>JAJLVV010000003.1:600000-1188840 GCA_030570455.1 Priceomyces medius | reverse complement strand
AACAACTTCAACAGTACATGTTGCTTCATCAGAACAATCCAGAGGTGTATAAGTACCTGGAGTTGTGTGTACACTATCTGGTGGAACAGTCACAGTGGTAGTGGTAGAGCCAGAACCAGGAGGTGTAACAACTTCGACAGTACATGTTGCTTCATCAGAACAATCCAGAGGAGTGTAAGTACCTGGAGTTGTGTGTACGCTGTCTGGAGGAACAGTAACAGTGGTAGTGATGGAACCAGAACCAGGAGGTGTAACAACTTCAACAGTACATGTTGCCTCATCAGAACAATCCAGAGGTGTATAAGTACCTGGAGTTGTGTGTACACTATCTGGTGGAACAGTCACAGTGGTAGTGGTAGAGCCAGAACCAGGAGGTGTAACAACTTCGACAGTACATGTTGCTTCATCAGAACAATCCAGAGGAGTGTAAGTACCTGGAGTTGTGTGTACGCTGTCTGGAGGAACAGTAACAGTGGTAGTGATGGAACCAGAACCAGGTGGTGTAACAACTTCAACAGTACATGTTGCTTCATCAGAACAATCCAGAGGTGTATAAGTACCTGGGGTTGTATACACGCTGTTAGTTGGAACAGTCTGAGTAGTGGTGGTTTGCGAAGCCTGACAATTCTGTTGATTGAATTTTACCTGATAGACATTGTTGTAATTGGTAATTATACTGCCATCCGGCAAAGTAGTATTAAAGTTGAGATGGTAAGGTCCATCCCAATTGGTATAGAATAATTGTATGGGATAATAGCCCTCTTTCAAGTCAATCAGGAAATTCGAGGTCAGAAGAGACGATGAATGGTAAGAATTTGCTGCAAACGCGCCGTTAGGATTATCACAACAGTTTGGACTTGCTCCAAACTGAACATAAATTCTATCATCGGCTAGTGTATTGAATGAATAGGTTCCGCTTTGCAGGGCTTGAAACCAACCAGATAGAACTACTGTGAAGTTGCTGATAGTGATATTATTGCCATATACGTCACCGTAATAGACATCCGACGGGGTGCCCAGGCCATAATAATCAAAGTTGATATCAGTCACACCAGTCTGAGTCAAAAATTCCCCTCCTAGACCTTTATAAGTTCCGTTAACGTAAAAGTCCTCATCTTCGAAAATAATGTCATCTTCAAAAGGAAATTTATAGAAGACTGCATTAAATCCAACACCTAATGTTTCAGAAGGAATACACGAGCCACCAGATGGAACAGAACCAGATGGAACAGAACCAGATGGTGTGACAACTTCAACAGTACATGTTGCTTCATCAGAACAATCCAGAGGTGTATAAGTACCTGGGGTTGTGTATACGCTGTCTGTTGGAACAGTAACAGTGGTAGTGGTGGGTGGTTGAGTAACAACTTCAACAGTACATGTTTCTTCATCAGCACAATCCAGCGGTGTATAAGTACCAGGTGTAGTATATTGGCTGTTTGTTGGAACAGTTGCAGTAGTGGTGGTCACAATGGGAAACTGGCATGATTGCTGGTCGAATTCTAACTGATATACATTTGTGTAATCGGTGATTATACTGCCATCGGGCAAAGTACAATTAATCTCTAAAGTGTATTGCAACTCAATATTGGTGTAGATTATCTGTATGGGATAATAGCCTGCTTCCAAATCAAGCAGGAAAGATGAATTCAGAAGAGTTAATGATTGGTGGGTATTCACTGCAAATGCGCCGTTAGGATCGGAACAACAGCTAGGACTTTCTCCAAATTGAAGATAAACTCTATCATCGGCTTTTATATCAAATTTATAGGCTCCACTTTGCAGAGCTTGAAACCATCCAGTTAAAGCTACTGTGAGGTTACTGACCGTTAAATTATTACCATAAAGTTCTCCGTACAGCGGATGACTCAAGCTCAATTTAACAGAAGGACTCGTATCAAAGTTAATATTAGTCAAACCATCCTGTGTCAAATAGGAGCCGCCTAAATATTTGTAGGTTTCATTCAGGTAAAAGTCTGGATCCTCGTAAACCATACTGCCTTCAAAAGGATATTCATAATATACTGCATTAAATCCAACACTCGTTACTTTAGAAGGATTGCATGCTGCAAACACAATTGAAGTTAAACAAATAAATTGCAATAGAAACTTCAACATGTTTTGAAAATTAATGAAATCTAACGCCTAGGGTAATGAATTTTTCCAATCCATTCCGGCCAATTTATATCTCAACCAAGCCCATTTACTACTCAGTTATTTGCGATACATTTGGACAAATAGATCCTCTATTGGGATTTGAGTTTGTTATTTTATTACGAAATAAAGTTATGCATGACAGTAATAAGCGAAAGGGAGAAAATGCAATACATCTACTAGCACGCAGCGCATACTAAATCGAAATACATCATATGCTTTATCACCAACTTTCTGTCTGGGTCATTTAGGCTTCAATAAATTGGATGAATGTTCTGTAGATATTGCTCCCACTTAATTGTTAATACAATTTAACCGTGATTTGAGCCAAATTGTATGTGTAGGTACTTTGTTACAATCGTCAAACAATATCTTCCATTCTGTCAATGGTAAACAATGACCGGTGATTCCTAGGCTGAAAATAAAATCCCGATAGACACGGTTCTTTCATTCTGCCATATAGTCATGTAGGATTGCGGGTTAGTTTATCAAAAATGGTTCAGATTTAGACCAAAGCAGAAGTTACAGATGTACAAAGAAGACAAATTAGGAGTGAAATTCTGAAACTCTGAATAATCAAAAGACAAGCATATTTTTCTTTTCGTCTTCGATGATAAAATTCATGTTAACCAATGATAACTTATTGTCCAGCTATTAGAGAATAATAAACTCTTGGCCAACGTAACAATTACCTCAATTGAATACGAGGGCTTCACAATCCATGTAACCTTATTTTTATGTGATTTATTCTAGGATGTTTTGCTGCTCTATTGAATGTCCCGGGACTTTTTGCTTTCAAGCCAGAAAGTTTTTTTTTTGTTGTCCGTGCATGTGTCTGGACCCTGTCTTAAAAAGGTGCATTTTGTTGGCTTTTCTATCGATATAAAGTCACAGGGACAGAGTTTTCTAAATTTGCGAAAAAGTGTTGTGCTCTTTTGTTCTCTATTTTTTTTCAATTACACTCAACGACGTTCTTTTCCAGTTGCACTTCGTATTGAGTTGGAATGAAGCGAATTGTTTCCTCGTTAGTACATATATCTTTCGAGTTGGGATGGTAGGCTTCAACGGACTTTGAAATATTCGCACGGCAACATAACTCCGGTATCTGATTGCAAAAAGTTAAAATCTCGAAAAAAATGATGATCGATCGTAAAAGCACGAATTACCTGTAACGTACAGTATTACGGCCATTGGTAGAATAATACCAAGCCATCTAACTTAGAACTCAGAATTTCAGTAGTCGCATTTACTGATACGCACTACCCTTTTCTCGTCAAAAGCATAATAATAAGCTTTCAATATTTACTGCAAAGTCCGGAGTTATTCGGAAATGCCCGGTAGCCATGACTTAATTTCACAATTGAGTAACTGCTTTCTCCGCGGATTTTACCGTGCCTTTTTTTTTTTAGCCCCATTAAGGCGAGAGTCGTCACTATATGCCAGGTTTGACTCTGTAAATAGCTTCAAAAAGTAAAATGGTTTCATATGTTACCCCAAAAATTACTCCAAATTTACTCTGTGCTGACTCTCGATTCCTCATTTAATCTCTTAAACTCAGCAACATCAAGTCGTTGCAAAAAAATTTGATCAGTTCACTCTCTGGACCAACTAAACGTAAAGAGCTTTCCTCCCTCTTGAGAATTGACAATTATGGATGGAAGATTTACACGATCACTAAATACCTCTGGAAGAACGCTTGTACAGGATACAAAAGTGGCCGCTTATATTCATTCAATAGCTTGCTTCATGGTAACAAGATTATCCAACATAACATGAGTGACATCGCCAGCTGACATATTTGCAAGTTAGTTACAAGCATGTTCCCTGACCGAGTGGCTATCCAAATGGTTGGATCAAGTTTCGTAATTCACTTGCTTAAATATCAGCACCATAAAAGTTTTCAAAGAGTTCAAGAAAGAAGGGGACATCTGGTGATGGCTCAAGAGAAATTAGTATGGTTTATTTGCTTCCAGTGTCATTGACATAAGTTGCGATACCAGCTAGTCTATAAAGTTTTTTGATGCATTTGCAAATGTTTGTATAACTATTCCTGGGTACTTTTCAAACATTTTGCTGTCCACTTGCAATTTTTCCACGGTTATTCGTAATCACATATTGAATCCTCGACGGAAATTTCACTTGAACTTTCTTCTGACCTATCGGAATATGTTATAGGACCATCTGTTCCTAAATGATGTCCCAAATCACGAAATCAAAAGGCCTAATATAATGTAAAAGGTGCAAAACATCTCGATTTTGAAAAAAATTGATATTTAAACACATATTACTTTCAAAAAATTGACCATTACTGAATAACAAACTAGCTGAACCCATAGAATTATATCACCCAAATATTCTGACCAAAGCCAGCGTTCTGATGTGGAAGTCTATCAATCTTGAGCAAACCTATAAAAAGAATTCCTCAAACGAAAGCAACAATTGACTAAACAGTAAGATATATTGCTTCCAATAATTTTTTTCTGTGATAATTTCATGTAATACACAGCAAATGGGTATTTGTTATGAAGCAGAACAGAACCTGCAAAATAACTCTTAGAAACATTTCAACAGTGCAAAGTGTAACATTTCCTTCCTCCAATTTCATTTCAAACCAAAACCGTTGCTAAAAATCTAGCACGCACATATCATACTTATCCTGATTTATTTTAAGGATTGGTCCTAGCTTCATTTCTTTCGTCTTGTGATTGTAAGAAGCAGCTTGGACCTCCTCTTACTCCGACACTTCCTAATCGAATAAACTTGGCCAGGATAATTCAAGCATTAAAAGGA
This sequence comes from Priceomyces medius, assembly GCA_030570455.1. Taxonomy (NCBI): domain Eukaryota; kingdom Fungi; phylum Ascomycota; class Pichiomycetes; order Serinales; family Debaryomycetaceae; genus Priceomyces; species Priceomyces medius. The sequence continues at coordinate 1,183,896 of JAJLVV010000003.1, read as the reverse complement.
GGGACCATCTAGGTAAATCTAAAAGAAAGACTCTAAATTGCTTCAAACTTCTTGAAGTAAAGTCTTGGGAAGTTCTCACATTAATATTTGCCAAAGGTGGAACTATCATAACATTGAGATCTAACGCTAAACGAATTTGATTCTGAAATTAGTTCTCTCCAACACCTTCCAGTTTGTAGTTACGAAAATGGACAATAAAACACATATTAATATTGCAAGAATGAGAAATAAAGGAACTCACTTGTCGAATTTCAGAAACTTTTAAATGTATTAAAAGAGTCGGTTGTATGCGCTTACCTTAGTAAACTAAAATTAAAATAAGTTCACTTTCCATGAGTGACAGGCCCGCTTCGACAAGAAAATTAATAAAATAAAATTGAGAGTCTTGTCTAAGTCATAAACACCGCGCTTTACGAATAGGGCATTTGTTATGCTATAGTAATGATTGAAAAGAAAAAATACATAGTGGCAGACTCCTGATGAAAAGACAAGTTAAAGGGTTTAGGGTCTCTTCATTCCTAATTTAGGATGCAATATCACATATTGTATTGGAGATAGAGTAATAAAAGAAATCATCTTGAATTTCTTGGGCACTTTGAAAGGCCCGCACTACTTATATAAACGACCGGAATCGCTTTTATCAAAAAGGGGCCTTTACAATGCAGTAAAATGTCTCGTAAATTTGCAGCCATTACACATGATACTGAATTCTATATACTGGCATTATAAAGAAACTGACAAGGCTTATTGAACGTCTACAACTTTCATATTCTTCTTAATTTACTAGTAATTACTAATAGTCAAATCGCTTATGGCAGTTTTCTTTCCATAATCATTTTCTTTAACTTCTCTCCATATAAAAATCAATGGAATACTTGCTACCAACTCTGCGAACTCGGGTATGGAAACACCACACGTATGATAGTTTGAGCGATTGGGTCGCATAAGATCCTTAAGTATCTCTATATGTCCTCTAAATCCTGTATAAGAGAAAGTCATAAAAGGTTTTGACACATATGCTCCTATCATGATTAACATGGATATTAAAAACCTTTCATTTCCATCACTTTTTAAATACGTTCTGTAAGAGGTATGAAATAAGCCTAATAATATTGCAAAATATGAGACCACGGATAAAACAGAAGAAAAGGTAGTCCAAGAGGATGCTTCATTAGAGGGTCCGGGAAGTTCTGAAAAGATCGATTGATAGGTGCTAAGCACATAAGCAATCACAAAAACACCAGCTTTAACTTTTACTTCACGTTTATTTGTAAAAGTAAAGAATGTTGTATAGTATCCGGAAGCGAAAAGAACAACTAATATAAATGCCATCAATGACATCAGGTGCTTCAAAAATATGAAACCGTCGAGTATTAAATTTTCATCCATGAATTTAAATTGGAATTCTAATTGTAACACCACAAAGATAACGTATACAGTTGAAAATAGTATCTTGAATAACATATACTTTATGATAACTTTTGAGATAGTGGATAGTTCAAATTTTAATGTGCCCGTGGCCCTTCGTTTCCTAACATATAACACCCCTAAACAAAGGATACTCACAACATATAGCGGTAGTAAAGTACATATTTTCTCTTTTTCAATAATATGAAAATAGCGAGAACGAGAGTCCTCAATATTCCTATCAATTTTCTTTAAGGCACGATGATGATAGTTACTGAGCTTTGAGTTATGATCTTTTTCGAGCATAGAACTAAAGAAATCATAAGCATCGGCATGTGAAACTTCGGTTGTCGCATTACTCTCTTCAAAATTAGGATCCAACATCCCTTTGTCTATACATTCCTCAAAGGATAAGCTTATAGGAATAGCAAAATAACCAGATTCATGATAAACATGGCAGCTTCCCTGGAAACCAGTAAAATTTTTTTGCTGATCCAGACACAAGGTTACTAGGATGTTGACAGCCAATGTGATTATGAAGAGCAAGCATTTCATCATTGGTTTAAATTAACCTCGTAGAGAGAAGAGTGAAAAAAAACCCCTGTTTTCTCAAGCACTTTCAAAGGCGCACACTACTCATGTAAATAACCAGAGCAAAAAGGGTCCCTTATATTACAGTAAACTTTCTCGTAAATGCGCGGTCACTACACAGGATACTTCTTTTTTTTGTTGCAGGTTCCTTTATTTCAGGACTGAGTGTTGCGAATAATACGATTAGTGGTCTTTTCATTCTTATATCATCTACGATGGAACCCAATGGAACCACCACCGAAGAGCCTAACAATTTTATTTAACTGATGGACTATCCGTGAGATTAATTAATTTTTTTTCTACATTTCATTTAAAAAGTTCTGAAATAAAGTTGGATGATATTACATAATAAAGGCCGAGTTTCATGGAAAGTTTCGAATAAGTGAAGCCTAATAATTAAGCAATAGAAGAGCTCCTTTGCTATATTGAATTGGTGAGAGTTAGGAGGATGCTGCCCAAGGATACTTAGACAGAGCCGAAGATCCAATTGGACCAGTAGAAAAAGAGCACGGCGAAAATCTTGAAGGATTTTTCCATAGATTTACTTATTTCCTATGATACACTATAGAAAAGGCAAGAAATACCTAACAGTCTACTACAGAACAAAAATTCAGGTTTATTTTCTATAGTACATGTGTCTTGATCATTGACGGAATCCGTTCTGTAGATTTTGCTCCCACTGAAATAATACTAAATGTGAATCTAACAGAATTGCACATTCAGGTGATTTATTACAATCATTTATTTCATTCAACAAAATCTCTTCTAGTGCATCAATTGAATATGAAGAATAAAATTTACAAGGGTGAGAGTAAAATCCATATAGTTTTGCTTATTTCTTATCCTACCGATATTGCCATATAGGTGGGTGGATTAGGTTTTCAGAAATAACATTGGTTAACATCGATTTGATGAGAGGCCCAAAAATAAACCGGTCTTTCAAATAGCTTGAAATCTAGAATGTAACTTCTGGGTGTATAATTCTTGTAAAGCTATAGCATCCTCTTTGTTCTGAATCGAGCTAACCATAATCTTTTGTCCATTTATTTTGGTGCAATTTACTGCTTTAGTGTTGATAATTTACTAATTCAATTCTGCAAGGACTTTTTACTTTCGAGGCATAAGCTGTTTTTGTCCGTGCATATTTCTTCCCCTCTAGAGTTTAAGCTGGTGCGTTTCTTTGTCCCTCTTTTTGGAAGAGTCACAGGGACAGTTTGGGTCAGTTATTCCAAACTCGTAAACATTGACGTGCTCCTTTGTTCTCTATTCATTAGCAATTACACTCTATGAAGGTGCATTTCCAACTGAAAGTCATGGTACTGTAAAATGAGTCAAAGTAGTTCCTCTTTAGTATATCATTTAACTTGGAACGGCAGGCATCGACAAACTTTGAAATAGTCCCCCGGCAAAGTCCGACGCTTCGGTTGCAAAACTTTAAATTTTCAAAAAAAAGATGATCAAACACGAATTACCTGCATGGAAAACAGCAGCCATTTTTAGTAAACTATCCGTAGTAGAAATCATTATTGTAGTACTCGCATTTCTCCGTGTCTATTGCCTCTTCTCATTTCAAAACTATACGCTTTCAATATTTACTGCAGGGCCTGTGGGTCATGCGGAAACTTGAGTCTGTCCTCCTTAACTCTATGAACTAAGTCATACAAGTAAGTTAATGCTTTCGCTGCAAACTAATCCTCCAATTGTGCAGGACTTTGAATTTACAGGATTTAGGTGAAAGCCATCTCCATCTACCCTAAACAACTTTTGTAGAAGACTGTAGGGTAAACTTTCGACGATGGGCTTGGATGTTACCATTTTCATCAGAAATATAGAAAGAGCTCTAAATTTACCTCACACTGACTAACTATTTTCATTGAGCCCTGAAAAGAGAGCAACTTTCAAGTCTTTTGCAAATAATCTTAAGCAGTCAAATCTCTGGGCCATCCGCGTAAAAGGATCTTTCAATCGACCTTCTGAAGATGTGATAATAATCCATAAATGATTTACACGTTCTTCATAGGCGAAGGCAGATTTAAAAATCTAAGGAAGAACAATAAGTCTGGGTTGTTTTGCAGCAGCTTCTTCAATCCATAGAATAGCTTTTCCCATAGTAACCACTTCGTCCGCTGACACAATAATAATTGGCAAACTGATTTTCAAACTTAGTCCCGGGTTATGTGGTTATCCAAATGGTCGGATCTAGATATTTTATCGATAGTTCACTTGCTTGAAAAGGATCCTGTCTCCATGAATTGCCTCTACTTACTTCTTTACCATTTCGTATGTCTCCTAGCCTTGAGGAAATGGTCATGTTCTTATATCTAAAGAATTCTACAAAATCCATGGCAACATATCTGTAATCTATAACAATTGGGGTAATAAACACTAGATTTATTTTCTAAAAGTCTCTTTTACCTAACAGAATGAGTGTGTCGCTATTGAAGTTCAAAGAAATACTACGTCAAATAAACTAACAAGATAATCAATGAATATATGTCTCACATGACAGAAGATATATATTTATTATGACAATTTAGAGGATTAGTTTCGTTATCTGTCAATATAAGAGAAGAAAATACACGAATTAAATAGTCACAAACGACTAATCAGTATAGCTGCAAAAAAAACTAAGTTCGCCGGATACAGTAATCGCACAGATTAATAAAAAATAACAATAAGATCAATTTTAGGAGAGTAACATAGTTACCAGTTCAAAAGAGTACTGAATCGAATCTTTAAAAGGCATCAAGATTTTCAATTCAAAAATTAATTACAGGGTAACAGGAAAGCTATTAGTCTTCTCAACTTTAAGTGACCTTTTGTAAAGATAAGTCAATGGAATAAGTAACAAAAGCATCATTGCGTCTAAAGCAATATTATAACCATAACCCTTTTTATATTCTGGTGCGTCGACTGTTCTCCAAACAAACAAAGGCACCCAGACGGAGAACGTGTTCCCCAAAGTATTCATAGTACTTAAAATAAACGCTCTCTCTTGAGAATTTGCAGAACATATTATATTAGCCCATGAATATAAAACGGCAGCGATACTGTCAGCAGTCCCAGAAAGAAAGAATGCTACCATTTTGCCTGCAGTAGAAATATTCCATATTACCAACAAAATTCCAGCAAGTATGTTCAATATCGCAACATATCCTATGACATATGGATACAGATTATTCCATGAATCCACAATTATTCCATTTATCAAAGAGAAAACAATTGTGACGGCCGGAATAACCGTCGTAATAGTATTGATTTTTGCAACTGAATAATTACTTGCCTTGAGCCATAATGGTAAACCACTATTCGAACTTATACCGTCCGCTTGAGAGAAAAAGATGGCAAAGATAACCAATACCCAAAATCTCCACCCTTTCAACGCATTCTTGACCGCTTCAAAGGAAAGTTTATCATTAGTCTTTCTCGCTTCTCTTATCATCCTTAGTCTAGCCAATTTAACCTCATCCTTTGTAAGTAAGATTCTTAAATTGATTTTCTCTGGCAATCCTGGAAGTGTCAAAAATCCATAAGCCGATACAGGCACGGCTATAATGAATGCTAAAATATACAACCACTGCCATCCTTTCAAACCATATTTACCGTTCAAATGGTTATAAGCCGCTGTTTGAATATACCCAGTTGCCATACTTCCCGCTTGTGAGGCAACAAAATAAATAGCAGACCGAATTGCAATTTCGGATTTCTTATACCATGAACCAAGTATGAATTGCACTGTTGGAAAAAAAAACGAACTTAACAAACCAATGCAAAATCTCAAAGCGTATAATTGGTGATAATTCTTGATTTTAAATATGAATAGCGTGAACATAGCCCACACACAGTCCATGATGGGTAAATAATAGTTGATTGGAAATACGGTTGCCAACATCGTCAAAGGAATCTGACCTACGATAAATCCTGCCATATAACATGAGTTTTGATAGGTTAACTCATTGCCATACATTCCCAAATCCTCTTTCATGCCTGAAACATAAGCGTAACTTACAGCACTCGAATCTAAGGTTTTCACAAAAGAAGATAGAAAGAGGTATAATAAAATTAACGAATCTAATTTCATAATTAAAGCTTTTTCTGCTGGGCTATCAGTAGGCGAAAACCACATAAACCAACGCTGAGGTACCACTTCAGTATTTAAAAAAGCTATATCTTCTTCGTTCAAATCATCTTTTAGGTCATCTGGAATATCAAACTTTTCAGAAACACTTTCTACATCGGTTGTTCTCTTGGATGTTTCTTTTTCTGAATTGAATTTATTTTCAGTATTTAGTGATTTTTCGATGAAATGCGTCATTTTACCTTTGATCGCTTACAAAGACGTACAAAATTTCTATTAAAAGAAATGAAAGTCAGTTATACCAACTCCAAATGAAACAATAACAATAGATTATACGGATCTTGTCGAGAAAGATAATTTTATTAAATATGCTCAAGAAATATTGTGGTGTAATTATTCGTCACTAAGCCTGAGATTATGTGATTGACCCACTACTACTCCAATCTTACTGCGATTAAAAAACTACTATAAAGAGCATTCCTAATGTCGAGCAATCTGAACTAAGATCATCGAGTAGAAAGAGAAATAGTTGCTGACTACTTGATTTTTCACACTACTCTGTAATATCCGACTCTTTGCGGTTCCTCTACTTAGAAGACATCAGACAACTTAAGTCGTCAATTAGTCACTATGTAGAATAACAAGATGATCCCTCTAGTTAAATTTTAAAAGTTAAAACTTTTTTCCTGCTCTCGATCACTTCTCCAAGATCAAGTGTATACTAAGCCGTAGCAAAGTTGAAATTGCAAATTTTTAGTAGATTCAGGATTTCGACTTTTAATTTAGATTTTTATCAACAGAAGGCTAAATTGATTAATTTTTACCAATTGCTGCGAAAAAAAAAAAAAGTCTGATAGTATAAGGTATTTCTGGTTTACAATTTGGTACGTAGTACATCTTTTCGAAGAATTTCAAGTTCAAAAATCGTGATTACAACAGCACAGGATCGAAAGTTTAACCCTCACATATCAGTTCCCTTGTGAAACTTGAAATTAGATTTTGGGTTCTGTATTCGTGAATGTGTCTACTTTAAGATTATGTGCATCTAAGATATAGATATTCAGACAAGCCATAACTGGTTGTAAATGAAACTACTCTGCTCTACAGTTGCTATTGATATTTCAAATTATCTTATAGTTCCGACTAATTAGTTTCTATGATTTTAAAATTAAATTCTCTATACATTTCAAATTTCAATTAACTTCGCCTAAGTCTGCTATCTTGTAATAGACATTTTTTGTTGATCTTCTAAACCGTTTTCCGAAGAAAATAAACAATATAGAGAATGCGTTGACAACAACGCTAAGCATAAACATTAACCACGTCATAACAGCGAGACCACTTTTATCCATCCAATCCAGAATAAAAAATGTGAAAACAGTAGCCAAACCATTATTTATAAAAGAAATCATGACAATACCCTCGTCAGCTAATTTTGGATAACAATCTAAGCAATAAGTATATGCTATACCAGTTATTGCAGCCATGGAAAATCCTAAACAAGATTGACCAATAATAACTGGAATGGGCCACTTGGAGCCGTTATTAACCCCTAGTCCATAAGCTAGAAGTCCTGCTCCATTAATAAGTATAGGAATTGCCATATTCCATAAACGAAATTCAGGCTCAAAGATTCCTTTATTTCTCTTAGCCAAGTAGAGGGTAATACGATCCACTAAACCGCCACCATACACCATTCCCAAAATAGTTCCTATGCATGTCGCAATGTTTGTCAATCCAACAGATCCTGATGAAAAATTGTATGGTTTCAGTGAGAAAAATTCAGACTGAGTGTTAGCCAATAATGTTAACCACATCTGCTGCATAGCTTGAAGAACACCACAAAGTAAGACAGAGGGTAATGAAAGTAAAGCAAATGGTTTGAAAATGACCCAAAACCATCCCCTAGGATCCGCCTGGTCTCTGTTGATTAGGCTCATACGTTGAAGATAGGTCTTTTCTTGATAAGTCTCTTGAGTGCCTGATGTCTCATCTACTATAGCATCCGTGTCTAAAGTTTCTTTGATATCTGAAGTATCTTTAACTTCTGAAGACTCTTTAACATCTGATGCTTCTTCAGCCACCTGGCGTGTGCTTTCGTGACTCTTGATTTGCTCTATTATATTTTCCTCTAGCGCATCGGAGTCTTCTGACCTTCTAAAAGTGGTCTCCTCCATAGTAAAAAGTTGGATGAAGAAAAGAACCCCAAATAATATAACCTGAATCCAAGCGCACCATCTCCAACCTATACCATCGGTAATGTAGCCTGCCGCAAGTGGTCCCAAGGAAATAGCACCATATAATGCAAATACGACATACGACACCTTTGCTGCTCTCTCGTGTTGAAAGTACATATCAGTACTAGATATTTCAATTAAAGAAAACATCGGTGCAGACGCAAAGCCGACGATAGAGTTCGCAGCATAGATATATTTAATGTTAGTTGCCTTTCCAAAAATGACAGTCCCAACAATTTCAAGTAAAGTACATAACAAATAAACCGACCTCTTACCGAACTTCAATGCTAAAGGTTGTAAGGCAACACACCCAATAGCAATAAATGCAAAAAGTAAACCTGCTGAAGTGTTGAGTTGAGAGTACGTACAGTCAAATTCTTCAACAAAAATATCCCAAGCGGGACCACTCCAACAAGTAGCAACTGATTGCAAAAACGCCCACACTGTAAGAAGTACGAGTTGATATTCTTTTTTCGCTTTACTCCATCTTAAAGGATCGTTAGGATCTGAACTTGGACGAGGGTGAAGAATAATATTTTCTTCATTCCCTTGGCCCTTGCTCACATTAAGAAATCCTTCCATGTCAACATAATGAACAGTACCCGGAATTTCTTCATCATTAACATTCGATTCTATATCTTTAGAGAGTGGTGGTGACATCTCGCTATTCTACAGAATATTTCTACAACATGAAAGCATTTTTGAGCTGATTCTTTGTATAGATATATAACTTGCCGCATCGCTTATCTTATGTGCCTTTTTTGGTTATCAAGATCTTTATCGGCAGCGGTTTCCTAATTGATAATCGGACACCATCTCGGCGCCATATTTGGGTCAAACACTACCCCTAAGGCGATTAATTTAATTACTATGACTTATCTAACCACAAAATCCGTCAACTTATGGAATGTATTTGCGATGGCCATGGTGCGATTTACTTCGATTCACGCTTCATTATGGAGATAGTTTACTACAAGATACTACAACATTCTCAAAGTATATAAATTAAATACCGTAAGCAAATGTTGCTTTTTTTTAGACTAAAAAGTCAACGAAAAATAATAAATAATGTGACTTTGTCCCACAAAAAGTTGTTAGTCCTATAATAAGATATTTCTTAAGTTCCAAAAAAAAAAAACTTTCCATTCAAAAACTACCACTTATAGCAAAGTTAAAATGTAAAAATTGGATTTTAATCTTCCTTGACTAAATGAAAACTTCGGAACGAATCGAAAGTTTATTTGAATCATTATTAAAACGATCTTGTTAAATATTTTCTACGGTTTCTATTAATTTGCATATCGCTGATGTTACCTCAAACCACAGTCGTATAGAAGACTTTGCTTTACTTCACCTGATACCATCACTGTATGGCTACCTTATTATAAAAATAATTTGAATGCTTACCTGTAAAATTTAAGTTACATCAAACTCTTCTCTTAATAAAAATGGCTGCGAAATTTACGTTCGAAGTCTCCACATGACGAATTAAGGTCATAAAACTGGTAACATAAAAAGTTTCACTCGAAGGTTATCCAAAAGCATATCGAATATATAAATCCTATTTGCTTATTCAAAATGATTAGGTTGTAAATATACTCGTTATAATCTGTCGTTGGAGTCACTTTTTTCTAGCACTTGACAAACAACATGCATGGAGATTAACTCCGTTGCTCCAGAAATGAATACTGATCTTGACTTTTTTGAATAAATTAACTCTATGCATCCAGAAATGTGTACTGGAAATGCACAAACTGAAAGAATAATTCTTGTTGCCTTTGACGAATCCATCACTTATCCTTTGATTTGGTGAATTCTAATGAGATTGGAGGACAATGTAGGTGTTGCTTATAAATCTTGCACAGAGTATTACATAATTCAGAAGGTAAATAGTTATCCGAAATAACATATAAAAGAATATGTCGAAATGGAAAATAAAGCTTAATCAAATCTTTATAGAATTTTTAGGTCGTTCAAATACTTCATAGTTCACACATGATTATTGGTGATTAATAAGTCATCATATTAATCGTGCTTGAAATGCTAATATATAGCCTCGCCTTGACGTTGCTCCAACGAAATATCTTACTGGCCGCGAAAGACTGTACGTATCTCGTGAGTGAATTTTATCGCAATCTCCTAGATTTGGATTTGCTAAATCTCTTGAAGCCTTACTTTCGTTAACCTTGTTACTTCACTTAACTTCATGAAACATTTATGCATAAGAAAGTCGAGAGAGGAAAATAAATAAAGTATGAATAAAGGGCTTCTGATTTTTGCTTTCATTTTTTTTTTTTATTGTAAAAATAACTAAAATAAATTCTAAAAAAAAGTAGTTCGAAGACAGAACATAACAGGGACAGTTCTCACTAAGGATCGAGTCTGAAGAGTCTAAAATATCAGAAATGGTATAGTGCTTTCAGCTAAAAACCAGTCATAGAAGATTTGGAGACTTACGCAAACGATATTTGTTCATGTGCTTCGTTATATCTGTAGCCTTTAACTTCATGTTTCTCAAAAATCTTATCGAGATTTTCTAAATCTTTATCTGAAAGTTCAACAAAATTAGAGAGGTTACTTTCAACCTTTTCAATAGTTGAACCTGAAGGAATAGGCAAAATTTTAGTGACATTTTTGATACCCTTATATTCTTTTCTCCCAGATATTGAAGTGATCCAAGAGAGTGATAATGATTCTAATGTTGTATTCTTAACTTCATGGGCATATTTATGAAGCTCTTTAACTAACTTCATATTGTTATGAAAGTTATCAGGGCTGAATCTGTCCAAATGAAATCTCATATCATTTTCTGGAAGTGATTTGAGAAAATTTTCATCTAGCTCCACTGTACTATCTGTTAATACTCCTCTGTGGAGAGGCGAGTATGCAATTATCGGAATCTGAAGTTCAGAAGCAGTTTGCAAAACGCCATTTTGAATTAAATCTTGAGTCAAAAGGGATAGCTCAAGTTCAACACAAGAGATTGGGAAAACCTTAGCAGCTTTGCGAATTGATTCTGATCCGACTTCAGAGAGGGAGATGCCATCTATTTCGCCTGATTTCACATGTTCAGCAACATAACCAATCGTTTCTTCGTATGGAACTCTTCTATCCACTCTAGCAGGCTGGAATAAAATTTTAGGTCTACTTGAAGAAATTGGAAAATATTCTAAAATTGTGGCAATGTTTTCATCCACCTTCTCTTTAGATCCATCTGGTGCTAAGTCGGAACCGATACAGCCCTTTATGGAAATGACTAAACTTTTGTTGAATTCTGGAGAATTGGCATCAAGGAATTGTTTCAAGAGATTCAAATTTCTATTGTCTGGACCATAAAAGAGACCACCGTTGAGAAGTTTAGTCCCGAATTTTGGATTAGATGTCACAAACTTAAGCGTCTTAATTGACTCTTTAAATGGAGGTGGGGTAGGCTTCCATGTCATACTCATGGTTCCGAAACCAAACCTTCCTGGTTGTTCAACTGCTTTGTAAATTGATGTCATTGTAAATCAAAGATAATTCTGACGTCCCAATAGCAATCTCTAAGGGAATCCTGCTCTTTTATGTGATGAATACCTCAATAATTGAGTTTCGCATTTAAAGGATTTTTCGGTATCGCATTTACGTAATTCAGCTTTTGCAGCCATGAAGACGTTTAATGATGACAGTTACGTATTTCCGATTTTACGCTCATTTAACCTCTTATGGTTATTATCTCGGATAATTAGCCTTTCCTGGACATTTAAAATTCCAAGTTGGTCTTCGCATTTCGCAATTTAGGGGCGGTTCGGTGTGGAATCATCGCAGTTACTTATTACAGATTTTACGGACATTTCGCTTTTTGCGGACATTTCGGTAATCGCATTTACCTATATCAGATTTAATGCAACACTAATATATGTGAGTTTCGCCACTTTGATTCTATTCAAGATACAAGGCTCTAAACTTTTGTGAAAACAAGTAAGGGAGAACTCACTTTTGCAATTCATGAATAGATTTCATTAGTAACGCCAAATCGCAAAAAAAAAACATATAAATCCGTAAGTTAAGCAGCTACGATAATGTAAGAAAACTTAGGCCAGAAGTAGAGAAAGTCAAACAGATCTAAGAGGACTGACATGACATCCACAGTTTTTGTATCAGGGGCCACCGGCTTTATCGCGCAACACGTTGTTTTGCAATTGCTAAACAAGGGCTATTTAGTTATTGGGTCAGTACGTACCAAAGATAAAGGTGAAAAATTATCTAAATTAATCAGTTCTGATAAATTTAGTTATGAAATAGTACCTGATATTGTACCTGATGGTGCTTTCGATGATGCATTGAAAAAACATCCTGAAATAGATGTTTTTATCCATGCCGCATCCCCTCTATTTTTCGATGGAAACAATCCTGAAAAGGACCTTTTATTACCTGCGATTAAAGGAACAACGAACGCTCTTTTTGCCGTTAAGAAGTTTGGAACTAACACAAAAAAAGTAGTTGTTACTTCTTCTTTCGCGGCAATGGGGTTTCTGGTAGAAAATCTGATTAATTTAGAGGATGTTTTCACCGAAAATAGTTGGACGGACATTACTTATGAACAAGCAAAGGAAAATAGTGTAAACGGTTATGTTGGTTCCAAAGTTTTCGCAGAAAAAGCAGCCTGGGAATTTTTAGAAAAGGAAAATCCAAAATTTTCTTTGGCTGTAATAAATCCTATGTATGTTTTTGGACCTCAAGCTTTTGATGAACATGCTAAAGGTGAATTGAACCATTCGGCTGAAATCATAGCTTCCACCTTGAAATTAAAACAAAATGATCCGATTCCATCAATGGAAAGTGGATTCATTGATGTTCGTGATGTCGCTAAAGCCCATATCGTTGCTTTTGAAAATCAGGAAAGTGCAGGTAAGAGATTATTATTACATAATAGTCGTTGGAACCTGCAGTTGGTTATCAACATCATCCGCGAAAGATTTCCAGAGCTCAGAGATAAATTACCTGTTGGTGATCCGGAGAAAGGAAAGAGTGTCTCAGAAAAACCGCGAATCAACAACACTAAAACTAGGGAAATTCTTGGTTTCAAGTTGATCGATTTCGAGACATCTGTCAATGATTCAATTTCACAGATTCTTTCTCATAAATAAACAAATGTCATTTGCTTATGTCGGCTAAAAGTGATGGATAATTCTCCCTAGATAGCGCTCTACTTGGTAGTATTGTATGTACTATGTACTACGTATGTTTGCAATATTTGACTTTTTAAATGTACTGAAATTAGACACCAACATATCAATATACCTAACAAAGCTTCTGTGATTTGTTATTACATCTAAACTTATTCATATATATATGTATGAATTGTATTTACAGTAAGTAAGCTTTTAGGTCTATATATCACAATGTGCGGTTTTGGATGAGTTTTCGCAGCCGCAATTTCAATACTCGAATATTCAAGATTTACTCTGAGTACAGAATTACAACATTAAAAAAAATTGCATAATTTCAACTTGCTTACTTTTACCAAAATAATAACATAATAAGATCCAGACAATTTTTATATATCTACTAAAAATAAATTTAAAACATTTGAAAATCATTTTCATATACTCGATTTATTTGAATGCAACTTATATAGATGTACTATATATATTGATTGAAACGCATGATCAAATATTTAGGACTTCCAAACCCTTCATTGTTCACGCGAGGTTGTTGACGCTCAAGTCATTCATTGGAATAATTTTTCCATATTCATTGTCTTTAGCTCCTCTCCATATAAAAATCAAAGGAATGCTTGCTGCCAACTCAGCCAACTCAGGTACCGATGGCCCACGAATGAAAGTATACTTGTGTTTTGAATGTATGAGGTGATTAAATAAATTTTGGTAACTCTCTACTCCATGTCCAGGGATAACCATAAAGGGACTTAATATATAAGCTCCTATCATAACTAAGATCGACACCATGAACCTTTCATTTTTTTCACTTTTCAAATATGTTTTGTAGGATGCATGAAACAAGCCAATTAGAATTACAAAATACGAGACAGCAGTTAAAATGGTCAAAACGGTTTTCGAAGAGTCTTCCCTATGAAAATCAAAAGTCTTCAAAATTTCTGAGCGAATCGATTGAAAGCTTTTAAGCAAATAAGCAATAACAAAAAAACCAACTTTAAATAATACTTGGCGTTGATTTGTGAAAGTAAAGAATGTTGTGTAATACCCATGAGCAAAAAGAACAACAAACATGAAGGTCGCCAATGTCATGATGTATTTCAAAGACATGAAAAACTTTAGCATTACACTTTCATTCATTAGTTTAATATTGTAGTCTGACTGTAGTACCACACACAAAAGATAAACCACTGAAACCAGAATCTTGAATAGCATATACTTTATGATAAGTTTCGAGATAGGGGAAAGTTTAAATTCGAAGTTAAATGAAGCTCTTCTTTTCCAAACATATAACATTCCTAAAGATAAAATACTTGAAATGTAAAGAGGTAATAAAAGGATTATCTTCGATTTTTCACCAAGATCTCCTGAACGAATAATAAAGGTCTCATTTCTATGGATGATATGAGTATGGTCCTTAAGATTTGCATTATCATGTTTCTTTAGCATAGGTTCAAAAAAATCATAAACACTAACACTAGCTTGTGAAAGTTCCAGTATTATATTATCCTTGTCAAAACCGGGATCCAATATTCCTTTAGTTATAGCTTCCTCGAAGGATAAAGCAATAGGAATATCAATATAGCCTGAACGGGAAAAAACCGAGCAATAACCAGTAATGTTAGCGTCCTCAATTCTCCACCCTGACACAGCATTGACGACAAGAAACATGGTTATAAAAAGCAATTTTCTCATCATGGTGAATCTTTTAATTGTAGGGGTAGAGATGAACAAAAAATCCCTTTCTTCTAGCTTTTCATGAGATTTCAAAAGCACACACTACCTAAATTAAGCGAGTATAAAATCGCATAAATTTCAAATTGGGACCCTGATTTCTGTCGTAAATGTGCGAGAAATTCAAATCACGTTGTTTTTGTGTTATATGATCCCTAGTGATTCTGGGTCAAAAAACTTAAACATAAAAGACGTTATGCTTCTTTGACTTTAGTTCCTATTGTTATTGGGATAGCATCTCAAGGTCTCTTAGAGAGTTAGTGGAAACAAGAACGATCTTTAAAAATGGTTAAATAATTCATGCGGAGGTATATGCATATGCATGAGCTATGTGCATGCTCTTGGACCCCGAAGTACATTTTTATCAAACAAGAATATGCTACATTAGAACCTTAGGCAAGTGTTCAGCAGTTTAGTAATAATACGCAATTCATTGTCTGAATATATATATGTATATATTGGTTAAAGTTTGTTATCAAGCAAAATATCGTTTGCTTTATGCATAAAATCTTCAGAGACTTCTTCCTCATTGGACAGATTACAATCTCTTCTGTTGCTTGTAGGCAAAAAGAACTGTTGGAAGTCTATCACGGAGGCTAACCCATTATACTTGTCGTTAAAATCCATAACATTATCTGGGTATACACTACCACCAAGATAATCTGATAGTTTCTTCGAGTAACTATGAACATCACTATTTTCATCGGACCTTTCCAGAAGGTCCGGTATTGACGGTAATGCTTCTCTCATAGTCCTCAAAATATGTCCGTATCTAGCTGCAGTAACGTTGAAAGCACTATAAGTCTCGAATATTTCCTCTGCCATGTCAAATGCTCTATTAATAGTCGCTAATGGAACAAGTTGTTCTACTCCTTTTGAATAATGAAGACAAGCAAGGCCTAATATCAACGAGGAATAAAGGCAACTACTATCTATCAAATACTGTTCTAACCTCTTTGTTTCCTGTTTCATATTCTCCTTCACGTAGACATTTATTAGCAGAATTGACACAATGGAAGCTTTAATGCATGCTTGATAAAACTCAATGAATGAACTATATTTTGAAGCACTTAAAGTATTCAATCCTTGATTGAGGCTCTCAGAAATAACAAACATAAAAAAAGGTCTGCATAACAACATTATTGAGAATAATTGAGTCAAATGCATTATAACAAAGCCAAAGTTTACACCTTTAGGCAGAATCCAATCAGATATCTTGTCTAATTGAATCTCTTTTCTTAAATCTGTTGACCAGTTTTTTAAATCTATTGCAATTGACTTCGCCTTTTGTAAACTGATTGCCTTTCTGGAATAAAAATTTTCTATAATACTGCCATCTATATTAGCAATTTTAGCCAATTCATTTTGAAATATAACAGATAAATCAATTTCGTTTCCAGGAGATAATGGGGTTGAATGTAGAGAAAATATGTCATCGTAATCATAATTATTTATGAGAAATGGTCTTCCCAATAAAACCGAAGAAAGCCTGTCTGATATATATAGACTTTGGAAATATTTTCGCCTAAACCCAACATAATTAGGCTCTGGAAAACTTTCATTTATAAATTTTCTCTGTAGGCCCAATGCTTGACAATGCCTAATTGCTACGCCTAAAGTCAACCAGGCAGATGTTCTTCTAGAATTTGCTTGATAAAAAAAGTAGCATAGATAATGTGCGCTAATAGTCCATATACCTTCTTCTTGTACCAGATTCTTCATATAAGATAGTCCACTTTCGAAAAATGCAAAAGCATCGAATAGTTCATATCCTTCAGGATGATGCTTTTCTTTAGAGAAAAATGTGCAGCCAACAGCCATTACCAAATACAATAGACATAGTTTGTGATGTTCAGCTGCTACTGGATTATTGTAAATATCGTCCAATATTTGAATTTTGAAATATCCCATATCGAAGACGCAGAATACGTCGTTAATGTTCAAACAGAATAAACCGACAAAGAAGTTACATTCTTCTTTAGTTGGGAGTTGTACAGAAACTCCGGATTTGATATTCGTTGGTTCATCAAAAATATTTCCTCTTAAAGGGTCTTCAGTAAATTCGAGTTTTCCTATAGTGTTTCGAAAGATGTTACGTGTTTCATACAATAGAGATAAGGGGCTACTCTCTCCAACATACAGTAGCTTTCCTTCTATGTCATTTAATAGCCTGGCGCCATCTTCGGGAGCGTCGAGACTTTGCCCTGGTTCTTGGCATCCCAGGGAAAACCCTGTTCCAAACACTTCATTATTCCATTCATTAATAGGGAAGTTCAATAAGGGTTCAAGTGATTTAGAAATATATAATACTGGGTTCTTCCCATCTTCTTTTTGAGATTCCTTCCGTTCAATCGATGTAAATGGCTGCGGTTCCGAGGTTTTCCCAGTTAACAGACTATCTAAATCAATATCTTTGCTCGTTATGTTTTTTCCTTTCAACTTTCTACGATCAATTTTCAGATATGTACAGCTTGAATTTGATCTTTTACATACAGCACACGGAATCTCTCCATTGCACTAGTTACTATGTTAGCCATCTTATTGCTATCTAGCATATTATTCATTGATAAACTTACCTTTAGTTTCTTTTTTGAGCATATGTCACAAGCCTTAGCTACTTTTTTCCTGTCTTCAGGGCGAACACGCCGCTTGAGCTTCCTGGCGATAACATCAACCATTAGATTTGTTCATATGGTATTAGTATATATTTCTACTACCTGTAGCCAAGCTAACACATAATTTTTTTTTTTATTTTCGAATCAGATTCTTTTCCCCGATCTTTCAAAGCTCGGAGATAATTCGTCATATCGGTAAGTCGGTTGCGGCAAAATACGAACCCTAATATCGTAGATGTGCACTTTGTTCATGATCCAGCTCTGTCTGAAATACTATAGAGATCCAAATTTTGAATCCCATACTTAAGACTATAGTTCATCAAAAAGAAAGAAGTTGAGGATAAGTTTTATAAATGTACTTCTGTACATAGTAAGAAGATACGAACATTTCCCAGGAAAATATGGTGGAGTTCACATGCTGTCGACATCTCACTGCCATTTTAAAGATGATTATAAAAGTATCCTGGATAACAATTAGGATAATCTTCTTTACAGCAAAAGGCTAGAGCTCCGGCTTTTATATTGGGTTAAGTAACATTCTTAGTTGTTCCAAGAGTGCTAAGGCAGACATATATTTCCACTTAGGGATTTTTTTTACGTACATTTAGATGCTGCGGATGCATGTTTAAATAGGCAGCATTGATAGTACGCTGAATAATACATTTTAGTCTCGACAAACTGTAGTTGCTAAAGATTAATCGTGCAGAATATCTGAATTTATCCAGAAAATAGCCAGATTGAAGCACTTTTAATAGTATAATTTTAGTTAAAGTATGGCCCACTTTAGTATATTCTTTCAATTAGAACAATGCTTCTTTATTAAGTAATTTTATGGAGAAATAACCGCAGGTGCTTTTATTATATACCATGTTGCTATTACCTTATCTCAAACTTCAGCAATCGCTATATTTATACATTTTGTTCATAAAGCTTTTATGTTAACCATCTAGGATCTAAAATATATTTTTCATGTAAAACAAAGAAACGGCTCAATGAATTTGGAGATAGACTTCGGAGTATAGATGTGTGAATTAGTGCGTTATTATTCTGTGAAGATACATACCTTGATTGGCAAATGAAAAGCTAAAGAAAATAATAAGTAAATATTTTGCGATTTTGCAACCTAACCAAAAAATAGAAAAGATGAATAGCGAAAATGGAAACAAAGAATAAATATAAGTTGTGAACACATGATATATATATATGACGCATCATTAAAGTATAAATATATGATATATGGTAGTATTTCACCCTTTTCGGAGAGCTTATTTTCCTATTCACTTAAAGACTTCGTAATTTGATTACTTAACAAATTTAGCAGTAGTAATACCGATCGCGAATTCTGAGCCACATACGCTATCACTTTCAAATATCAAACAGGCATAAGGGATATGCAACAAGAATAAATTTTCATTTTTGGGGTCACCAAATCCATACTGTTTATCTAAAGTTTGTAATGGTGATAAAATGTTACTAAGTTTTAGATTGATCCAATTTATCGCATTTGCTTTATTATCTTTACAGGTTTATGTTAGTGCTGATCAGGTTCAATTTGAATTAATCAAAGAAACTGAACAAGTTAAGCCCCGAGAAAAGATTGCAATAATTGGAGGGGGAGCTGGTGGGTCTTCAGCTGCTTATTACTTACAAAAGTTTACGAACCATAGCTTTGATATAACTGTTTTTGAAAAGTCAAATTATGTAGGAGGAAGATCAACGACTGTGAACGTATATGGAAATACTTCCCATCCAATTGAACTTGGTGCTTCTGTCTTTGTCTCTGCCAACAAAATATTAAACAATGCAGTCAAAGAATTCAACCTCGATACACAGCTATTTACAGAACAAGGCAAAAAGAATAAAAAACCTAATGCAATGGAAGATTCTGTAGGCATATGGGACGGAAAAGACTTTAGATTGACTTTAACAGATTCTTGGTTTACGAAGATAAAGATTTTTTATAAATATAAGTTACTGCCACTTAAGGTGTCTAAACTTAAAAACAATTTCATCAAAAGTTTCCTTAAATATTACTATGACATACATTTTCCATTTCTGAGCTTGAATAAAGTAAGCGATGAAGCGAACTTTACACAAGTAACTAGCCAACATGCAATTGATTTTTTTCGTACCCAAGGAATACTGGATGACTTTCTCATTGACTTGGTTCAGCCCTTATCAAGAGTCAATTATGCACAGAGTTTGAATGAAATTCATGGTATTGGAGCTTTGGTGAGTTTAGCTGCAGAAAACGCACAGCAGGTCAAAGGTGGAAACTGGCAAATTTTCGAAAATTTTGTTAATGCTTCCAAAGCCACTCTTCACTTAGAGACAGATGTAATTGAAGTAACTAATTCTACAAGCGGTAAAGGGTGGACAGTTCACTATACCAACAATTCTTCAAATACGTCTGCTACAGAGGACTTTGATAAAGTCATAGTAGCCGCACCTCTTCAACAGGTTAACATCCATGATTCTGGTAGTCATGTCCCAAAAGTTGATTATGTCACCTTATATGTTACTCTTTTCGCAACTAATGGTACGTTAAGCAAACGGTATTTTAATCGCTCAGGAAACAATAAAGTTCCCTCCACAATTCTCACTACCATCTTATCAGAATCCAATGACAAATCGCCGTTACCTTTTTTTTCGATCGCCATTAACGACTACATTGAAGATACAGGCGATCACATTTATAAAATCTTCTCCCCTGAGGAGATATCAGACGAATTTTTATCTTCTATACTAGAAACTGGATCTTCAGTGTCTTGGATTCACAGAAAGGTTTGGCAATCATATCCTAAGCTCAAACCAACTGCTAATTTTTCAGAGTTTCAGCTAAGTCTAGATCTTTGGTACTTAAATGGTTTCGAGGCACTTATCAGCACCATGGAGACATCGGCTTTAGCTGGTGCAAATGTTGCAGCACTAATATCAAGGCAGTGGGGAAACTCTACTTCTCTAATTGTACCGTAAATCTACTTTTTAACTTTCCATAACTTTTTTGTATAGCCCTGTTTAATGCACGTTTTCATATATGCATACCTACACTTTTCGTTATCGCGTCAAAACATTGAATCGATGTGTGCTAAAAAATACCTCGCATTTTAAATGTCGTTTCCGTAAAATGTATTGTCTACGTACGAGCTAATAGGTCGTTCTCACTTTGTTTAGTAATTGTACGAGGTTTCTCAGTATGCTAACCATTCATTTGACACCATTGTTGAGACACGGGTGCAAAATGAAATAATAGGAGAACGTATCCAATGGTGTATGGCTTGCATGTCACTGTCTCATAAACAAAATGCCCAATTTGGAGTGGCTCGATGCGGATCTAAGTTCTGATTCGGCCTCCCGAGAATATAATAGGAAGAGGCTCGGAGGATGTCATTTAGGGCGTCATTCAAGAAACGGTCAAAACGAAAACACCCACATAGGACAGAAAGTACTTAGCTTTATAGACTGGGAAGAGATCATCAACCTCAGAAACATTAAACAAGGAAGGAACCTTATTAGATGTAAAAGTCATTGAATAGATCATAATAGAACAACATAATAATATACCTATGATACCATTTTACCAAGGTCTCTTTTTCTGGGCATTTCTATTTTTGAATAGTAATATTGTTCTGGGGCTCCAGATCAATCCTGGTGATGTTGATTCAGTGTGTGAAGCTGCAAAAAAAGTAGTTATCGGGGAGCTCAACTACTATCTAGGCACTCAACCAGGTGGTACCGTGGGAATGTTTTCAGAACCATATTATTGGTGGAATGCGGGTGAAGCGTTTGGAGGATTATTGGACTACTACACCTTTTGTGATTCTGATAATGGCACTTTGAAACTGGAGATCTATAATGGAATGTATCATCAGGCAGGATCTGACTATAACTATATTCCATCCAACCAGTCGTTAACTGAAGGAAATGATGATCAAGGAGTTTGGGGGATGGCACTCATGCAAGCCGTTGAGCTTAATTTCACCAATCCTCCAGAACACAGTTGGCTTTCTCTAGCACAAGCTGTGTACAACACTATGAACAATAGATGGGATACTGAGCATTGTGATGGAGGATTGAGATGGCAAATTTTCACCTGGAATACTGGATATAATTATAAAAACACAATTGCTAACGGGTGCCTTTTCCACATTGCTGCCAGATTAGCTAGATATACCGGAAATGATACGTACGCGAAGACCGCTGAAAAGGTGTGGGATTGGCTTGAAAGAGTTGGATTCCTTGAGGATGAGAATGATCAAATCAACTTATATGATGGTGCTGAAATTTCTGACAACTGTTCACAAATAACTACTTCTAAATGGTCTTATAACTATGGTATTGTTTTAGCTGGAGCTGCATACTTATATAACTTGACCGGAGATGATACATGGCTTAATAGAGTAGATGGTCTTGTGGAGTCATCAACATCTTACTTCTTCAACAATTCAATCATGTATGAGGCTACATGTGCAAATTCTGGAAATTGTAACAATGACCAAAGATCATTTAGATCCCTCTTCGCTAGGTGTCTTGGATTGACTACAGTTCTTGTTCCCTCAACTGCAAGTAAGATCATGCCATTACTCGAAAAAAGCGCACAAGCTGCAGCTCAGTCATGCTCGGGTGGTACAGATTTTATAACATGTGGCGAGAATTGGTCTGTTGTTGGCTGGGATAGTGTGTATGGTCTTGGTGAACAAATGTCAGCTTTGGAAGTGATGTTAGCAACAATAGTTGGTCAATTCCATGGTCCTTATAATGCAACTAATGGAGGCTCTTCAAAGAGTAATGTCAACGCAGGACTCAATACACAGGATATGAAAAACCCAAACGCTCTTGAAATCACAAGGAAGGATACCATTGGGGCATCTGTGTTGACTGCAATCGTAATTTTGATAACGTTAGGACTTACTGTCTGGATGCTTTTCTAGCTTAAGCCTTTATTTACTCTCCTCGAGATTATAGAAATTAGATTTATGCTTGAGAATTTTTTTTATTTTTAAGGTCTTCTGTTTTAATCTTTTTTTCATACCAATCAGTCATTCATTCATAGCATGATATATCTAATCATTTACTCAATTAGTTAAGTGATCTTAAATATATATTGGTACCTATAAAATATATACACTCCGTATATACAGGAATTAAAAAAACTTTTTTGCAACTAACATTTTTTGCGACTAAATTTTACGTAATTGAAGAATTATAAGGTAAAGAATCATAAAGTGACTGTATACTTCAGTACGGAAACACCTTTTTTGCAGAGGTTTAAAGCTCCTTGTAAGCTTTCAAGACCCTTTCCAGCAACTATTGGTTTCGGAGCTGGAATAAACTTCCCCTTGGCCAATGCTTCTTGAAGATAATCAATAAAAAGTTTCTTACATAGGTCAGTTCCAAATAATTCATTAGCAATGATGAATCTTCCCTCAGTACCATTAGGAATCTTAGATGGCAATTGGACACATGATGCAATGTAATTTTTTCCATTAGCCTTTGAGAGAATTTCAGACAACTCCAACAAAGCTTGGTTATTTCCTGATACTTCTTCAGAAGCAACATCAGAATTTCTCACGAATTCGTCCAAATTTTCCTTAGCAAAAAACTGACTGACTACAGCAAGAAAGCCTCCAGCGACCTTTTTGTCTTTCAATTCGTTAAGTATGTCTTTGACAATAGTCTCAGAACTGTAATCAAATACCTTGTGAGCACCCAAAGATTTCAAGTATTCAAAGTTTTTAGGAGAAGCAGTTGTAATCACTTCATAACCTGCTGCAGTAATCAACTCAATTGCGCTACATCCGACACTTGTTGCACCTCCAAAAACAATTACAGTCTCGCCTGTGGGCATTGGAATAACAGATGGAAGTTGAAGGTTAAGTGCACTTGGAAGAAATAAACTGGCACAAGAAGTGAAAAAAGCTAAAGGGACAACTGAAACATCTTCATAGGCCAAATAACTTGGGATTTTTGATGCACTATTATCATCAACTATAGTATACTTTTGGAATGATCCTCTTTCATTCCCTCCGAAACAATTTGTAATTCCAAGTACTCTGTCACCTATTTTGAAGTTTGTAACACCATCACCTACTTCTACAACTTCACCTGCAATATCGCAACCGATTATTTTCGGATACTTCAACGGCAACCCTGCATGGTCTTTAATGAGCCAGTCGACATGGTTTATACCTAAAGCATGGTTTTTAACAAGAATTTCATGCTTGTTAGGTTTGACATAATCGGCCGGCTTGATAGTGAAAGGGCCCTTAGCCTCTTCTATCCAAGCTGCTTCGTTAATTGGCATTGTATTAGTAACTGTGGTTTAGATTATATGTTATTTAGACAGAAAAATCGCCACATTCAAACGCAACTATTCCAAGGTTTATATAATTGCATCCAAAACAGTGAAGGGTTCTCGGGCGAACTTCCTAATCAAACTTCATGCACATTACAGGAAACTCGCGCGAACTTCTAAAACGACAAAAATTGTGTTGCACATCACGCTGGTGAAAAGCGATCTATACTGAAACTGTCCACACATTTACAAGATTGTATTGGCTATCGGCTGACAATATAGCAATAAGGCTATGAAATAGTTCAGGTTGTCACCATCTATATATATATATATATGTATTTAATCATACATCCGAGGAAGTATTTAAGTCTGTTGAAGTAGCCACTCAAGTCACGTGCACAACAAATACAGATAATGCTTTAGATAATCTTTAAACCATTGCTCTTTGGTATTTATACCCCTAAGGAAATAATATGTATTGACATATGAAATGACTCATTCAAGACCAGTTTTGACTTGCCAGAGATGCAGACAAAGAAGGGTCAAATGTGACAGGAAAAGACCATGTTCAGCTTGTGTACGTAGCCGTAAACCTCAACATTGCTCTTACGAAGGATGTGAGGATTTAAAGTTAACAAAAGGTGGCATGTCATTTCATCTTTTCAGGATTCCTGTTATTAAAAATGATTACAAAACATGCATGCCTCCACCAGCTCTTTTGAATATGAGTTTGAAGTATCTCATTAATAAACTTAACGGATATAATGTTTGCTCTTCAGATGGCGAGGAAATAAGCTTCTGTGAACAGCCAGACACATCTATTGTTGGTAGTAAAAGTACAACTACGACCACAAGTACATGGACATTTATTGAAGAGAACGATACAACTTTGCGAACATTATTCATGTTTATCTGTGCCTCCGATAAGAAGTATTTGCACGATCTTCTTATAGAACCAGGCCATATTAAGGTCGAAGAAGGTGAAGTAGAGAATAAAGAATCTTTGAAAAAAATAAACTTTCTGCTCAATGTGGCGTTGGAGAGTGTGAAACTGAATTTAGGGAATTATCAATTAGTATGGAAATTAATTGAATTCTATTTCAGGAATTTATTCCCCTTCACACCCTATATAGATGAACGCACGTTTAGAAATGAAATATCAAGGATTATTACAAAAAATGATGAAGGAGAAATAGTTTTAAACATCACGAAACGAGATGATATTGCTTACATGGGTATATTACTTACAATTATGCGAATGAGTAGTTTAGCTATAACTTCACAAAATATCAATGATCCAGAAATAAAGGCAAATGCTATGGAAACGGTACTAATGTGTTTAAGGTGTTACAATCTCACTGGAAATCCAAGCTTTGTGGTCTTACAATGTGCCATATATTTGAGAATTTATCAAATAACGGCGCCAGAATTTGGTGAAGGGGTATTTAAGGAGGGGTCACGAATTAGAGCAGGATCTTTAATACAAATGGGTTATTCCTTAGGATTGAATAGCCATTCTGATGCCTTTAGTGTTAGGGAAAAATTTTTGCGGAGAAAGATATGGCTCGTCTTGATTGGTTTTGACATTCTTGATTCATATGTTTTTGGTTTCCCTCCAACAACAGCAAACCGCTATTACGATGCTACAGGTGAAGTTGAAATTAGTGAAGTGAATGAAAAAAATTCAAATAGTATAGACGTTTCTTTAGAAAAAATTGCATTTCAAACCCATGGGTCACATAAGGTTCTTCTTGAAGTTCACGCTGAAATGGTTTATTTGATAATGAACAAGAGGCATCCTGTTAGAATGAAAGAGCTAATTCCACTATTAAACCGCATAGAAATCATAAACTCTCAGATTTTTGGGTCTGGAAGGGATTTATTAACTCCACTATCGCAAAATCATTCAATCTTTGAGTTGTATGAGAGAGTCAGCAACTTTAAGGTTGCTATATCATGCAAGACATTTTTATTAACTGTATATGTTCACTTAAGCGGTTACTTTGAAAGGAAACAGATGTTTGATTTCATGGCATTTTATAATACTAAAATTCACTGTTTAGTTTTTGAAATATTTATGCCAGCATTGCATTGCATATTGGACGATATAAAGAAATATCTTGGAAAGATTGGCGAGTTTGTGGTCTCATCAACCATTATTCGAATGCTTCATAAGGCTAATATCTTGAACATTTCAACATTAATTAGATTGAGATATCATACGTACTATTTTGATAAATTATACCCTGGTGAAGAAAACAGAAAGATTTTCAACTATCTCAATGATGCTGCATCAAGCTTAGAGAAATGTATTTACATTTTCATCCAAGGAATATCTAAATTTTCAAGTCATAATTACTACGCCAGTAAAGTTAAAAGACTATTTGAAGTCTGTTTACGGTTCTCGAAATCAGAACAACTTTATGATAGTCTTTGGAAGAATACAAATAACAATTATAGATATAATGAAGGTTATTTAAAACAACTTAACCGAATATTTAAAGATAGCTTAAACGATGCACAAAGCGTTGGTATCGTTGTTCCCTCTTCACCTGATATTTATGGCGAAAAAACGCAAAGTGATGTTGAAATGATTGATGACTGGAATAATTTGGAGTCATTTGCAGCAAATTGGGAAACTCAACTAAATCAGCTATTTTCCAATCAAGGATATTTAAACATTGATGAACTTTTCCCAGAGTGACTAATTGAAGTATATGTCTATCTTCCAGGCAATCTATTCAAACAATGCAAAATATGATGGGAATAAAAGGATCATAGGGACAGGATCTGGGGGTGTAAATACAATAGCTAACTAATAAAATTTCTTGTATAACAACGAAGACAACTGTTTATAATTGTGTAGGAGAAGTTGCTAGAAGCAGGAAGTCGAGCAATTGATTCGTGTCTATAATCATCATCTTAGACAATAGATCTATTCATCATAGTCTATGTGTGAAACAAACTTAAGACCTTTAGTTGCATCCTTATCAATATAATGTACATCATTAGGCTGTCTTCTAGGTGTGTCACAAGATAGGAAAATAACCGGCTCGTCATCTAATGATTTGACCCCATGAACTGTGTTTTTAAAAAATGTCACCATTTCCCCTGGTTTAAGGTTACGTGGCTCCTCATTTTCAATGTAAAACTCTGCACTGCCTTTCAAAAGAAATAAGATTTCATCACAGGAGGTATGATAGTGTTTGGGTAAATGATCATAAAGTCTAAATACTCGGCTGCTGCAGTGCGGCAGATCTGACAAATAGCAGTCCACAATGAGGGTATCGGCAGTTTCAGGAAACTTGTCAATTACTTTGTAAACATCACGAAACAGAAATGACATTACTAAGTAGATATACTTCTTTATGACTACATGGTAAATTGTGTAAATTTTAGTTGGCTTGCTTGCTTCTTATCTTAATGTAAATTTTTACACAATCTATGTATGCACGCAATAGTGATTTGAATACCACCTATAAGGCATTCAGAAGATTAAAAGCAAGCTATTATAGCAAAGTATTCTTGAATAAGACAAAGTTTATTCAAACTGAGTTACTCTAAGAAGAAGTAAGGCTATGTTCCATCCCGTTCAACAATTTTCCGATTACACCGTATCCCTTAAAGGTCCTCACAATATTCTTGCGAAAATTGCAGCATATTAAATATAGTGCTATATTCTCGAGTGAATCACAAGAGCCTCATACATAGAAGAGAAGGACCTGCAAGACAGTACAGGAAGTATACAGTATAGAGTGACTAACCATTTACGCCGTAATATTAGGTTTTGTGTGAATTGTCTTCCCATAATCACCGGTTTGCGGCTATGAATCACCTAAAAATAACTACAAGAAATTTAAATGAATTGCTTTATTTATTTGAATTTTGTTGCATACATCTACTGATAAACAAAGGTGATCTACAGGAGCTTCAATAAAAGCATACAACTTCTGATAATGGTTTTTCCTTTCCAAAGAGCAAAACTTGTCTGGCTAGAAAATTTTACAACTTTGTAGTTTCAGATTTCCTATTAAGAACCTGTGTGAGTGTATCCACTACAACTTTTTCAAGGGAAGAAAATTCGTACCCCAATATCGATCTAGTAGCTGTATTGTTGACTTTGGCAAGAGTTTTAATATCTTGTGGACCTGAACCGGGTTTTCCAACAGGAATCTTTCCTTTCAACTGTGGGAAGTTTTTGTTAATAATGTCAAGGATCATCTGAGTGCTAAAGTGGCCATTGGTGAGGAAAAGTCTTTTACCAATAGTGGATTCCAGTTCAAATGCATATACGTGTGCACGAGCAACGTCTCGTACGTCAATATAACCACCCTTATCGTCGTCGAAACTGTCTGACTTATCGAGCTTTATTAATGAATTTATAAATTCATTGGATGTATTTAACTTGTCCTTAACTTCGTTATCAAAAGCCTGTGGCCCAAATACGTACACAGGGTTGACAGTCGAAAGTTTGAATCCTGGATTTTCTTTTTCTACAAACTCCCACGCTAATCTTTCAGCAAATGCTTTGGCACCATAGTATGCTGAAATTGGATCCTTTACAGCCTCCTCATAAGTGATTCTGTTCCAGCTACTCTCATCAAAAGAAAGAGAAGCATTTTGTTCATCTTCAGCAGAATAAATAGCTGCATCCGAAGAAGTTACCACAACTCGCTCAATATTCTTACCATGCTTGGCTATTGCAGTCAAGATGTTCTTGGTACCATTAATAGCTGGGATTATCAAGTCCTTTTCTGGATCCGTGGTGTCGTAGAAAAATGGAGAAGCAGTATGCAAAAGAAACTTCACGTCAGGATGGGCTTTAAGAGCCTTTTCGAAGGCGCCCTCTTTGCCTATATCTGGCACTATCTCGTAGGTGAAATGGTCACTGGCCAAGTTTTCAAGCAATTTCTGGCCTTTCTTATCGTCTCGAACCGTTCCTACTACAGTATAGCCTTTTTGCACAAGTAGTTTCACAATATGCTGCGAAATGAACCCATTGGCTCCAGTCACAAATACTTTATTGGTCATTGGTACGTTTGTGGTACTAATTTACTATCACTTTTCAGTCAAACGTAGGAGAGTTGTGTCACTTATTGCTAGCGTTGGAAAATGTAATACATTTTTGGATCTACTTGTTATCAACAGAAAACTGAGAGGAAAAATACTAATTACGTAATACATTACGTAATACATTCATTCAAAATCTGCAACTTCATACGATATGTCTAACATGCCTTATAAAAGAGGTTCTCTACAAACATCTTGGATTGTTACGTGAATGCGAAATATATTAATACAATTGTTATGAAGCAAATATCAGGAATGATAATATAAAATGTGAATGAAATCGGTGAATTTCTCTATGTTACAATTTCCTGTCTAGTATACCAGTAATCGTTCTTCACTGTGTTTTCATTTATGTCGTTGTAATAGTCCCAGGGATCTTTACGAAAAATAGGCAAGTCACCAAGCTCGTCAACACGATAATGCGTGCTTAAATCGATATCCTCATTAAGCACCATGTGTCTTTCGGTTGACTCACGGGTGATACGATACTCGTCTTGCAAGTAAGTGTTGTCGCATGCACCCTTTTTGGTAAGGATGCTGCGGTCGCCAAATTCAAACCTGTCAATATCAGGTGCATTTGGACATATTCTATCAGGAACCCAAAGATTGATATCCTTTTGGTAATTGTGTTGCAAGAAATGAAGTTTGTTTGAGTATGAATCCTTACCATATTTACGTGAAAGGATGCTGGAGACATTATTAGGTATGTAGACAGAGCCTCCTTCGAAATATGAGTGTCTAACGGGGAAAAGCTCATCGAATGAATGCCAGTTCCAGTTCTTACAATGAACTAACATTGAAGAGGATGATTTGTCGTTTCCAACTAGTTTGTCTTGTACTTTTTTGGGCACTTTGTGATTAGTGTACGATAATGCGGAGATGTCAATATAAAGACCAGAATTTATATCGATAAAACGTGCATCTATGAAGTTCTTGCCATTACCTTGGTCAATATAAGTAGGTGCAATCTCAAGATAGTATTTGCTGTTACCATAACGTGGGTTTTCAATGACCATTGATCTGTTAAAATCACGCCCAAGTCTATCAATTTGTTTAATGGGCATCTGGATATCCACATCAGTGTCCCAAGGAAGATTAACTCCATTGTATGCCCATCCCAAGAGAGAGCCGTAATTGATCCAGCTTGTAAAGTTGTGCGCTTCGGTAAACTGGAACCAAACTCTAACCATATGATGGATTACACTTTGTCTTTCCTTGTCGCTAATGTAACGTTTAAAATAAGGATAAGCAAAATGATGCGATTTTCCGTGAATAACATCGGTGATAATCCACGGATACTTGAAATATGTGTCTGTGTGTGTCACTAAATCGGTTGAATACTCAAGAAACAGTAAATAATCATTGTCCGCTAATGATATGGTTTCATTCTCTGCCTGAGCTCGTAATTGGGATAATTTGTTATGAGGGTTAAAGACGAATTCATCTTCGGTAACTTGTCTTACAGACTTTAATGTTTGGTATTTTGTAGTATGGAATTTCAGTTTTGAAGAAACCTTCTGGACATTTAACATTTCATTCACAAGTCCTTCTTTATTGATATCGTATGCAAGCTTCAGCTTTCCCAAGCGTCTCTTACTCTGGACAGGCACTTCCACAAATGACTTGTCTGTGGAAACGAGAACCTTCTTGGGGATATCTTTCAAACAATACATATTGGCCATACCTCTTAATACCTTCTTATTATACGATTCAATGAAATAACCATTCACAGATGCAAAATTCTCGATAACAGAATCACATTGCCCTTCTGGAAATTCTCTTCTGTAACGATCCAAGATCTTTGCACCTGGGAATAGGTCCATCCAATCATCCCAGTGAAAGAATATACCATTTTCATCTCCTAATTGCGAAAATTCGCTGCCATCACCAGTAAAAGAGTTAACGTAATCATATACAGCATAAGTAATCTCCCGAGGATTGAAGGTCAGCTGCTTATTCAAGTAAAGACCTGTGTATTCCAAAAAAAATTGATCAAGATTAGTTTTCAAATAGCTGTTCAACGTGAAAACAACGAGAAACGCTATCACAGTGACAGGTATCAAGTTCTTCAACCGCTTATTATAGATCCGGGGAAATATCATTATCAGGATGACACTACACTGGTCTAATGGTCCGGTCTTTCTGTTGTTGCTAGGGTTTTTTCCTCAAGTTATATAAGAATGCCGAATCTTAAAAGATGAGTAGCAATTTGTGACCCTGTTCCGGTTTATCGTTCCTTTTGAAATCGGGATGATGTAGAATATACAGGAACAACAATGCCTTGCAAAATTTTCAGCACCCCCCCACAGACGAGGACATGTAATCTGTCTTATGATAGGCTAATTAGCTATGACATCACGCCAGTGTATGCTAGCCCTACAATAACGGCGTCAATAACGATATATAGGGCTGTATCAGGGGTGGTACTGTAGATGCTACTGTAATTGCTGTTACTG
Source organism: Priceomyces medius (assembly GCA_030570455.1). Lineage (NCBI taxonomy): Eukaryota > Fungi > Ascomycota > Pichiomycetes > Serinales > Debaryomycetaceae > Priceomyces > Priceomyces medius. Next base: position 1,152,254 of record JAJLVV010000003.1, on the reverse strand, counting down.
TTTGTTTTTATCGAGAGACCGGCCATCTCACCTCAAACGACCGAATGTAAGAGTGCGAACCTCACTTGCTAAAAACTTGAGCAACCTTCGGTTATGTTGCTCTCAATCACAAGCCTGAATTCAACTGAAACTCTGGGGAATTGGGCTATAACTAAACAAAGAGACTACAGTGATAGCAGCCCTAGCTATAATAACGCGAAACCTCCTGCTAGAGAACAATCCATTGGGCAAAGTTTAAAGAAAGTGACACACATAACACAAAATATACAAAACAAAATTATCTGTCGGACGAGGCTATGACAGCGAACATCTCCGGTTATATGCACACGACCATGCGATACGAGATGAGGCACCATGCGCCCTAATTACCGAAAGTACGCTGCGCATTATAGCAAGTTTTAGATCAACAATGATCTGAAGTAAGTGGCTGTAGCAGGGCTGAAAAGCTTGGCCGCGTTGCTCGTTATCTACTATGGAGCATTACTGCTGTGAAATTAATGGAATGGAATTGATATAAATATACAACTGAAAGAAATTATTGAAGATGAAGGATAATCATAATAATAATCATAATTATAACCATAATCATAATAATGGAGGTACTTAATAGCACGTAATTGAAGTGATTGACGAGAAATATAATATTGACATCAAAAATTAATAAAATTATGCTAATGGATCAAAAAAGTTTTGAATCTTTGTGTTCCTGAACGTTCTCATACCCATCGTGCTACCTTTTTGGAAGTCGAAACGGAGTCTTGCAGTAACGAATTCCTTGTCAACTCTGCGTAATCCTCCACGCCATTTATATAACACGGTGTATGTGAAGATAGAATAGAACATGCCGACAATTAAGTCAAAACGCCAATGATGGTCGAGGTAAATGGTTGCCCACCATTGCAAGACGACAAATGAAAGAGACATGAGTTTAAGCATGGTCCAACGAGAGTAATAACTGATAAAGAAGAACGCCATGACGGCCATTGCTGAGTGCAATGACGGAACAGCACCAAATACTATTGGAGACTTGTGGAAACCGTTAGTATGCATATGTGTTCCCATGGCTACATCCACTCTTGTTAAGCCTGCCGCATACCCAGGGAAATCATAATTAGCTACCTTTTTTTTGTCATCAAGGTGAATAAACCAAGGTGGAGCAGTTGGGAGTAAAAGATGAGTTAAAACTCCGGCAATATTTTGGAAACCAAGTCCAAAAGAAAACAATTTGAGAGCTCCCGGTGGGTGAAACACATAAAGCCAAATTGCTGTGAAAAGAGGCACAAAAAAGTGGCAAATAACGTATGAGAACCATGCTATAATGTCATTACAGGAATTAATATCATCTTTTAAGAGATATGCAATGTTTAACATGAACCAACAACCGCCTATTAGGAGCGGAGGAGCAAAATACCAGCAATTGTATGGTCTGTAATGTCCATTAGTTTTCACATAGTCAAGGACATTTCTGTTTATGGAAGATGCTTCAGATGAAATGGTATTTGTTGAAGGAGTAGAGAAATACTCCAAATTTTGGATATGATCATCTTCCTGGAATCCTGGACCTTCTGAAAGAGGATCAGAGGAGCTCAGGAAATCTGAGAGTTCGTATTCCGAGCCTTCCTCCAAATCTCCAATAGAAAAGTCTGTCGATGTTATGTCTTCCGCAGAATTCAAAGAAGAGTTTTCTTTATGATACTCACACCATTTAGTTCTTTTGGTGGTGGAATACACCCTGAATAGAATCACAGACATGCAAAGGATAGTCGCCAACGATACTAAACTCCCGAAATGCTCATCTTTGATATTAAAAATGAACTCATCCATGTCCATGGCCAAGTTGACATGAATTTTTGGTCTGATCTTCTTGGGAATTAGACCTGCGTTTTTGAACATGAGAAGCCAGATAAACACGGGTGAAAAGTTCACCCAGAAGTTCAATACTAAACGTACAATACTACGTCCATTCAAGCCAGACCAGAATATTCTATACAACAAATGGTAGAAGAAAAAGACTGGCTTCAAGCCGATTCTAATCCATGGCAGAATCATCATTTTTTGCTCCCAGTTCGTATATTTCTTACCTAGTAGACCTCTTCTAAATCTCTAATGTCCGGCCTTGGTGTAGAAACCCTGAAGATAATGATGTTTGTCTATTGTCCACTTATCTCTAAAGATTTGAAGGATGGTCTTGATTCTAAAATTTCGGGTCCAAGGTGAAAGACAAAAGCCAAACAGAGGTCTTTCTTCTGGCTGTCTGGAGATGCACGGAAAGCGATCACATGCAGGAAGCTAAAAGAAATACTCGTTTTGTTTCCGTCCCGGTAAAACAACACACGCGACGCAATACTCAAGATAGACCAAAGACCCACAACTTATGTACATCAGGGAGACAGCATAAAATCATAGGGGGTTTCAGATTATGCTTATTTACTACTTGCATAATATGTATTTGTCACGCAACCCCTAGTTTTAAGCTTTCCGTGGATGTGGTAAGCAAATCAATCAATTCAAGCAATATGGAAAAAGGGAGCCTCATGTTCCGTTCCGTTTTCTACATGATTGGAGGGAAATCATCCGGCATATTGTATAGGTCCTCTCGTCTCGTGACGGCATTTGCGTAAGATAGATAGGAATCAAAGTGTAAAGGCACAAACAATACCGTAAGAAAAAGGGGCTACTGGGTAAAAATATTCTCCGCAATGTATAAATTGGTGACATCGAAGGAATCTCCAAGGGGCCAACGACACAGTACAAGTGGGGGAGCACCTTGAATTAACGCCTTTGTAAAGGTAGTGTGCGCTAGCTTGCCCCAGTTAAGTCAGATAGGAAATGATAGAAGATTAATGATCAAATTACGAGCCCACACAGAAATATATATTATATGCAGAAGAGAGGGTACTGCGAAAACCATTCCGGCCATTTAGTGGGACGTAGTTAACTCTCGACCGTAGAGTCTGCATTTTGGGAGAGTTGTCTCCATATCAAAAAAAGCAATCACTAATGCCTAAGCACGTGATCTATAACACTACTCTGTTTTCAAACATGCCACGACATTCACAGAAGATTTTTATGCTCAGACATTTATGCTCAGACATTTTAGGGTCTGCGGGTGAAAGGAGAGGCTTTGTATTTGCGTCCGACAAGCGCCGGGACTGTGGTCGATGTTGAAGTTAGCTAATGGTTCCCGGGATTCGTCGGGTTGTGCTACTTAATGCGTTAATGCTACCCCAGATTTTGCGTCAGTTTGCTTTAACTAAAGTTTTTAGTGCTGGAGGCCGTTTACGACGCTAACATATCAAAGCGTGAGAGCTAAACCAAGATGACTAAGAAGCTCAGCCCTCTAGAAAAGCGGAATCGGAAGCCGGCACTGAGGGCATGTACTTTTTGCCATTCAAAACACCTTCAGTGTTCTAACGAAAGACCCTGTAAAAATTGTGTTAAGAGGGACATAGCTGACCAATGCTCTGATGTGGAGCGTAAAAGAGCGAAATACTTGAAAACAAACAAGGACAAGGATGCCAAGATGGAAGGACGAAGTTCATTTCTTGGATTGGACAGTAAGATCAACAGTCCATACAGCATTCCAGATACTGGTCTGGAACAACCCTCAGAAATTAACACAAACCACCACCACCACGACAACAACAACAACTTATTTGATCCCAAAGTACCCATATTGAAAACAACTAATCAAGTACTAGATAAGATGTTGTATCCTGAACCAGAACTACAACATGATGAAGATAATACCGTGCCCATGAACGATGAAATAAGTGATATATTCAGTTCAAACTATATAAACCAGGAGTATTTGAAACTTGGTGATATTATACTACATTCCAAACCTTCTTCGCCTTCTCCTTCGAATACAAGTGCATCGGAGTACAATGTGGGAGAAACAGTGTCTCCTACATCACTTTTAAACACAAATAGACAAACACAAGGAATACCAAAGAGGGATAGGTTATTGAAAGACTCAAGACCTTTTATTTCCCTTGGATTTTCTGATGAAAGAACATCTAAAAAAGAAAGAAAAAATCCCATAATAGATAGACCGATGGACACCAACAATTCGGAATATATATCACCCTTGATCAGTCATCACTTATATCAATCTGTCCAGGATGTATACTCAAACAATATCGTTAATTTTGATTACCCTAATTCATATCATCTGTTGACAAGGTTCTTAAAGAACAGATTTCTGGGAAACTCCCTTTCTAATGAAGAAAGGCAAGAAAAACGTAAAAACTTATTAGTAATATTAAAGTTGATTGCAAGTTATAGACCTACATTTATTTCTGCTCATAAGTCTTTGTTTAAACCATTTGATTTACAGTTTCTTGAAATGTCATTCCAAAGATCTTTACTTGATTACGAAAGATTACTGCAACTTAATTCTTCTCCATCTTTGATATGGCGAAGAACTGGAGAAATAGTATCAGTATCTGACGATCTTCTTAGTTTACTTGGATACCATATGGGGGAAATTTTATCAAAGAGAACATTCATAATGGAATTAATGTATGACGATGAGTCAATTGTAAAGTATTTTAAACTTTTCAAGTCAGTGGCCGTTGGAAATCTTCATCTGACAATTATCACCAGATGTAAATTAATGAAAAATCCAGCAAGAAAACCGTCATTGATAAACACAGTTTCAAGTGGAGATGAAGATTGTGACGATTACATAGAGTTCTGCTGTGTCTGGACAGTGAAGAGAGACCTATTTGATTTACCGATGTTAATTTTAGGTCAATTTTTGCCCGTTCTTCCCGCTGGTGAAGGTGTCAGAATGTACTAAACACCAGAACAACTCTTTAATGGGGTATTTATTATCAGCATAATTATAGTAGTGTTATTATTCACTAAGCTATATTGATCGGTTTCATCATGTAAGTATTGTGGATCGAATTATATATATATATATATATATATATCCATGGAAATATGCTTTATGTAGTTTATGAAAATCGTACCTTTTATTATATATGTTATTACATTAAACACCTGAATTGTTAACTTCTAGAAATACATTCAATCTTGTGGGTCAGAAGAGGGGTGTCTTACACTTGAAACATTTGATAATGGTGATCCAGAATTCAGAGATCTTACTGAAGGTATGGGAACACTATTGTCCAACCTACTGACAGGGATGGTACCTCCATTGGTTTGGTAGTATAATGGACACGTCTTCTTCGTTCTTATATGACCGTATGCACCACATGACGCACATCTTCTTGTTTTACTTTTACCTTTACCGATTCCCTTTCCGCCGAAGGCATATGAACCATCAGGTAACATAACAGTATTAGCATCAATAACAACACCTCCCGCGACAGCAGCCGCATGAATTACGTCCTTAGAAGGCTTTCTACCTCTATTATTCTTAGCCTTTCTCTCCAAACTTGCTAATTTCTCTTCCAAGGCCTTACGACGAATCTTGTTTAATTCCTTATCATCAGTCGGGATAATGTCATCAACTTCTGCATTCTTCAATAGATCATCTTCAATTTGCTTCTTACGCTTAAGATAAGCTTTTATTAACCTTGAATCAGAGATGGTTTCAACTCTCCTCTGCAAAATGTTATTTTCATCTCTAAATCTTCTAGTTATTCTCAAGACTTGATTTTCATTTTCGTTTTTCTTCTCTTCCTTTAGTTTCTCCTTCATGTATTTGAAATGGTTCATTGGTTTATATTCTTCATAAATAGAATTAACATCAAAGCCACTTCCATGGTCCACCAATGAACGCCTTTGAGAATACCAAATTCTTTTCACTTCAGCATCATAGAGCTTTTGTTGATAAGCCGCTGTGCTATTTTTAGGGACATGTTCCTTTGGAGGTGGGAACAAAGGCTTGAAATTAACTTTCTGAGTAGCACGCAAAAATGAAAAGCCTAAACCAATACCACTTGGATCACCTTCACCATTAAGTTGCAACATAGCCTTTGACTGATTAGAAGTGATAAAATTACGAGTCAAGTTCCAAGGAGCAAGCTCCTCTTCAATATCCATATCTGTTACTTCAACATCTCTAGATCTTCTAACCTTTTCCTTTTCTTTCTCCTTCTCCTTCTCTTTTTCATTTTCTTTATTTGCATCTTCTGCAGATTGAACCTCTTTTCTTTCCTTCTTGGCATCATCTTTCGTCTCGATATCACCAAAAAGAATATTTGTGTCTTCAAAACTTTGTTGACCATACTGCATCGAGTCCAAAATACAAACGTCTTCGGGAGTAATCATTGCTCTTATTTCTTCTTCACTAGGAACAACATCTGTATTTTTGATTTTCCAGAATCCCTGATCATCACCATGACGTTGGTATTCCATGAATTCTTTCAATCTCTGTCTATTTTGCATATCATTCTGATCAGGGAAATGGTGAGAAATATCCTTAACCGAAATTCTGGATTCATTGTTATTATTCATGGCCCTGAAAACAACCATTTTCAATCTGTTTTTAGACGTATTTGTAACCTTTCTTGAATGTGGAGCTGGCACTTCTACAACAGGAAACAAATTTCCTATGGCAAACATATGATTGATACTTCTTAAGAAATAACGTTGATGGCTTCCAGCACCTTGTGACCGAATCATCAAGAAGTCTGTCTCCTTCCCTTCATGTTTGAAAACAGGAGCTCTCACCATGTTATTATAAAAGGTCGGTACGAAATCACCAGGTGCCACTTCTCCAAAGTTCCAAAAGGGCGATCTGTCTTGCAATCCTAAAACGTGAGTCTCACCTAATTGAGCTTTAGGTCTAGAAGTATCATCATCCTTCTCCTTTCTGTAATAATTTATAAGCTTAGAGCACATACCGAAGTTACTCAAGATTTGAGGATATTCTTCGGAATACTCCATACCAACAAGGGCAGCGGAATCTGTCACAGACAAATCAGAAGTCTTTGAAAAAATTTCTTGCGGTGCCTTACCACGATCATTCTTCTTTTTACGAGTTTTCACCTTAGAAAAACTTATGATTGAGCCAGGCCGTACCATAAAGTTAGGTCTATGAAAAGCTCTTGCTGTCTCCTTATTTAACTTGACTCTATAATATGGAGATTGCAAACGCAATGCAGGAATTGAATGTTCAATGGTCAAATTGCTTAATTGACTTCTGACCTTGGTGTTATAATTATTCTTCAAGATTTCATAGTAATTGTCATTGGATATATTAAATCTCAGGTCCAAAAGCTTTTCATTTGTGGGTATCAATGCTCTAGACTTATTAGTATCCTTTTGTGATATGAATATGAGGTTAGGATCATTCATATCTAGACTAAGGTTCTTTTCAGAAATTTGACCATTGAATATACTTTCGTCGTCATCATAATCGATATCTAAGTTAGGTTGGTTGAGATTTACCTTTCTCTTCTGCTCTATTTCGTCACCTGCATTAATAATTTGATTATCATCCCAATCTGCTGTCGAAAGGATGAGATCCTTCGTAAATTCAGAAAACTTGTCATCGTTTGTTCCATCTTTATCCAAAAAGTCAAGGGGTTTGATGAATGTTCTATAATTTTCAGCATTGCTTTTCAACTTTTCAATAAACGAAATATCATCACTTGTAATGCTCACAACCTTATTCAATTTAGAGTTAGAGGAAAAAATAGCATCAGTAGATATGGCTCTTTTCGATTTGAAAAGCTTTCTCTCATCAATGTCAACCTCTAAGCTGATTTTATTCGGAAGCAATGGTTTAATATTCTCTTTCAGTGCTATAGGAGGCCTTATCAGCTTGAAATACCTAGGAGCAGGTAAGAGATGTAAATGGAAATTCACCGGCTTGTCTTTTGAGTAATTTGGATAGTAGTATTTGATCATTTTCTTTTTCCTCTTTTCCTCCAATCTATTTACAACTTTCTGGAGCTTTTGCCTTTTTGCTTCTCTTTCCTCCGCAGAAAGGGACTTGGATGCTCTCTTTCCATTTAAATTATGCTCATCGTCAAAAATTGAATCCATATTTAAGTCATTTAAGCCATCATCATCTACCAAGTGATTTGTACTGCCTAAGTCATTTAACATTAAGTGATTATCATCAATGTTCGAATCAATGTGATTCAATACATCATCTTCATTGCCAAAAATATCATCAAAATCAGGATCAGGCAACTCAGGATTACTAGGAGGTACCTCAGGTGGGAGATCATCTTCACTATCTTCCGCCAATTCATCAATATCTTCATAATCAACGGCGTCATCTGCATGCTCCGTTTGACGTTCATGGAAAATAGAGTCTATAACCAGGTCATCAGGAACATCTGAATTAAGAGCAAATTGATTATACAGCTTATCCCCCCCTTTGTCTTCTACTCCTTCTTTGTCTCCACTTCGTTTGCTCATGCTAGATCGATAAAGGTGATAGTCTTAGCCTCGCTTATGTTTCTCAAATATTTGAAGTCAATAATGTATCATATAATTTGTTACACAAAAACCTTACTCACAACATCAAACAAAACAGCTTATAATTGCAACATTTTACGTTGTTTACTATAACTACAAGCATAAGTAATGAATTACTCTTTTCTAAACCCCCCAGAGGAAAGGAGGAAAGTTACATTAGTATTCGAAAGCTCATCAACTTCTCCAATTCAGTATGACAGTGTTGGTAAGCAAGATATGTACACAATAAACAGCTTAAATCTTTTCAAGGACTTCATTGATCAGCTAGCAAAGCAAAAGAAAGTTTTGGAAAAAACAATCATAGTTTTTCATACCTTTGCAGAAACATTTCAGATTTTACACTTCCTTTCCCAATTTGAAGAAGAAAAGGAGAAATGGAAGGAGGAATTCATAAAGAGACGTAGAATATTTGACAATGAATTACATTCACAAGAGGAAAAATCTAACGAAGAAGGACCGCAATTGACGGCAGGTGAGTGTGATCACCCTCTATCTTTCGATATTTCCATTGTACTCAAATCCGGCACTATAAAACAAAACGTTCTATCCGAACGAAGCATCATCATTCAACAATACCTTAGATTTATTGCATTAAAACATGGAGGGACCATGATTTCCGTACCGGAAGTCGATTCTTTCAAAAAGGATCCATTATACATAGAGGGCAGCTTAAAAGCAATTCCAATTTTCAATGACAGAGACCCAGAAACTGCATCAAATATGTCAGGTCCTTATAGAGTAAACCTTTACATCCCAAAGGCCTGGGATTCATGGAGTAAAATACGATTAATATCGAAATCAGCCATGTATTCAGGAAAAAGCAAACTTTTGTCTGATGACAATGACTTCAAGGAGCTTAATAAGTTGTATGAAAGCTACTTGGAAGGAGAGCAAGATGTTAATGTACTTCTTTCTATAATCGAGAGTTTCAAGAAACCTGAGATAAATGATTCACTGAAATTACAAGATCCTTTGACATTTGACGACTTTGTTGACACTTTACTTCGTCACCAAAATGGGGATTAACATGTCAATTTCTAAGAAAAAGAGTTGACCTTCCTTCAAACATCTCGTACTGCATACTGCATCATATTTCTGTTTACTTTAATGTATGAGTATCAGTTCATCTTTAGTTTAGGCTTTACTAGTCCGACAACCATATATTTAGACATCCACATTTATTGACTGGCCTACTACATACACTCATAACAAAAATATAAGAAGCCATGTCAAAGGTTATAAAGAAAAGAAAAAAAGCAAAGGGTAAAGCCTCCGAAGTAGCGGCTTTAACTTTAGCGCTCGAATCACTGAACGACGGAAAGGTTACTATTCCAGATCTTAGAAACCTCATCTTGCATATCTTTAAAGGTACGTCTTGCCCTCGATGGTTACACTTAAGTGCGCCAAGGAATATAAATAAAGTGGTGTTTTGTAATGTTCCGGGGTTGGATATCGGTGACTTTGTAGAAGAGACATCTTATATGAAAAATTCAAGATACGTTCCTATGAATGGGACGTTCAAAAATGAGGCACTTTCATGTTTCTATGAGAAATTTGATGGTATCCTTCCGATGCAAAGCCCAGGTAGTAAAGAGTCAGTGTTCTCTGCATACCAAGCCCTAACGTCCTTACCGATGAGCAAGAAAGATAAAGAAAGACTTAAAAAGTTACCTCAGAATATCGAAATTACTGACTTGGTTTTGACTGAAGAACACATGAGGCAATATGACTACCCTCTCCAGACAAATTCAAAAGAAGGAAAGTGGTTGCAAACGACTAGTGCTAATAGAGAGCCAAAAGTATTTGCCTTAGATTGCGAATTTTGCAAATCGGTAATTGGGAATACTTTGACCAGATTATCTTTGCTTAATTCCGATGGGGTAGTCATAGACTCATTAGTGAAACCCGAAGAGGAGATTATAGACTATAAAACGCCATATTCTGGTATTACGGAGAAATTACTAAAAGATGTAAATGTAAAGTTTGACGATATTCGAAAGCAATTTTTAGAAGTAGTTGGTAAGGAAGATATATTAATTGGTCACTCCTTGAATGCAGATTTGAATGCTCTTAAGGTTGAGCACAGAAATGTGATTGACACTTCAATTATATACGAGCATCCAAGAGGACCCCCACTGAGACCATCCTTAAAATGGCTCACTCAGAAGCATCTTAATAGACTTATACAACAAGGAGAAATAACAGGAGAAGGTCATTCTTCAATAGAGGATGCTCAAGCGTGCTTGGATTTGGTTAATCTTAAATTAAATAAAGGCAGAGCCTTTGGTACTTTTTCAAACGAAATTTCTTTATTCACGAAGTTAAATGATACTACTCTGGGAGAAACGGTACGCTGCTTGTCGATAGATTACAACGTTAGAGATGGGGTATCAATCTCAAATAATCTTATGAGAGTAAGTGTCAGTAATGACGACCAGGCAATTAAGATCGTGCAACGAGAAATAGAATCGGCAAACTTAGTTATGTTGCGTTTAAGAGAATTGGAATTTAACTTAAAATGGACAAACACTCCAGAAAATTATGACGGTCTCCTATTACCAGAGAGCGAAATCGTTGATAAATCAAGACTATTTAAAGAATTAAATCGAAGATTACAAACTCTCTGCCAAAGTCTACCAAAAGATACTGTCTTAATTCTATTTTCACCACTGAAAAGCCCTCAGGAGATGGACCGTCTTAAAGCCATCAAAAGTAACTTTCAATCTCTAGAACGACAGGGAGTAGACGTGTCAAATTTGCAACAAGAAGAACAATGGGATTTAGATAAAATCAATGATCTAAAAAAGGCAACTTCTCTTGCCAGGGAAGCCATTGCATTCATAAGTTTAAACTAATCACTACTTTATAGACTATTAAAGTAAATAATTATGTAAATTAAAGATGACGTCTATATTTTCACTAGTCTCTTCTCTTTTGTCAAGACTAACCTCCTAATCCTGATATTTGCCCTTCTTCTTTATTCATTGAAAGAGCGCTCACCAAATCGCTCTTCGAAGAATCCTTTTCATCTGTTACTTCCTCAGCTTTACCATTACCGTTACTTTCTTCCACAGGAGGCTCTTTTATATACTTCCATTTGGAAAGATCCAACACATCACCATTATTATATCTTGTATCTGAAGCATTTGATGTCCTCTTTGGGGATTTATACCACCCTTTGAGTTTAAAAGAAGTTGGTATAGACCCATTGGTATTTTCTGTTAACTCTGGAGAATACCAATCGTTTGTCCAAGTAAAAGATTCACTCAGCTGTTCGTGTCTGCTCTTTGGGGGACCAGGTGTGGCCGTAGCACTTCTGTTGAACATTATTCCTCTCTAATTTTGAATACCTTCAAAGATGTCGACCCTTTTTAAACAAAGAACTAATTTTCAATTTCTATTTTACTGCTTGTTCATGAGTATTTATAAATTATTGGATTCCAACAGCCTTTAATGTCGACTTCCGTAATCTTACATGTGACCTAAATTTTCCTGGTACAAATTCGCAGCTAAATGAAAGTTGCTATAATATATTCATATTTATAATGGTAGGTTATTTACAATATTCTTGAGATGACAGATGCATTGTGTCTATATGTAAGAGATATTTGAACGAAATCAGGGTCGTTCTTTATCTTGTTTGGAGTTTGTTGACGTTGTATCGACAGATTGAGTCGATGTTGGCGCACTTTCTGATGATTGATGATTAAGTTCTCTTTGTTTCCTTAGAGCTCTCAGCTTTGCACTTTCTAGTTTAGATTTCACATCAAGCCTTCTTCTTTCAGCCCTTCTTATTTTTTCATCATATAATTTTATTAATTGACGCGGCTTCGATCCGTAGATGGCCTCATATTCACAAAATAAGCAACATGAGCCAAGGGTAGTATCAGGCAAAGAACTTTCAACATCAGCCGATACCTTTGATTTCTTTTTCTTTTTATTTTTCTTCTTGTTACCTTTAGAGACCACAGAATCTTGAGAAAGGCCCAATTCATTAATTGATGGCAAAGAGCGCTGATCTTCTCGGACCCCACCTACGCCTGATTGTAAGTTCAAAAACCTTAGCTTCTTTTCAATGTTGTCATAAGTAGGCACTAAGTTACCCTTGCTGTCATATTCAAATGTAAAATCACATGTAGGTCCATCATCGGAGTAATCTCCAAATGTATCACCTTCAATTTCAAAACCACCTTCAGAATGCCTATAGTAGGGATCGGTGTTAAGTTCCACTTCTATATGATGGGATGCACCCATATATGCTGAATCATCATCCTCGTTGATCTCGTCTAAATCATAATCATCTTGGTCACCATCATAGTATATGTCGGTGTTTCCTTCATGCAAACCTTCTTCATCCTTTGTATCATATAATGAAAACCCTTCTTTACGAGGACTGGAATGCTTCTCATTGATTGTGAACTTATTAGAGTTTATGACATCTGTTATTTTCTGCCTTAGAAATTCAATTTCAGATTCATTCAACAATGATGCTGGAGTATTTGATTTTGACTGAGATTTCTTAGACTTAATAGAGCTTCCTGATGATCCAGGAGTTGACTTCTTTAAATCTGATTCCCCTAATGCTACTTTAGCTTCCGATTCTTCCACGGGTTTGATTTTCTCGCTAAAATCAGATGAGGCCATCTCCAAAGCTTCAAGAAGACTATAGTTGAAAATGGGCTTTGATTTTTCTTCACTAACGCCAGAAGGGCCATCAGAAATGTCTTTCAGTTTATTCAACTCATTTTCAAATTGTTCATTTAGAATCTGCAGCCAAGACTCATAGTTTTTGGATACTTTATCAAATAGCTTGGGCAATGGTAATGTAATTTCTTCATTTTTTGAACTATTCTGAGAATTGTTTTCCCGCATTATTTCCCCAGAATAATAATGCCTATCGCTCATTTCTATATATCATAAGGTATATTATGACTCTCTTCATGTAATTACGTTATTATGGGGAAATATCTTAAAACATTTTGTATTAGAAAATTTATTATTTCACTACTTATTTGATAATCTGTAAATGACACAAAACCTTTATACATATATAAGATTAACTAATGAAGCTAAATTAACTAACTAGAGATTTAATCTTTCTTTAATGTTCTTTGTTTTTCTGCATTATTAACAAGCTTTTCGTCAACCGATAAACCCTTTCTCCTTCTAACTTGATTCATATAACGGCGAGCGACGTTTTCTCTCTCCGCAAATTCACCTAGTTCCTCAAGTTCTTCCTCTGTATGTGGTACCCAAAATGGATCAATATCGAGGACACTAAACCCATCAAATACTAACTGAGGAGAAGCAGCACCAGAAGTCTTCTTTCTAATGTCCTCAGGGAATCCAAATGCTTCCACAACAGGAATTCTAGCAGTAACGGTGAAGAATGGCGTCCCTTCTTTCATTTCTTCAGAAACAATGGATCCACCTCTCTTTTGAACTACGGCATAAACCTTACCTAAAACTTCAGATGAAGCTTGGATATCACACGTGTACATTGCAAGAAGTAAACGGGGAGATTTTTTAAGGAATTCTTTATGAATAAGATCCCTTGTATAAGTAATTAAACGACCAGAGAAATTAACAATCTTCGAAGCTTGAAAGTTCTCTTCCTCTGTGTCTAACACTTTGAGATTCTTCAAGAGCACCATTACACCTTGAAGAGGCTCAGATGCCAACGGCCCTTCATTCGTTGCAAGCTGGAAGCCACTCAAGACACTAGACTCATATTCAAATTTATTTTCTTTCTTAGAAGCATCAAGCACATGTCTAAATAACCCGAGATTTTCACTCTCGACAAATATATTTGGACCAATACGCTTAGGACCAAATGAAATAATGTTATTTACCAAGCTTTCATAGTCTTTGAACAGGCACTTAAAGCTAGATTCCTTTAGGAGATTTATTAACTTTTCCTTGAAAGGTGTAGAGTCTGAAGGTGACGCCTTTTTTGGATTTGCGATTTCACCAATATCAGACTCGTGGCCAACTAAGAAATCAATCACTTCTTGAGGTAATGGAAGAACATCAATATCTAATTCAATTCCGTCCAATTTTGCTTTAGAATCTTCATTATTATTTTCAATATCACTTACGCTGTTTGCAATGCCTTCTCTAAAAGGAATGACCGGCTCTTTGACAGCAACTTCAGTGCTAATTGCATATCTTTCAAGATCTTTCAAGCACCTTTCAAGATGAAGCTCTCCTGCCACACAAACAATCAATTCCCCCGAGTCATCATCAACATACCACTCAAATACGGGGTCTGATTTTGCCAACATATCAAGCCCATTTTCAAGTTTCAGCAATTTAAGTGGATTTGTAGGTTCAATAGCTATTTTCATAATTGGTTTATTATGTATCAATGTTGAAGTAGAAGCAAAGTTTATATAAGGCTTGTCGTTGGAGATAGCAGATGACAAAGTTCCGTTCTTAAGAACAGCGTCGTCGAGCCCAACCACACCGACAATGTTTCCTGCGGGAACAGTATCAATTTTCAAAAGATCTCTTCCCATGATCAAATATAAATCCTTTATTTCAACATCATAACTCAATTGTTCAGAATTAACTTCGCTATCATTTGGCAAGGCAGCATTGTATTTTGGGCCCACAACAGTGATTTTCTGTCCTTTAGAAAGAGAACCAGAATAAACTCTGGTAAAAGCAATTAAAACTTCCTTCTTAGGTTCTTCCTCCTCTTCGCTTTCATCGTCTTCGTCTTCCTCATACTCAAACTGGAAAGGGCTACTTGAAGATGCCGGTATCGAAAATTCGTCATCTGCTGTCTTAAGAGAATCTGCTGTCACGGCAGACGCCTTTTTAGCAAGCTCCCTAGCAATTCTGCCTCTCTCTAAAATTTCATACTCTGAAAGCTGCGATCCATTAACCACATCTTTAGGCAAGTCATCTTCAGATATGGATAGCAACTTCGATACGTATGCAATAGTATTGTGCTCAGGATCATCAGATTTACAATGGTAAAGAGAATCCTTAAGTGACAGGTCGATTAGATTTAGCTCACCTGAACCTTCAACAACGTCGTTAACACATTGGTCCAAGAAACGACCCATTCTTTCCAGTTGAGACGCTATAGGACTAGGGAGATAGTCAATAACGGCACCTAAAACGGCGTGGCTTAATGGAATCCACTGAGACATAACAGTATTGAGTAAAGTTCTATGATCTTTAGATCTAAGGTCTCTGGGACTAACTTTAGCGCCCAATTTGTCAATTATTTTTTCCAATTTCTCCTGGTTTCTGTCTATGAGGCAATTCTCATACACTGCCCAGATCTGTTCCAAAATTAAGGATACAAAGAGATGCTTCAGTGAACTATTTTGCTTGACTTTCTTTCCTGGAAGAATCTTCTTATTTTTCATATCCAAATAGAAATCCCCCCAGAGAGTCTTCGATAAGGCAGTTTGAGAGAAACCTAATTTTGCAGCATAAATTCTAGCGAAAGTGTTTATTGAGAATGCCCAGCCATCAATGGCAGATGCAAAAATAACATTGTTCTTTTCAGGACTGAAATAAATATCGTCATCACTCTTTTCAACAAATTCTTCATCACCTCCCTTTTCTCTCCATATAAGATCATCCTCCATTCTTTCTCCCGAGAAAAATAATCCAATGACAGAGTTGACTTGTTCAATGATCCTGTTTAGATGCTGATATGCTTCAATAGGCGTTAATTTCCACTCTGTTATAAGTCTGTCAATTTTGTTAATAACCAAAATTGGCTTAAGTTTATCGACCCAACATTGTCTCAAAACATTCACTGTTTGAGAACAAACACCTTCAACAGCATCAACTAACACGACTGCACCATCACATAATCTGGAAGCTGTTGAAACTTCTGAAGAAAAATCTATATGTCCTGGTGAGTCAATCAAGTTAATCAAAAACTCCTTAGTTTCGAGCTCTTCTTGTTTCTTTTTGACAACTTTGAAATACAATGAAATAGCTGATGCCTCCATAGTGATACCTCTGCTTTGCTCATCTTCTCTTGAGTCTAAGTATCGTACTTTTCCTGCCATTCTTTGCGATATGATTCCATTGGTGGCCAATAAGGAATCACTTAAGGAAGTTTTTCCATGATCAACGTGTGCCAATATGCAAATATTCCTGATATTAGTAGCATCCTGTTGAATGGCATTCACAGACTTTGCTGAAAGCTTCATGATGCTTATTTTTTTATGCAATATACTTAAATTTCAAAATAGCGTTATCGATGTATTTTAATACTGACAGATGAGATTTTGTGATGCTCTTCCTGATCTTTCGCAAGGAAAGTCTGAAAACGGCAATTGATCGAATATTTGATGTTTAAAACGATAATAAAACTGCACCAGACTGACAATCTTTGAGTGTTCAAAGAGACTATGGAAAGTCTCACAACACTAGAAAGCATTTAAAATATTCCTTTTTTACAAAAATAGTTACAGCTAGGGGTGGAACTTTGGAGCTCTGAGACTGATAGTTAGGGAAGAATGGTCTGCGAATAATATACATTTTTTAGGTTTTCAATGACAATAGGACAAAGATCAGGTCTACATAAATATATATACCGATATGCTTACCTATGTTCAGTTAATTCAGTAGTAGTAATGGTAATATGGGCATTATTTTAATTGTCTTTCCTCTCCTTTGTGAAAGTTCTTATAATGGTAGTCCCGCTTTACACAGGGACCTCTAAAGCCGATCCTCCACGGGTACTCTACCAGATTACGTAGGGTAGTGCACACATCAAAAACTGAACGAAATTTTTTCCTTACGGTGTCAAATGGTTTTAATCTGTAAGAACGAGAGTGATAGATAATATAGTAAAGTACAATACAGAAGAAAATTACGCAATAAATCAGCGAGAAGGAAATAAGATAGTAGGAGGAAAACACCTTGAAGTTTAATCAGTAGTTAAATAAATGCATTTTGTACTATAAACGGTTTTACCAATAGAGAAGAAATAAGTTTGAATAATTAGTCAATATAGTAACAAAATCAGAATGTCAGACCAGTATGTATTATATATTATTAGGTCAATGAGATCTAAAGCTTTTTATTGAAGGTAGTACTAACAGATTTTATTCTTAGAAACTGGAAGCAAGAATTAAATCTCCCACAAAAGGATAGTAGACCTCAGACGGAGGATGTCTTAAACACCAAAGGTAAAACATTTGAAGATTTCAACTTGAAAAGAGAGTTATTGATGGGTATTTTTGAAGCTGGATTTGAAAAACCATCTCCTATTCAAGAAGAGTCAATCCCAATGGCATTAACAGGAAGAGATATTTTGGCAAGAGCAAAGAACGGAACTGGTAAGACAGCTTCCTTCGTTATTCCATCTTTACAACAAATCAAAACAAAAGTTAATAAGATTCAAGCCCTTATTTTAGTCCCAACTAGAGAATTGGCATTACAGACTTCCCAAGTTGTTAGAACTCTAGGTAAACACTTAGGTGTTCAGTGTATGGTTACCACTGGTGGTACATCTTTGAGAGATGATATAATGAGATTGAATGCACCAGTTCATGTTTTAGTTGGTACCCCAGGTAGAATCTTAGATTTGGCATCTAGAAAAGTTTGTGATTTGTCCGAGTGTCCCTTGTTCGTTATGGATGAAGCCGATAAAATGCTCTCAAGAGAATTTAAACGTATCATCGAACAAATTTTAGCCTTTTTCCCTTCAAGCAGACAATCTTTATTGTTCTCTGCTACTTTCCCATTAGCAGTTAAAGATTTCATGGACAAACACTTGACAAAACCTTACGAAATTAATTTAATGGACGAACTTACTTTAAGAGGTATTTCTCAATTTTACGCTTTTGTCGAAGAGAAGCAAAAGTTGCATTGTTTGAATACGTTATTCAGCAAATTACAAATCAATCAGTCTATTATTTTCTGTAACTCAACGAATAGAGTTGAGTTGTTGGCAAAGAAGATTACTGACTTGGGTTATTCTTGTTACTATTCTCACGCAAAGATGCCTCAACAGGCTAGAAACAAGGTATTTCATGAATTTAGACAAGGTAAGGTTCGTAACTTAGTTTGTTCTGATTTATTGACTAGAGGTATTGATATCCAAGCTGTCAATGTGGTCATAAACTTTGATTTCCCGAAGACAGCAGAAACTTATTTGCACAGAATTGGTCGTTCTGGTAGATTTGGTCACTTAGGTTTGGCAATAAATTTGATGAGTTGGAATGATCGTTATTCATTGTACAAGATTGAACAAGAATTAGGAACAGAAATCAAGCCAATTCCAGCTAACATTGACAAGTCATTATATGTTGCTGAAAATCCAGATTCAGTTCCAAGACCATTTAGAATCGACGAGTTACCTAAAGGTAACGAGACTGTTCACAGAAAAGGTTACGAATATAAAGGACAGCCAATAGCTAGTCTGAATGTTCCTGTTTCGCAAGTCTCCCAACAACAGGGTGTTTCACAACCCCCACAAGTACAAGTACAGACTCAAGCTTCACAGCAAATACCTCAACATGCTCCACAGCAGTTACAACAAGGTTTCTCTCAACCACCTGTTCAGGGTATTCCACCTCAATTCAATGGATATCCTCAACAATATCAACAGCAATACCCAAATCAATATAATGGAGTCCCAGCTCAATTTAATGGACAATTCCAACAACCACAGTCATATCAATAATGAATTAATTAGTTGATTGCTTGGTTGAGATGATATAAGCGGGAAGCTTTGAATAAAAAAAAAATCGTCCCAAGATCGATTTTTTTAACTAATTGTTTTATACTTTGTTTTGAAATCAGCTTCCTATAAAAGGAGCTTCTAAAACGCCATTTTTAGAGAAAAAAAGAAAAAAAAAAACGAACATGAGTCTCCAGGATCAAGGTAGACTAGATTTTTAAATTTTGAGTGGTTTAGATATCAAAGGTAAATTCTAGGGTCAGAGTCAAAAAAATGAAAAATCAAAATTGAGCTTACTCTGATCTTTCACTTTTTTACGAAAAGCCATTAATATTACGACTAACGACATCTGGTTGGAACATACAATAAGATCATATCTTTCGGATCAATTTATCTTATTATAAAGTCAACCTTTGGTTCTTGATTATAGATTTTTGTTGTGCGATTGCTTTTTACATTGAATTTAGCGGTTTTACCTCTCTGGCACAGATTTTACTTTAGATAAAATATGATCTTTATCAACTAGAAGCAAAAAATGCTACCAGAGAATCTGCTAAGCTTCTAATGACCATCCCCCCCTCATCCTTTCACCCACATTTTTTTAACCTTAGTTGTAGATTCACTGTATAATAATTTATTAATAAATGAATTTACAACTATCTGCAGGATCTAATTAATGTACAATTGAAAAATTTTGGGATGCAATAATTAAGCACCTACTCATATAAACTTTGTAGATTTATACCAGCTAGTTTCAAAGAAAAACTTGACTTACTCTTACCAAGGTAAAGGAGTCCTCGCATCTGACCAACTACGCAACAACTGCGATACTATAAAGATATCACAGTTTAAGCAATAGGTATATCAATATCAACTTCTATCGTTATCATCAAAGGCTTTTCTGAATCAAAATGTGCGGAATTTTAGGAGTAGTACTCGAAAACTCCCTGAAGAATGTGGCCCCTGAGTTGTTTGAAGGTGCCATGTTCCTTCAGCATCGTGGTCAGGATGCTGCAGGTATAGTTACTTGTGGATCCAAGGGAAGATTTTATCAATGTAAGGGTAATGGTATGGCAAGAGATGTTTTCACTCAAAATAGAATGAATAACTTAGTAGGAAACATGGGCATTACCCATTTACGTTATCCCACTGCTGGATCTTCTGCTGGAAGTGAAGCACAACCGTTCTATGTCAATTCCCCTTATGGTATTGCTTTGAGTCATAATGGTAATCTTGTTAATTCACTTGATCTCAGGAAGTATTTGGATGAAGCTGTCCACCGTCATATTAACACTGACTCTGACTCTGAGCTTTTATTGAATATGTTTGCCTCTAAATTAGAAGAGTTCAACAAGTCAAGAGTCAATAACCAAGATCTATTTACTGCATTGAAGGGTACCATGGAACAAATTAGAGGAGCATATGCGTGTATTGCAATGCTCGCAGGTTATGGTATTATTGGATTCCGTGATCCTAATGGTATCAGACCATTGTTGTTTGGAGAGAGAGTAAATTCGGATGGCACTAAGGATTATATGCTAGCATCGGAGTCGGTAGTCTTAGCAGCACATGGTTTCAAAAACTATAGAGATATAAACCCTGGAGAAGTTGTTATTATTCCAAAGGATGTATCTGGAAGTAATGTCCCAGAATTCCGCCAAGTTGTGGAGAGGAAAGTGTTCTCCCCAGATATCTTTGAATATGTATACTTTGCTAGACCAGATTCTGTTCTCGATGGTGTTTCCGTATACAGATCAAGAATAGATATGGGAGAGAAACTTGCAAAGAAGATTGCAAAATCAATTGATGTCAGTGACATTGATGTAATCATACCTGTACCAGACACATCTAGAACTTCAGCGATTCAATGTGCAGTGTCCCTCAATTTGCCATATAGAGAGGGTTTCGTTAAGAATAGATATATTGGTAGAACTTTCATCATGCCAGATCAACAAGAAAGAAGATCTTCTGTGAGAAGAAAGTTGAATGCGATGGAGTCAGAGTTTAAAGGCCGTAGTGTCCTTTTAATAGATGATTCTATTGTCAGAGGTACCACTTCTAAGGAAATCGTAGCTATGGCCAGAGAAGCAGGTGCTAATAAGGTATATTTTGCATCTTGTGCTCCTCCTATCAGATTCAATCACATTTACGGTATAGATCTCGCTGATACCAAAGCCTTAGTTGGTTTCAACCGTGATGAAGAACAAATTGCGCAGGCCATCGGTGCAAACAGAGTGTTCTATCAGGAATTACAGGACTTGATCGATTGTTGCAAGAGCGACAACATCTCCCAATTCGAGGTTGGCGTCTTTACCGGAAACTATATAACTGGTGTAGAGGACAACTATCTCCAAGAGCTTGAGAAGATAAGAGCACAGAACCAACGTCTTAAAGACATAAATGTCAGGGGTTTCAGCGTCGATGCCTGTATCGACTCTGCCGATGCTGTCGATGTCAAGGCCGAGGTGGATATTAGCATGTATAACAGAGGCGACTACGAATAAAGGGTGAAAAACTACTGAAACACATATGAGACTCTGCAGATACAGCGCTGCAACTTTTTGAAACTTTGCCGGCGCACTGTTGACACAATTTGGAAACTCTTGTGAAACACATCTAAGAGACTGCATGTGGCCCAGTTACCCGTTGAGCCCTCTTTTAAGCGATAGCAGAAAAGCCTACTGGGACAAATTAGTAGAACAGTACATTTATACATTTGATACATTAGTAGCTTATCATCATAATCTAAGTATGTATGTAGCTCATTTATTAATTTGAAGATAATTTCGTTTCTTCGGTGTCCGTAGGTCATCTCCTTTCCTGTAAATAGAAGTTGCACTTCGTTATCTTTTACATAGGTGTGAAACGGTTGCCGGTGTATTATCTTTTTTTTTTAGCCAGTGCGGTTCTCCCTGGGCTCCCAAACGACAATTTCTTTACCCGCTAAAGGCGCACTGCATTAGGGACAATGCCCACCATGCAAAAGCAACTGTTTTTCCGTGTATCTGCCGGACGATTTCAAGCACTGACCTGTAAAAACGGTCAACTGTTACGCCGGTTACCAACGATATGGAATATGGTTTGCAGAATCTCGCAGGTGTTCAGTGACAAATCTATTGCAACATGCCTTAACCTTATAGCCTCATCTCAGAAGTCTCGCTTCTCTTGCCGAGAAAGGTGTCAACATCTATAGCCATGGATTTATATTTTTTTGTGATCCCAAATGATGTCTTGTATAGGGTAATGTACGAAAAAGACAGTACAATACACGTGTATTAAAACCTAAATGGTGTTCAATAAGACGTGTTTGGCGTCCTACAATATGAACGTGTTTGGTAGCGGAGCGCCCGCTTTGTAGTCAGCGTAAATGTGGTAATAGCTCCTTCGGTACTGTCGACTTCTACCGGGTAACCCAGCTTACTGTAGTCGATATCTATCAATCAGTTTGCGAGGGGGATCCCTTTTCAGTGGCCGCTCCGGTACTACGCCACAAGGACACTAACGCAAAAAAAAAAAAACATACAAAGAAAAGTTACACAAAACACGAGCAATGGCAGCCTTGCGACAGGAACCGATCGCTATCTCACTGGGAGCGTGAGAAAAGGAATTTGAATATTTACTCGCTGTTGAATGGGATTACTTGTATTTTTTCTCATAGGACAAGGTATCCGTTTTTTACATAGAAGGAAATATCAGTTTTTCAGTACCATGGAGAAATCATCATACGCTAGCGGTCCTGCCAACTCGTTGGTAAACTCTCCGCCTTTGTCTATTCTTTCATACTGTATTTCATCTATTTTGATGACAATCACCAATAAGTATGTTTTGTCGAAGGATTTTAATTTGAACTTTCTCATGTTGGCTGTCCAGTCTACTGTGTGTATTATTACCATCGGAACGCTTAAAGCGTTTAATGTGATTACCTACAGGCAGTTCAACAAGGACGAAGCTAAGAAGTGGTCACCTATTGCGTTTTTCTTAGTAGCTATGATTTATACTGGGTCTAAGGCTTTGCAATATTTGCCTATTCCAGTTTATACCATCTTCAAGAATTTAACCATTATTTTGATTGCATACGGTGAAGTGATTTGGTTTGGAGGTAAGGTCTCTTCTATGACTTTGGGTTCATTTTTGCTTATGCTTTTGTCTTCTGTCATTGCTTGTTACGGTGATTCTTCTGCAGTTTCTGACCCATCTGATCCTGCTGCTGCATTAGCACACAACACCTTCATCTTAGGTTACATCTGGATGTTTTCCAACTGTTTTGCCTCTGCTGCCTTCGTGTTGATCATGAGAAAGAGAATTAAGTTAACAAACTTCAAGGACTTTGACACTATGTACTACAATAACTTGTTGTCTATCCCCATCTTATTGGTTCTCACTTTCGCTATTGAAGATTGGTCCCCAAAGAACCTTGCTCAAACTTTCCCTGAAGAAACCAGAACTGCTACTATTTTATCTATGATTTTCTCTGGTGCTTCTTCTGTCGGTATTTCTTACTGTTCTGCATGGTGTGTCAGAGTTACTTCCTCTACTACATATTCCATGGTTGGTGCTTTGAACAAATTGCCAATTGCCTTATCAGGTTTGATATTTTTCGATGCTCCAAGAAACTTCTGGTCCATCTCCTCCATTGCTCTTGGTTTTGCCGCAGGTTTAGTATACGCTGTTGCTAAGCAAAAGCAGTCTAGAGACAACGCCCAACAATTGCCTACATCTTCCAAATAAGCTTTTTTTTTTGACATTTCAAGATTTTAGACTAAAAATTTCCTCGTCTACACTGTATGAGAAGAGATTAAACAATGGGATAAATATTTAAATTTATATAGGCTTCTACAAGTTTGAACTACTCAATCCTGTGATTTAGATATTTGATATACTTCTATTTATAAGTCAATCAGTTGACATTTATCATCAAATATATCGAACTTATTTGGTATTGAACTTATTTGTTAGCATTAAATTCATCAGTGACACAAAATTGACGCGATAAAGAATTTTAAAGTATGTAAACATTTTTTTTTTTCGGCCAGTGTATAGATACAACTTCTTTAGCTACAAGAGTCCAATTCTAAATAGGTCAGAGTTTTTCAGTGTCTCTGAAGATGGCGGAAAATAGTTTAGAATTAATTCCCAAGTATTTAGAGAGATCGCTTTTGCCACAGCATGCAAAAGATGCCGAATCACTTTTGAAATCCATCGAAACACAACCAGGTTTTTCAATAAACTTATTACATGTTATCGCATCTTCCAACATAGAATTTTCAACAAGACTTGCTGGAGCATTATTCTTCAAAAATTTAGTAAAGAGAAGATGGGCTGATGAAGATGGAAACTATCTCTTGCCCCTAGACGATATAACTCAAGTAAAGAGCCAGATTTTGGATTTGATGATGAAACTTCCAAGTCAATTGCAGATACAGATTGGTGAATCCATTTCAATAATTGCAGAAAGTGACTTCCCACACAATTGGAATACTTTAATAGATGATTTAGTGTCCAAACTTTCATTGGATGATTTTGTATCCAACAAAGGTTTGTTGATTGTTGCTCACTCAATTTGTAAAAAGTGGAGACCATTATTCAGATCTGATGAACTCTTTTTAGAAATAAAATTAGTATTAGACAAGTTCGCACAACCATTCTTGGCTTTGTTGAATAGAGCTGATCAGTTGATTCAAGAAAGTTTAAATAACAAAGCGTCATTGACAATATACTTAGATAACCTTTTGTCGCTTATTCAAATCTACTATGACTTAAATTCACAAGATATTCCAGAATTTTTTGAGGATAATATGATGAATGGAATGGAAATAATCCATAAATACTTAGTGTTTGAGAGCAGTTTAATCACAGACCCAGACTCCGATGAGGAAATTGATGTCCTCATTAAGATAAAAACATCTATTTTAGAGTTGATTTCTCTTTACGTCACTAGATATGCTGATGTATTCGAACCATTAATTGAAAACTTCATTACAACTGTGTGGAAGTTGATTAATGACTATGCTACGAAACAACCAAAGTTTGACCTTTTAGTTGTAAAGTCATTGGCTTTCCTTACTTCGGTAACAAAGATGCAACAATATCAACAGCTCTTCAAGAATGAAGATTCACTCAAGCAGATTACGGAAAAGATCATTTTACCAAATATTTACTTTCGTGAAGTGGATGAAGAGCTTTTCGAAGATCAGCCGATCAATTTTGTGAGATCTGACTTGGAAGGTTCAGATTTTGACTCTAGACGTAAATCGGCTACTGACTTTTTGAGAGAATTGAAAGAAGTGAATTCAGATTTGTTAACAAACATTGTCATGAGCTATGTAAATTCATTCTTATCCCACTCTGACTGGAAAAATAAGAATATGGCCATTTACCTTTTCAGTGCATTGGCAGCTAAAGGTAATGTTACCAACAGTGGTGTTACCTCTACGAATGTTTTAGTCGATGTTGTGAAGTTTTTCAGTGACAACATTGCAAATTATTTGGTAGCTGATGGGGAAACACACCCTATCTTAAGATCAGATTCCATCAAATATATCCTCAGCTTCCGTAACCAATTGACAAAGGAGCAACTCGTTTCCTTAATCCCCATATTAATAAAGCATTTACTTGATGAAAATGTTGTGGTTTATACATACTCTGCTATAACAATCGAAAAGTTGCTTTCAATGACTGATTTTTCAACCCATCAAGCAGTATTTCTGAAGGCCGATGTGCAACCTCACGCTCAGGAATTACTTAATAATCTATTCAAGACTATACTATCAACAGATCAATCATCACCCGAAAAATTAGCTGAGAATGAATTCACTATCAAGTGCGTAATGAGAATTTTATCAACTGCAGAAGACTTATTGGATGAAACCTTCAAAATTGCCATTGCAGAACAACTTCTTAAGATACTCAAAATCACTGCTAAAAATCCATCAAATCCAAAGTTTTCTCATTACATTTTTGAATCTTTGGGTCTTATTATCAAGTACGGAAGCAAAGATCAAATAACTAGTGGCAAATATATTGAACTATTCTTACCTAATCTACTCAATATTTTGAATGAAGATGTTCAAGAATTCGTACCTTACACCTTCCAAATATTAGCATTCATTTTGGAGATTTATCCAACTTCTCTACCTTTGCCAGATAGCTACAAGGAATTAATAAAGCCACTACTTGCACCAGCCGTTTGGGATTTTAGGGGAAATGTTCCAGCATTAACAAGACTTTTGATTGCAATATTAAATCAAGATTATTTGGCTTTTTCAAGCACTGGACAGGGTCTTACACCTCTTCTAGGTGTATTTCAAAAATTAATTGCCTCCAAAGCACACGAATTACATGGTTTTGACCTACTCCAATCTATTTTGATTACTGTCCCATTGAATGACCTTAAACCTTATTTGAACCAAATTGCTCTTCTACTCTTAACTAGACTTAAGAATTCGAGAACTGATAGATTCGTTAAAAGGTTTGTTGTTTTTATCTGCTTTCTTTGTTGCTTACCATTAGACCTCAATTCAAAGACAGAGTTGAATGCTGACTTCACAATTCAATTTATAGATTCAGTTCAGCAAGGCGTCTTCCCTCAAATATTTAACAGTTTCATCTTACCCACTTCAGGGAATTTGGCAAACTTACAAGATAAAAAGATATCATGTTTGGGGCTTTCAGAGTTATTGAACTCCCAGTACTTATCCGTGGGAGCGTATAGTAGTTTAGCTGCTCCGCTATTAGAGCAACTTTGTGGTAACCTAATTAGATTAGGTGGGTTGAATAATAACTCAAGTACCGTTGCTGCTGCCAGTGAGAACACCACTCAATACAGAGATGTCGATTTTGAAAGTTTATCTTTTGGATCCAGTTATTCTAAGATAGTATCTATTCAGCCAAAGCAACTTGACCCCATACCTAATGTAAAAAATAATGATTTTGAAGCCATTAAGCTTGGCGTTTTATCGAATATTAAGAAATTGAACAACATTAGTTTGTTGAATCAGTTGAGTCCCGAGAGTCAACAATTTTTGAAAAGCTTAGGATTGTGATTGAAAGAGAACAACATAATGTATCTTTTTTTTACGTAGTTTTATCATAAAAAGTTCAGTTATATTCTTTGTCATATATAATACACGAGATTCACGTTGGCTTAAAAGTAAGAAAACAAATTAGACCACGTAATCCCAAATCTTTTAAATATTTGTCGCTTGACTTTAAATTAAGAGTAGTAAGACAAAAAGATATAGGTGTAGAAGTAAACCAATTATTCGTCTGTATTCCCAGTTTCGTTAATCAAGTTTTGAAAAATCGTGTCATCTTCTGTAGTTTTAGCTCGATCAAAGTTTGATCCAGACTCACTAGATTGTTGGTCAGACTTTTCAGAGTTCGTGTTAGTGCTCTCAACGTCTTGTTCAACATGTTCTGTAATTTTATCCTCATCTAAATCTTCAGGTCCATCCTTCCTTTCTTCATTTTTCTTATCTTCAAGCTCTTTCAATTTCTCTAATCTTTCTTTCTCTGCTATCTCAGCTGCAGTTAAAAACCTGCCTCCTTGACCTCTTGGTCTTCTCATAGCATGCTTATGTCTTGATTCATGCAAATAGGGTTTTCTTGTTCTTGCAATCTTCAAATTTTCTTCCAACTTTGCTCTAGCTATACGTCTTTTCAAAATTCTGTGATATTGCTTTGCATTTACATAAAATGGTTGTTCCCCTCCAGCCTGTTGTTGAGTATCTGATGGAGGAGCTGCCTGCTGTGGAGGAGCTTGGTAAGCAGTGTGCTCTCCGAAATAGTGTTGGTTATTGGTAACTGGAGATTGTCCGTCAGCAATCAGTCTATGATCATAGTAAGATGTAGCGTTGCTGGGCCCTGGTGCTGCAGAATTATTATCCATCATCGTCAGATGCTGATGTGGGTTGACATTGTAGTAGGTAGATGCTGAAGAAGGTTCTTGAAACCTATTCGAAGTTTCACTAACTGGATTGTGTAAAGAGGACATTATTCGGCACCGATTTTATATTGGACACTGTTGACACCTTAGTTGTCAAAGAAAAACGCTTGTTTAAGCTTTCGTATAGCTGATTCAGCAGCTTTCTCTGTGTTTACGTTTCTAAGGCTTTTACTAAATGAAGGTGTAAAATACCTAAATCTTCACCAAGCACCCTTGAATATGGATAGCTGACCCGAAGGAATAAAATCTTTATAGAGTATTGTCTTGTTACGAACGTACCCGGTGTCACTGCAAGCTTATGTCTAAAAGGTTCAAAAGACTTCAATTTTAAGACCATCTCATTTTACTATACACTGGGTTTGTGTAATTTTTCGATTGACTCCGGTATGGGGAAGGGCCGATTTCGGAGGGCCAAAGAGCTCGTTAAAAGAAGAATACTTACACTAGCCATTGAACTACTACGCGAGTAACTAAGGACACCAATTCTACTCGGGGTCCGCATAATAAGAAAGTGAAGTGCTATGAATTATCTTAAAATATTTTGTATATCTCTCAACTGTTCATAACACGATACCCGTGGTAACTGTTTTATAAATGTAGCAGTAAATATGTAACCAAAATCAATTCATAAAGGCATCGGTGCTCATTGATTGCTCAAGCCAACGCCTAAAACCAAGATAATCAACAATATGTATATTCATGTCTATTATGGGACCATTTTACAGTTGTCGCTGGTAATTACCATATGCCAGCTCAATTTGACAATTTTGCATGTTATACTTCTTTTTTGCAGGTTAACTAGCTACCTATATCAGATCAAGTCGCTGGCACATACTAAAGACAAAGGGAAACAGTAAGTGAAGCGTGAATTGACCAGGTTTCAAATATGTCAGGTATCACGGATGGTGCTCACCCAGTCGAGATTGACCACGATATCAGCTCTCGTACACTGATAGATGATATATTTGTCCGATTACCTATAGCCAACATTCGAAAGTTGAATCAGGAATATAAGCACAACGTTTCACAAGCACAAAATGATTTACACCGCTTGGTTGGCTTAAAATATAGGGATTTAATAAGAATTGCCGAGGAGATCGATGATATGTATGAAACTAACCAGGTATTACATGAAAATTTGTCGAATCTTTCGTATAGTGGATCTAGCTTTTTTGAATTCAATGAATCAGATGCTTATTCTGAATTTAATGCATATAGAAGGAACGATGAAGCTGAGCTATTTAGGAGGAAAGAAAGAATAACAATTTTAAACAGTATTTTAAACGGGCCACTATTAAGATTTGACTTAAAAGTTTCCGTAGCTTCACATTCTCCCTTTTCCAAAACCTCACATCTAACATACTTTGCTAAATTATTTTATAGTATTGAGACATCCTTCAAGGATCTACTTGAAAAAGAAACTTCGGGAGCAGGAGAGATATTCAGATCTTACAAAGATAATTTCAATAAATATTTAGAGATTGAATTGTCTCAATACAATATCACCAGGTATTTACTTTATTCACATGAGAATGAATATTTCAAGACTAATCAGAGACTATCTCAGGAGAACTTTTTAACTGAATTGAATCTAGTGGATGTGGATATGAAATACGATACAATGGATGAAGATGAAGAGGATATAGAAGATGAAGTAAATGAGGATGATGAAGCCACTTTTTCTTTCTATAATGTACTCAATAATGACATCTTCAACGCTAAAAGAATCACTGAAGCCCACAACCCAAACCTATTACCCATTGTAAACTATTTGTTATCATACATTATATTGAATCACAATAATCCTGATTTGAATACTATAAGCAAGGTCTATGAAAGATTTTTACTGCTAAGACTTGGGTACTTGAAGGGAACGCTAAATGATCTTATTTCTCAAGGGAAGACAAATTTTGACTTCTTAAAGATTTTCAAATATGTTGAAAACACATATGATTATGTTTCAAGTTATTTCAATGATGATTTTGGAGATTTGCTGAGAAATATAAAAGAGTATACAAAGCCATGGAAGATTACCGACTTGATTGGTTTTAACGACTGGATGGATGAGTCTATAGTGTCATTTAACGAATCGAATTTAACTATACTGGCAAAGAATCAACTGCTCCATGAAGATGAATTGTTGAAAGAATTTCCTAAATTACTATTGAATCATATTCAATCTCTTTTTAGAACAGAAGAAGAACTGTTAAACCATGCTTCTGAAGCATTTGTTGTCTTCTACAAAGTGATCGTTTCCTTAAAGAAATTAGAAAGACTGTGCCAGCTGAATGGATTCGAAAGCCATTTAATCGCAGTATTGAGTAACCATAACGATCTTTCTAAATTAATTGATAGTGTTATATATGAGGCGCAAATTGTCTCTGACAAGCATTTTGATGAACTCATTGGCCCCATTTCTTCCATCTTAGAAGAGAAATTATCCAAAAATTCTGCCATAAATGACTTTTCTTCAAATTATTTGCTGCCTCTTGAAGCCATCGCTACCATAGACAAGAATTTGGAGCAGTACATAAGATCAGTGTCATCTTATTCTAGCTCATATTCAAGGGATGAGTTTTCCAAGAGCATCGAAAAATGGTTTGATAAGTACATTGAGTTTTGTGACTTGCTTGATTTTAACTCTAATGAAACCCCATTTACGTCATCGGCTTCTTTACATGATATATTAAGAGTGATATCATCTAGTAATGATTCATCATCAGCGACATGGGGAACTTTTACTGCTGAGCTGATAACGGAGAAGGTATCTGGTTTGACTAAAAGGATATCTGAGAAATTTTGGAAGAATTTAAGTACATTTATTCAGAGATTTAAATCAATAACGGCTATAAAGGAAGATGATACTTTAACATCTTTATACTTCTCACTCCATACGATAATTTTATTAAAAAATAAGGTCTTAACATCAAGAGAAGATTCATTCACAGAAGATACAAGAAGTCTTCTAGAGCTGCTTGATAATTTAGGGAAGGATATTTATAGCAAAGTCATATCGTTTGTACCTAAATTATCATTCAATGATGCCTTTGAGAAATTCGTGAGCAACTTATTCTACTCTAACGAAGTCATTACTGGTGAATATCCAACGAGACCAAGCTTGGAATTATCTGCAATCTTCTTCAATCTTGCATCTGAATTTGTAAATCCAAATACAAGTGTGAATTATGGAATACTTTTCACAAATAGCGTCATGAGTGAGAGCTTTATCCAACAGAAAAACACTTGGATTGTTGAAAATTTAATCAAGAGCATTTTAGATAAGTTGCCTCATTTAAATGAAAAATCTAATGTTATAGAAGTCGACGATGGTGATACAAATGGAGAAAATGGAAAGTCAATCACTCTTCTGGAAAATCTAACCTCGCAAGTAGTGTCAAGTGAGAAGCTTCAACTTATATTTGCCAACATTATCTACCTATTGCAGTTTTCCTCTGATAATAATTTAGATATTGAGTCACCGCTGGTGATTCAAGTAACCAGTGAGATAGTGAATTATAACGAAGGAGCTTTGGATGATGCTTCCTCCAAGATAATATTAAAAGGTGTTGTGGACTTTTATAATTCTACAAAAAATATGTATATTCCCTTGCTGGTAAATTAATATTCAGTCTGCATGGGCCAGTAAAATTTATAGTTTATAAACAGTATAAACAATATTATTGTACATTTATTAATACAATGAAACGATGATGCTAATATAAATAGATTTTAGAGCCAGTTTTGGTTAAGTCCTTCAAAATTTGACAAGTCTCCTTTAGATCCCAAATGTTTTGTAGTTTCGAATCAAGATAAGAACTGTCAACAATTATAATCTTTATCTCATCGCTCTTGAGAGTCAGTTCTTCATTACCAAGTAATTTAGCTAATCTAGCAGGTGTGGTACATAATAACCTAGAATTTGTTTTCCCTAAAATTGACAAATCCAGAGACAATTTATTTTTGTTGATTAACTTAATGGAAGAACCAGGGAGTTCTCTGGTGACCCTATATGTATCACATGCACGTATAGCCGAAATTGAAACCACTGCAATAAATTTCCTTTCTTTTTCTTCTTCTACACCCAGAGATGACCCGGCTTGCTTCTTTTCAGATTTAGTTTTCTTGTGACCTCCAAGCAAGTTCTTGAATTTCAGTTTTATGAACTTTCCAAGGTTGTCTAAATTTCTCTTTTCTTCGAACTCCGAAGTAGAACGGAAGTCTGTCTTACTGAAGTATCTTTCGGCCAACTCCAATGCAGATAAATCAGGCTCTTTCTGACGGATCTTTGAATTTACAGAGTCTGCGATAACTTCCGTAGAACTTTCCTTAGAGAGGTTCTTTTTCTGTTCCATGTCAAGTTCCATTTTTAATCTTTTCTTCTCATGTAACTTAGAAGACTTTGCTTTCCTCTTTTTAGCCCCACTTTCTGTTACTGTTTCAGAATCTTGAATTTCCAGTTTAATCTGTTCAGTTTCGGGGTTTACAGAAATGCCATCTTCAGAATCTGAAAATTGGACTTGATAATCCAAACCATCATCTAGATCATCACCACCACCTGTTAATTCGCTTGCTTTTACTTCAGCCGACATTTGAATATTTAAACCTCTGTGTAATTAACGTTTGAAATATTAAGTTTGAAATCTGATAGTAATGAGATTTTCGATGAGATCATATTTGCTGATGAGTGAAAAATTAATCTCGAGTCCCCATATATAAATAAATCACTACAAAGGAAGAGAATATTCAAAGCTATGCTTAGAGTAAAGTGTCCTTCTTTGAAGATCAACAGGAATCTTCTCTTCCAAAGAAGATGGATCACCTTAAATTCAGATCTTCAAAGCAGACTTTCAAAATTAAAGGAGCATCCTGTAGTTGTGATAGGCGGTGGCCATGCTGGATGTGAAGCAGCAACAGGATCAGCTAGAACAGGAACTCCAACTCTTTTAATAACACCACAGATCGATAAAATAGGTACCGCCTCGTGTAACCCTTCTATGGGTGGTGTTGGCAAAGGTACATTATTACGTGAAGTTGATGCATTAGATGGAGTTGCAGCTAAGGTCACTGATAAAGCGGGAATACACTTTAAGATCCTTAATGCATCTAAGGGTGCAGCTGTACATGGTCCAAGAGCACAAATTGATAGGAAAATTTACTTAAATGAGATGCAGAATGTGATCTTAACTTATCCAAACTTATCTGTTCTTGAAGCGCTGGTAGAAGACATCATATTAGATAATTCAAGTCAATTAAAGGATAATTCGGAGAGACAATATGGTGTTGTAAGAGGTATTATCCTTTGTGATGGAACTATCATAAAATGTTCAAAGGTTGTTGTGACTACTGGAACATTTTTGGGCGGTGAAATTCATATAGGTTTAAAAGCATTTCCTTCAGGTCGTATGGGAGAAGCACCTACTTATGGTTTGTCTAAAACATTGAAAGATGCCGGTTTCAGATTAGGTAGACTTAAAACAGGAACCCCTCCGAGACTATCTGCCAAAACAATAGATTATAGAAACTTAGAACCTCAACCGTCAGATTATCCTCCACAACCAATGTCATATTTAAATGACGAAGTATCACTTCAAGACTCATTAGTTCAGTGCCATATTACCTCAACTACTCCAGAATTTCACAAGTTGATTGCTGATAATTTGGATAAATCAATACATATTCGAGAAACGGTTAAGGGACCTAGATATTGTCCTTCAATCGAATCCAAAATTATCAAATTTCCTCAGAAATCTTCCCATTTAATTTGGTTAGAGCCAGAAGGATTGGATACCGATTTGGTTTATCCTAATGGAATATCTTGTACAATGCCTGAAGAGATCCAAGAGAAAATGGTTAGAATGATGCCTGGCTGTGAAAATGTAAAAATGATTCAACCGGGATATGGTGTTGAATATGACTATATAGATCCAAGGGAACTCAGTATAACTTTGGAAACTAAGCTAGTCGGTGGCTTATATCTAGCAGGACAGATCAATGGAACAACAGGTTACGAAGAAGCTGCAGCACAAGGCTGCTTAGCAGGTATAAATGCTGGTCTTTCATACCTAAATAAGCCGGCATTAGAAATACATAGATCAGACGGTTATTTAGGTGTTCTTGTGGATGATTTGATTACTAAAGGTGTTGAAGAACCTTATCGAATGTTTACATCAAGGTCTGAATTTAGAATATCCATACGCTCTGATAATGCTGATAAGCGTTTAACTCAAAAGGGTTACGAACTAGGAGTAGTAGGTGAAGAAAGATATCAAAAATTCAAAAAGGAAGTTAATCAACTTGCTTCCATTAAAGAACATTTGAAGTCTATTTCAAAGGCTGGTGCTAAATGGACACCTACGTTAGAAAATTCCACCCTCAATGTGAAACAACTTGCGGTTATTGATGCCTGGAAGTTACTTTCATATAAAGGTGTCAATTTTGATGACTTATACCCTCATATACATAAGGATGTACCCAATGGAAACCTACCAGATTTTTACAATGATATAAATGATAGGTTAAAGAGACGTATCAACATTGAGAGTACGTATGATCCTTGGATGAAGAAAGAAGATACACACATAAAGGCTTATCAGGCCGATGAGAACTTACTTTTACCTTTGAACTATAAGTATAGTAACGAAGGTAATTTGAAAATTTCCTACGAGGTTTGCCATTTGCTTAATACTATTCAGCCCAAGACATTGGGACAAGCTAGAAGGATTCAAGGTGTTACACCTGCTGCAATTTTTGAACTATTCAAACTTGTTCGTGGGAACCAAGCAGAGTTGGCATCTCAAAGAGAGGTTTCGATATAAATGCATGCTTGTAAATAGAAACTAATATACAACTATAATACATAAGTTTGAGTAATTAACTCATTGTCTAAATCAGAATTATATCATCATATCTCATAATTAAAACTCAGAGGCCTCTGGACTAGAATAGCCTTCATCATTTTCAACATCCCCATTCTTGTATACGGTTCTATGCTTTGAATTGAATGGTTCCAAATCGTTATTAATTGCAATCAATAATTCAAGAGGTAAAAACTTTTGAGCTAAAGAAGACACACTTTCAATCGTACTTTGTCTTGAAGCGTCAGAGCCCCCGAATTTAATTCTATTCAAGTACAAAAGAACATCCTTGATGTTTATAGGTCCACCCTTTCCATTTGTTCTATGTGCTGCATATGCATCCAAGTCTTGAACAATCGATCCTATAAACTCATCGGAGCATTGCTGTATTAATGCATAGATTTCGGGACTTAAATGAGACCTCTTTTTTTTCTTTCTAGATGGTTCTTGAGTTTCCAGTGTTCCAGAGAGAGACACATAAGGCAATGTCTTGACTAGCCTTTTAACCAAACTAATAGGAAGCAGCCGACCTTGTGGCCCCTTTGCTATCGATGAACCTATGCGTTGATCTGGCCCTGATACTTCTAGTTGCTTAAATTCATCTAAGCTTTGGCTGGAGCTCAGATCACTATGATCACTTGATAACAAGTGTTCACCTAACACACTATCATGATAATAATCGACGTCGTCGTCATTTTGAAGGGTAAATTCTTCGTCAATTAGCTGTGCAGAAGTATTTTTTTGACTTTCAAACCCTTCTTGGACCGTATGGTGTTCTGGAACATTTAATGCATCGGTAGGAGGTGTCGAGTCTTGAACATTGTTAACCGGTAGGGGTCTCAACTCTCCATCAAAAGACATGGCTGGCTCAAAATTTTCATCAAAAGGAAAGTTTTGATCATTACCAAAATCAGCATTTATATCCATACCAAATGGCTCATTTGCGTTCTGATCTCCTTCATGTTTTTCACCAGCAGTATCTCTCATATCCACTATGTCTTCTGGCAGTTCTGGAAACAACGAGGCCTCTGGGTCCATCATAGCTTCTTGATCTTCTTGAACCTTTGATTCACCGGTTTCAAATCCAGATATGCCAGACCCTGTAGACTCTTTTGGTTTATCCGATTCGAAAGCCATCTCAGGCACTTTAACACTTTCCGCCTCATCTGATATACGGTCTTTCTTTGGTACGTCCTGCCTCCTTTCCACCTCTGAATATCTCAAGTCATCCAGCACTTCATTAACATCCTCCTGAGCAATATCATCATCATTTCTCTGGGTAAATGCAACTCCCGCCTGGTTTGCTTTGTTTCTGCGTACCCTTAGAATTTTCTCTAAATAAGACATTGTCTTTGGCACTTCGGATTGATTTTCTTCTTTTTCGTTATTCAATAAATTGTTACCACTAAATGGCTCAGCACTTAAAAATGGATTCTCTGGATGTACTCGTGTTGGTGACTGGAATAAATTGTCTGGTAAAGGAAGAGACTGGTCAAATTCACCAGATACGCCTCGTTTAGGAGATTCCTTTTTCTCGGGAGTCCCCTCTGGTATCTCTTTGAAGCCTTGCGCTATTTTACCTTCTAACAGGGTTGTCACACCTTCTCCTTCTCTAGTTTCTGTACTTAGTTGTTCCTCTTGTCTTTTCTCATTTTCTTGTACTGTCACTCTACAGAAAAACTTCAAGTACTCAATTGTAATGGGCCCAACATAGCTAGGGTCATATGTGATACCTCCATCTGCAGTTCGTATCACTGATGATCTCCTTCTTATTTTCTTCCCTCTCTCAAGTATATCACTGATACGTCTATTGAAGCTTCTTGTTGGAGTAAGAGAGAGTCTACTGAAGCTTCTTTCCCCACGAGAGTTTGGCCTAGATTTTGATCTCCCTGCAGATCCAGGCAAAGACACACTTGTTCTCTGTGAAAGCTTATTCGTAATCGAAGGAAGTTCCAGCGGTGGTAAACGAATCTCACTACCAAACAGCAATCCTGCAGCCGCTGAAGACGGTCGCTTTTCACTAAAAGAACCTCTTAATGGAGTAGAAACCTCAGGATCTTTGGTTGCACTTTCTTCTACTCCTTCATTTGTCTCCATACTAGTCTTCTATAGATTAAGTGAAAATGAGATCAATGTTTACAATAAATTTGATGTTAGGCGCTATGATTGTTTATATATAAAAAGAGTGCGAAATATCAAATTTATTCACTATATATTAGAACTCGTAGAGAGTACTGTGCTTAAAATACAGACAAAAATTACTAAGTAATGTCACAACTGCAGGCAACGGGAGATAATTTGCTTATTGCTTTGGTCTCTGGATCAACTGCTGCTGCGGTGACGGCAACTTTCACTTATCCTCTTGACTGTCTTAAGACGCAGCAACAATTGAACAACCCTGTGAGAATGCAGAAGTTTAACATTCCAGGAAATTATCCAGGAAGCTTGGCACAATTGATGAAGGGAAGCAGCGCCGCAATCTTGGGAGCTGTTATGAAAAATTCTGCAAGACTTATTCTGTACAATTGGCTGTCTAAATTTATGGCTATTGACAGCCATAGTGAAGGCGGAAAAAATGTGCTAAAGACAACTGCACCAAGAATCGTGGTAGCTGCGGGAATGAGTGGGTTCATCGAGAGTTTGTGGATAATTCCATTCGAAAATATTAAAATAGCGATGATTCAAAATATGACTTTACGAAATGAATTAACAAGGACAAAGGATATGGGTATAGACATTATCAGACCCACGATTTCAGGAAAGCACCATAAACCAACACAAAACGTATTTTCCAAGCATTATGTATCGCCTCATGCGTACTGGACCTCTGAATTATCTAGTCAATACCATGGTCATACCCCATCAAAGTTTAGTTCTGCGAACCACCAGTCTAAATCAAATACTCTCAAGGGAAAATATAATAAAAATCCCCCCATCTCATTTTTAGAGACAGTCAAAGAAATCCACCAGCTTAAGGGAGTCCAGGGATTTTTCGCTGGATCATTTGTAACGATTTTTCGTCAAATGACAATGTCATTTGTGTGGTTTTCAAGCTACAATGCAACTAGACAAATTATAGACCCTCACGGAAGCCAAGATATCAACTGGTTCTGGGGTGGACATAATGCTTTACAACTGGTAGGTGTACATTTAGCTTCGTGTTTTGCAGCTGTTGCTATTACACAGCCTATAGATGTCGTTAAGACTCATATACAACTGAAAAATGGTAAATATATATACAAGGACTCATTAAGAACAGCTTTCAAATTGTTTATGCATCGTGGTTTCAGGTCATTATTTAGGGGTTCCTTACCAAGATTCTTGAAGATAACTGTCACTGGTGCAATGACAGCTTCTGTATATAATTCTGTAGAGAATTTGGCTACTGCTGCAGGTGGCCAAACATTGGTCACTGAGTAAAAGACACATCATTATCATTATTATTCTCATGGTTATTGTTATGATTAATATTATTATTATTATTACTATTATTATTATTGTTATTATCATTTTTATTCATCAATTCTCTAGGTATACTGGAATTAAAATGTCACCACTTTTATGCTTTACTCCGTTGAAACTCTTCGCCAAAAGCCCCCCTGAGTGACTTGGTTGACTGAATGCAACATGCCTCTTATTTAAAGTTATTCCATATATTGAATTTGTAAGAACTGAATCAAGAAGTCTATTAGCTAACCCACATTTTCTCCATTTGGGTGCAATCCAGATACGCGAAATTCCAAGTTGAACATCCCTATTCACCTGCTTAGGAACTATTGTCTGTGTACGGTGTACCATCCAACGTCCCTGTGCTTCATTATCATCTATGGGATCAGTAGTGCAAATTCCTACTGCTCTATCATCTATCACTAAAATAAATGCCTTTCCGATCTCACTTTTCTCATCTTGCCATGAACGCGAGTCCATTGGAGCATTCAACTCTTGATTCACCATTGCCATTAGTTCTTCTACTTTTTTGACGCGCTTCTTGGACTTCTTGTCAATGGTAAGTATTATAGCATGAATCGTCTTCATATCTTTCTTAGTAGAGGATTTATCAAACAATAGGCTTTTCCTGGAAACTTCCTTCATAATAGTAAATTCTGCAATTTGTTGGTCTTCTTCTGCTCTGTACCATGATATTCCATTCATGAAGTTGCTGTGATACTTGTTATGTAAATCCTTTTCCTTGGAGATATGAGCTATGTAGCTCATTCCACATGTCTTACATGTTATAGATTGTGATGTATTCGCTTGAGATGATGGAAAGTTCAATACAGTTTGAACTTTTTTGGCCATCTGACCATAGCCCTTCTTTCTTTTTGCCTCTCCAGAGACATTTGAAGTCTGAACTTGATCAACACGTCTCTTCATTCAGCTTTACTTTAGAACTAAAAGAAATGTTATTTAACATTTAACATTTCTGTAGATTTGATTTTGTGTTTAATATCAAAATCTCATAATTTCGCGGCCAAATACGGAAAACATTAATGTTCAGTACTTCAAAAAATTATTCATTCATATAGTTGATAAAAACTGGAGTAATGTCATCTAAATACGCTAACTTGTTACCACCAAGTGGTAACTGGAAACAGAAAATAACTGATTTTTTAACTGAAGATGTTCCATCTTTTGATTTTGGTGCATATGTTGTGGGAAACAAGCAAGAAACAGCTTCACTTTATATTAAGCAAGAAGGTTTAATTTGTGGGGTTCCTTTTGCTGCTGAAGTTTTGAAACAATGTGAACTAAAAGTTGAATGGTTCTATGAAGAAGGAACTTTTATCAGCAGTGAAGAGCTCTCCAAGAAGGGAGGCAAGATTGTTGTAGCCAAAGTTTCAGGTCCAGTCAACAAAATCCTCTTAGCAGAAAGAACGGCATTAAATTTGCTAGCAAGGTCTTCTGGAGTTGCTACTCAATCCTATTTAACGAAGAAGCTTGCAGATGAAAGTGGATACCGTGGTATTATAGCGGGAACCAGAAAGACTACTCCTGGATTGAGATTTTTGGACAAGTACTCCATGTTGGTTGGTGGCATTGACACTCACAGATACGATCTCAGTTCTATGGTCATGTTGAAGGACAACCATATCACCTCTACAGGTAATATTACGAAAGCAGTTAAGAGTGCTAGAGAGGTTTGCGGCTTTGCCATAAAGGTGGAAGTTGAAGTAAGCTCTGAAGAAGATGCACGTGAAGCCATTGAGGCGGGAGCTGATGTGATCATGTTGGACAACTTCACTGGACCTCAGCTACAAATAGCTGCTGTCAATTTAAAGAACCATTACAAGGGTCAACTGAAATCATTTTTGTTAGAATGCTCTGGAGGTTTAACCTTGAAGAACCTCAGTAGTTATTTATGCAATGATATAGATATATACTCGACTTCTTCAGTCCATCAAGGAACTGGAGTTATCGATTTCTCTATGAAGATTGATAGCCATTAAGTTATATATAATAATATATAGCTCATCTAATTGACGATGTGCATTTTAACTCAAAGCTTTGAAATCCTGAATTAAATCCCAATATGTTTGAAACATTGTCGAGAACCCTATCTGTCTCTTTGTCAATGTTCACCTTGTCTTTCTGATCGCTGTCATTAGCCATACTATCCTCAGATATATCTTCCATTCTATCACCTAGCAGGAATCCAGAGCCAGAAAGATTCTTAATTTCACTCATATTCGCCACAAAGCTCGACGGTTCACTTATTAAACCTTTTGGAGGTGCTGATCTCTTTCCGAAGCATCTTATTGCTCGTATGTGGGAGTCTTTACCATCCTGATGGTTCGCCAAAATGATGATCTTTACCATAAAGCACTTCAAGACCCCGTCATTTCTTATGCCATTAAATATAATATGAGACCATCCTATAGGCTTATTGAAGCTCACAGTACACACCTCACTGAGATCCCATCCATCAGAGCTTCCTGCCATAATTCTCATGCTTGAAGGAGTATAACTCTCGTCCAAAGAAAAATTGGTAAAGATAGATATACGCTCAATACTGACCTTTTTTGCAAATTGAATAGTAATTGAATGAGGGTTACTTAGCTGGTTATTAGTTATGGCATTGTTTGAATTATTGTTGGAGCCATTACTTCCATCTGATTGCCAATATGTGTCAGGTGAATCATCTCTCAATTGCACCAAACCAAACCCCTGCTTACATGAAGACAATTTCCAGTTAGCTAAGGGCGAAATGTCTAGTAGCTGCAAGCTTTCAAGTTCTTCAAGACCCTTGGCGTAGTAGACTCTTTGTATTTGTTCCAAGGTGGGTTGATCTGCTCCCGAAGTAACGTTGGATCCCATGTTCATACTCAATTCATCTCCATTTTCATCTACCACTTCTTCATTAATAATGTAGTTCTGTTCAGATACTGATGCAGAACCTATTGAGTCCAAAAGTTCTCCTTGCGGTATCACTCCTTGTGTCTGGACTTGATGCAGCAGAGAAGCAGAGATGGCGTTTAAAGATGAGTTAAAGAATTGTCCTGAATTCGAATTTGCACTAGGATCTTCTGAGGCATTACTGACATTATTAACATCCCAGTAACCTGAGGAATTCATCCTCGTATCCTCCCTTTAATATACTTTTATTTTCCAGGGTTGAGTTTTTGGCCCTTTGATTGTTGTTTTCCTACAAGGAATTTTAGCGAATTACTATCTGATTTAAAATGTCGCACAAAACCCTTTACTTCTGTAATCTGTAAATACTAAATATATATAAACCAGAGAATAATCGTACACCGTTCAGAAATATAAAGGAACTATTATCAAAACATATAACTTCTGCATGTAAGATGCTGATAAGCCTGCGCGTGTCTCAGTCGAATCAGTTAAATTAGAGTTCAACCTCGTTCAAGCCATCAGTGACTTTTTCAGTCACATCCTTTTCATCGCTGTTCGACTCCGATTGTAATTCTTTGTCTTCAGTTTTTTCTACGATCGAGTCTTCTTCAAATCCTTCAACGGTCTTTGATGTGTCCTCCGTGATATCCTCCTTTGCCTTGTTCAATTCTTCTTTTTCGTTTGCTTTTTCTCCTTTGTCGCTTGTCGTCTCTGGTTGGCTTTGAGACTCATTTTTGTCATCCTCCTTTGATTTAGGTTCACTCCTAGTCACAGCGTTGGAGTCTGTGTGAGTTTGTTCTTGCTTCTCTTTGACTGATTTCGCCTTCTCGTCGTCAATGAGAGTTTCCTTTGGAAGTGTCACATCAGCTGAGCTCTCTAATCTAATTAAAGGGTTTGTTGAAGAATTCTTAGGGCCATTTGCACTCTTAAAGCTAGGGCTAGGGGCTCTTAAAGAAGCGGAAGAATCATTATTTACCTTGGTACGTAATCTTTGTGGGACAAACGAAGTAGAATAATTGTCTGGCAAACCATAAGTTCTAAGGGCTCTTTTCTTTAATACTTCTAAGTATGTCAATTTCCTTGTATCTATGCCTTTAGCAAATTCCTTGTTATCTCTATCATAAAAGGTCAAATCACCTTCGCCTTCTTCTTCAGCTCCAATCA
The DNA here is from genome assembly GCA_030570455.1 of Priceomyces medius. Taxonomy (NCBI): domain Eukaryota; kingdom Fungi; phylum Ascomycota; class Pichiomycetes; order Serinales; family Debaryomycetaceae; genus Priceomyces; species Priceomyces medius. The sequence goes on along the minus strand of JAJLVV010000003.1, from coordinate 1,109,866 downwards.
TGTAGTCGTCATCTCTGGAAGATTCCAAGTACCCGTACGCATCTCTTGAATTGCTTTGATCAATTTCAAAGTTACCGTTCTCAAGATCTGAAAGGACGTTGAAAATAAATTCCTGGAAAGACCTTGCAATGACTATTTTGGTATCGTATTCTCTACCGAAAATGATTATCTGTCCCCATTTACCGGCTGGACCGGGAGCTACATCAAGAGCTATCAAATTACCATAATTATCTCTAACAAGCGGAACCCAGCCTCTATGCACATAAACTGGTTGAATGGAATTAGGAGGAACAGATCGCTGATTGGAAATGAACGAATTGTTTGTTGGAGGATTATTCTGCATTTCCGATGAAGAGCCCTGTTGAGCCTTCTGTTGTTGATTCAGAAGAATATAACGTTGCTTCTCTATACGTTGAGCCACTTTCGCCCAAAGTGAATATTCTTCCATAATACTTTCCAAATCTAAAAGTTCTAAGCCAAAAATCAATCCAGTTGGGGCTCCTCCGTTCAATTGACCATCGTGTCTCTTGTAAAATTGTCTAAATTCTACTGGCAATGATCCTGTGCCCAAATCGTTCTCAAATTCATTCAAATCTGCAGTCGTGGCCCCATCGTTCAAATTGTCACCCAACTCTGGGTACTCTTCCTCTAACCAGCTCTCAAGTCTATCCCATATGGAATCAACAGACGGGAGAGGAGGTTGACCAGAAGCATCTAATGTCTGTAATGGTAACTCAGTTGATGAATTTAAATTTGATGATCTCATTCCTGGTCTGTAGCCAACAGAGCTGCCTTGCTCGCCGCCTTCTGTAGCGACTAGAGAGTGACTGGATGAATTTAAAGTTGCAAGTCTATTGAGCTCGCTTGCTCTCGTACTTGTGTTTCCGCCACTTACACCACTTCCACCTAACGACTTCTTATAAGGTGTTTCATATGAGGCATAGTGATCCTCTGTTGTGATTGAATGCATAAATGCCTTAACATTATCCATGAACCCCATCTTTTATAGCGTCTAAACCTGATAATTCCTTTCGTAATACTATTTTACGAATTTGTTGATGACCTCGTTAGACGTGTTGTCATATATCACTTATATACAGGTGATATTACAGGCACGAAATGGCGTGGGTATCTATAAGTCTTAATTATGTCGCAAAATGGCTCTTTGCACGTGAAATAATATTATATTCGAATGCAGAGGAAGCTATATCATTAATTGTTTGATTTGGTACTAAATAGTTTAACTACTAAATAGTTTAATTATTAAATAAATACTCTGTAAGTTCGGTACCAAAGAGTGATTTCACAATCTCTTCATTTCTAAATTCGGATACAGCTTCTGCCTCCTTCATAAGATGGTAGTTCAACTCGTCACTAACCTTGGAGTCGTTCTTATAAAGAGAAGAGCTCAACACACTTTTACGCACCCAATGAGCTATGGTAGGTATCTTTCCACTTGCTCTTTGGGAGATTAAAAGTAAATATGACTTCAAACGGAGGAGATTCTGGGCCAACTTATCTGAATGGCAATGACTGTCTTTAGGAATAAGGTCTGTAGCAATTACCTTGATAGCAAGACGTAACAAACCAGGGAATGTTTCACTACCATTGATGATTTCGTCGACTGTGTAAGGAAGCTCGTTGCAAGAAGAATTGGCCCTACCATTTGCGATTGGACCATTAGCATAACCTGCAAGATAAACCTCATTGTTGTCCAACTCATCACTACCTTCTTCTATGTAACGATCGAACCAACTCAAATCATATCCCACAAAATCTTTTTCGTCCAATTGCCACTTCCTGAAATTCTTGAACCAGAACTTGTCGTTTAATACACTGTCTACTTTATGTGCCGTTCCCATGTTATCATCGATCTTCAGGATTGGAATGTAGAAATCAGGTTTGAACTTTATAATGGCTTTCGAGATGAGTACTATAAATACTGAATAAGCAGCATTTTCAAAGTCTGTAAGCTGAATCTCCATTGGACGAAACTCGACTCTCCAACCCGGCTTTTTCAGGAGATCCTCGTTAGGTTCATACAAAGCAGGAGGCTTGAATCTTAATGTTTGCCAATTGGTAGACTGAATATTTTCAAAGTGATCATTTTCTAGCTCGTTGTTCTGGTTTATTCTTTCACTGAAAAGCACAAGAGGATCCCTAACAAATAGATGTGCAAAATGTCTTGCTAGACATTTGTCAAAAAGTCCTGTTTGAAGCAATGTGCTGTAAGTCTTGCTGTTAAACGGAGAAAATATATCATTGTACTCATGTTTGTAGAAAGAAGTACCGTAATCATAGTCACCAAGATAATTGTCGATCGAATCGTATCTTGACTTTGGAATTTTCTGCACTGGCTTTCCGTCCTTTGTATTGAAGTTCCCGTAGTCTCCAAACGAATTCAAAGTATAGTCTATATTATTATAATCTTCTGGGTTTACATTTAGCCCACCAAAAGATTTGTAACCAGGATATGGCGATACATCTCTTTCCAAAAAAGTTCTATCGTCAACAGCACCACTGATAACGTTCCATCTCACGTCCTGGTTCACCAAAAATCCCTTGAAAATCGGTGCAGCTGCAGTCAACGCCAATAATACTGGCGTGAGGGGAGCCAAGGAATCGTAAAGGTATCTTGCTTCATTAATATCTTTAGCTTGTGCAGTGACTTGCAAGCAAGATGAACCCATTCCAAATCCCATGGAATCCAAATAAACATGTCCCGGTAATGCTGCTCCAATAAATGGCTCCTTGTCACTCTTGAAAAGATCTCTTCTGGGGATAGAGTCATCTAACAACTTTGTGTTGATATCTGGATACATGGGAAGGTTTATAGCTACCTTGTAGCCTTTTCTCTTTCTAATGTTTGCAGTGAGTGTTGGGAACCTCACGTGCCTATTGATAATTTCGTCAGGGAGAAACAAAGATTGAGAGGCCGGGCCAATGGGCTTTGTAGGAAGTGATGTGAAGTGACCGCATCCCATTCGAGGAAAGCTTGTAAGTGTAAGAGGTTTCACGTTTGTAGGCAATTCTTCGGTACTCACCACTCTTCTCTTCTGCATATTCAGTTCTACATATAGATAATCATCTAATGATTCACCATCGTAAGGTTTCAATGGAGTTGCCTCAACCATAAACCTACCGTATTCTGGATGGAACGATATGTTGTTCTCTATAGACTTTCCCAATGACTTCTCTGGATCATTAAGGTCACATAAAATGTGATCCTGATCAATGGATAACTTCGCTGTTTTTTCCTCATCGTTGAAATCAACAAGCATGTACTCAACCTCATCTCCCCAATAAAACTTATCGTTAGATCTATCATGATGTTGTTTGAAGATGTTGATTAGCTGGATGATACCATTCTCTCTTACATGTTCGTTGAATTTTTTAGAGTCATGCCAATCTAAGGGGGTTCCTAGAGAAAGTAATCCCATCGTATACGTTGGAATTGGTGTTTGTCGAAGTAAAATATAAAATTAAACGGTAATTGTCTTCAATGAGAACAACCCTCCTCTTTATCAAGTCAGCTACTCTTTATTTAGCTACTCTTTATTTGCAACGTAATTATCCCAACTTCAACACCGCTTTTTAATCTCACCATGTAACTCTTCCCTATTCGACTTACTTAATATGTCGCCTGAGAAAAAAAATCGTTCCTTGTGAAATATGACCCCTGTTTCGCTCTAAAGAAGTAATTCAGCTCCTTAACTCTACTGATACTTTATGTTATTCGAAACTACGTGATCGCCCGATGCTTATTGTCAGCTTAAATTGTATCTTGGCCTATCGTTATTCGCTATCCTCAAATCTGTAACTGTGTTGTTACATTGTTGATTACCACTAGCAATTACTAATCCTTAAATTTCACGTGACATAAACGAGTCCCTTTAGGGGAAAACGAGAGATCTTACTGGGACATACAAAAGGGGACAAAGACAAGCCAGTAAGATTACTAGAGTTATTTGATCAGATACAATTTTTAAAGTTTAGCAATGTAAGAATCAATGAGCCCTGCTGAGGAATGTTACCTTCATGTGACGAAGTGACAAGATTAGGGGAATAAATGTTCCTCAACTAGCTGTTACAAAGTTATACACTACCGTAGATATATTTATTATACAACATTCTAATCAATAAAAAAGAAATCGATAAAGGTTAGATAAGATAACCAGTTAATAGGTTTTTACCATTAGAATAATGGGTCAAAGTTGGATACAGTACAACCAGGAGCTCCTGGGGCTTTCTTGACTAATTCTCCAATCACAACTGGGTCTTCCTTATCAAGTTTGAGTTGGTGAAGAAGATCATCAACATTCTCTTTTTTTGCAATAAGAACCATTCCAAAACCTAAATTGAAGGTCTTCAATAAATCTTCAGTTGGAACATTTCCTTGTTTAGCGAACCATTTGAAGATATCAGGAACTTCCCAAGTTTTTCCATCAATTACAGCTTGAAGATCCTTTGGTAAAGCTCTAGGGACATTTTCAACGAGACCACCACCAGTAATATGGGCCATACCTACAATTAGGTTCTTTTTAAGGGATGTTAGCAATTGCTTGACATAGATTTTTGTGGGCACTAACAATTCCTCTCCGATGGTCTTACCGGAAGAAGTCCATGGTGCCTTGGATGTATAATCGTAAGAGGAAACCTCTATTATACGACGAACGAGTGAAAATCCATTAGAATGCAAACCATCAGATTTTAATCCGATCAAAACATCACCTTCAGACATCAAGTCTTTCTTTGGCAAGATATTATTTCTTAAAACAGCACCCACAGCAGTACCATTGGTGTCATAATGACCCTCGGCATACATACCGGGCATTTCTGAGGTTTCACCTCCGACTAAAGCACACCCAGCATCAATGCAGCCGTTCGCAACACCAGAAACGAATTTTGCAGCAGCATTGACATCCAATTTACCTGTTGCGTAGTAATCTAAAAAGAGTAATGGCTCTGCACCTTGTACCACTAAATCATTTACATTCATAGCAACCAAGTCAATACCAACGGTGTCATGGATATTCATAATTTGAGCGACACTCAATTTGGTACCCACACCATCTGTAGCAGCCACTAAAAGAGCTTCACTGTTGTCATATCCCGCCTTCTTCAAGTCAAAGAGACCTCCGAAACCACCAATATCCGAATCAGCACCTGGCCTAGCAGTTGATTTCACCTTCGCCTTAATTTGGTCAACCAACAAGTTGCCATTATCCACAGAAACACCAGAGTCTTCATATGTGATGCCTTTGGCTTTATTACTGACATCTCGGAATGCTCTATGGGCGATATCTTTACGGTTGTACTTGTCAGAGAAGTGAACATGCTCAACGCCAACATAAGCGTTATTGACAGATTCTCTTAAACCTTCCGCAACAGCTGTTGCAGCAATAACTCTACCACCTGCAGTAGTTACTTTACCATCTTTTAAGTCGGTTCCTGCATGGAAAATATATGTGTCTTTTGGAAGTGGTTCCTTGATGGTGATCTCGTTGCCCTTTTTGTAGTTTTCTGGATAACCAGAAGCTGCCATAACAACTGTAGTTGAGAACATGTTTTCTCTAATCTTAATACTAACGGAATCAAGTCTATGTTCCGCGGCTGCTAACATAACCTCAGCAAGATCGGTATCTTCTGTCAATAAAGGCAACACTGTTTGGGTTTCAGGATCACCGAACCTGACGTTGTATTCTAAAACTTTTGGTTCTTTCTTTGGTGTCAACATGATACCAGTGAAGAGAACACCAACCATTGGGAATCCATCCTTTCTCATCGAATTAATAGTTGGAGCGATAATTTGGTTATCTATTTTCTTCAAAATTTCTGGAGTGGCGATTGGTGCAGGAGCATAAGCACCCATACCACCAGTATTTAAACCTTTGTCGCCGTCACCGATTCTCTTATGGTCCTGGGCAGCTGGTAAGTTAAAGTACAGGTATCCATCACTAATAGTTAATATAGATAGCTCATCACCTTCCAAAAACTCCTCTATGACAATTTCATTGCCTGCATCACCAAAGTTCTTTTCGACCATGATTTCATTCAATCCAGCAAGTGCCTCTTCTTTAGATTCTGGAATCAAAACTCCCTTTCCTCCAGCAATTCCATCAGCCTTCAAAACAATTTTGTAGTCAACTGATTTGATGTGTTTCTTAGCTTCTTCGACATCGGTAAAATTTTTAAATTGGGCTGTTGGGATGTTGTGTTTGTCCATAAACTCTTTCGAGAATGCCTTTGATCCCTCTAATAATGCCGCTTTTGGAGATGGTCCAAAAGTTGGGATACCAACCTTAGTAAAAACAGATGTAATACCATCAACTAATGGTTGTTCTGGCCCTATAACTGCCAAACCAATATCGTGCTTAACTGCAAATTCTTGTAATCCAGGAAAGTGTTTTGAAGAGCCCGATAACTCTGGAACGTTAGAAACTTTAGAGTTGATGGCTGTACCTCCATTACCTGGTGCAACGTAGATATGGCGAACAGCTGGGGATTGTGATAACTTCCACACTATTGCGTGTTCTCTACCACCATTTCCAACAATAAGCACATTAAGTTTTCCTTCTGCTGCCATTCTGATATGTTCGATACTACTTAGCTCTTAGATCAAGCTTGATCTGTGTAGCTTCTTCTTTTGATGACTACAGTTAAATTTTAAAATTTTTCTCACGTTTTAATTTTATGAGATTTGACTCTGGCCAAGTTGCGATAATGCGATGATTTCATTATCTCAGGAAATCATAAATCTGATGAAAAAAGAGTCAGAAAGCCAACTAAGAATTTGCTTGTATAGACAAATTCTGTCTCTAGCGTTGGAACAAGCACTGATCAGAGTGCCAATGCTTCCTATGTACGAAATCTTTGTCAAATTGAAAAAGCTATATTTTTTGAGAATGGATGCAAAATTCATTAAATTATGTATTAAAAATTAGTTAAGCCCTTTTGTATTACAAAGATATATACATAATAATGATTTTTTTTTGAACCAAGAGAAAGCAATATTTACCTATCGTTTAAAAAGTTTATTGATATGAAAAATTAATCAAATTATGTACATGTATATACAGTTGTTTGCATAACTTTATGTTAAATGGCCACATCTCCAGGACCAATAATGCCTTCGAATTTGTAGTTCTTGTCACTTGGAAGCTTGACCTGGTCACCGCTTTCACTGATGGGGGTGTACAAGTAGTAAGATAACAAAGAATTGACAACAGCCCTCGTCTTGGCCTCTTGCAAAGAAGAACCTACACCTTCTCCCAACTTTTCACCCCCACAGAAGGCACCAGCTACAAAAACAGCATGGCTTGACAATCTACCTGTCTCTGCAATCAATCTTATTTCTAAGGGTTCTGAAAATTCCAACTTTTCACATAATCTGGCTAACTCTCTCGTAGGCTTGCTGAATTGGAACATTTGTTCAAATGGGACTTTTCTGGATAATATGTGGTCACTTATGAAAGATTTAGTGGCACTTTCTCCAACATGTGTATAGAGACCACCAATAATTGATCTTACAGAAGAGGCGTATGCATTTGCTTCTCGGTTAGAGAATGAATTATCTTCTTTGATCAGGGCTATTTCTTCTGGGGACAACTCAGCAACACCCTCTTCAACGGAGTCACTTTTTTCTTCCTCAGAAAGATATCTTAATCTACCAAACTTCATAAACTCTGATTCTTGGCTCAAGTACTTCTCTAACTTGGTACTTCTATCGACCTCGATACCCCATGATCTTCCAATTTCTGCTAGAGCTTCAACTCCCATAAATGCATCTACAGAGGTATTGTGGATATCCATAGGGAACCTAGGATACTTCAATAACAAGTGCTCTGACACATAATAAGATAACAATGTTTTTCCCAAAGTATTCAATCCAAAGTTGTTAGCCAATCCACCGTCATATTTATTAAGATTCAACGCTTGGGAAAGTGTAGAAAGTGAATAACCAGAAGGCAAGTTCAACCTCGCATGCAATGACACTAACGCAGGACTTTGTTGCGCTGTGGATTCTGGCAATCTATGTGTGAAGATATTATTCTTATAGCTTCCATAGTCGGTGATCGAATTATATTCCGTCTTCAAGCTCTTGTCTGGACGAGATACGTGGTATCTCATCTTACCGAGACTACCTATCACAGACTCATGTCTAAAGAGGAGTCTTTTATACATGTTCAGCTTTCTTGATCTAAAGATGCTTTACTGCTAAGAGTTTTCTTGAGGGTAAGCCCGCTTTCAATGTTAAAGTTTTCACATTTTTTGAAAAATAGTGATTATATAACATATTACATAAGCACATAGAAAGTTATTTCATGCAAAAGATTCTTGATAATCTAAAAATGTAAAGCAGTAAATTACTTTGATTGAACGTTTTAGGTTCTAGTCTAGCGTTGGACTCGATATTCCATATCACTAATTGTTGTTTAGAGGTTCACAATCATATTTTCATTTTTTAACAATTCTGAATAGTTGATAACCAATTTTTTCCAGAATCTTCTCTACTCTTCTCTTATTTGTCGAAGGTGAATTCAGGAAGAAATCAGTACACTGACTAACATCCCCAAGTGGCTCTTTTCGCTTCTTCTGAACGTAATTATTTATTAATTTGAATAGTAGTTCAGTAAAGTTTATTAAAAAGCAACCTGCATATAGAAGTTACGAATGAGCCAACCAAAGTTTGAAGATTTGAATTATCTCTTAAAATATGTTTAAGAAGCAGATACTTTCGTAACAATAAATACTGTGAAGAAAGATGGCCCATGCCCCAAAATTGAGTGTTGCGGCTATTGCCACCATGTCATCGGTGTTAGTTTTGTACATGGCTATAAAATCACCGTTGAAATACAAGTGGGCTAGTGAAAACAGGATTAGCCCCAAAGCTGATTTGTCATGGAGAACAGCCTCTGAAAAATGGCTTGAAACTCATCAGTAACTTTTAACAGTTGATCTAAGGTAGAGTTAGCCTTGATGGCAGGCTTTTAAAAGATTCACCTAGGTTGAGTTCCTTCCACTGTATATCTAAATAAATTGTTACATCGAGCATTGTTTGCATTGTTGAATGAATGCGTTAAAGTCTATAAATTAGATTAATAAAAACATTTACTTATCTATGTTTAGTTCCTCCATCAGAATATTCTCTGTGGAGTGGCCCTTGTGTAATTTTACCCAATCAGATTCAAGCTTTAATAAACACCACAACCACCGTCTCAAGATTTCTAAGAGTTCGAGCATAGCATAACCAGATGAGTATGCGTCATATCCAAAAAGAAAGGTTGACATATAAACTAGATATGAAGGTGTGGTACTTTGAACATCTTTGACAATAAACAATTTTAAAACCCATACGAATCTTAAAATGAAATCAATGCATATCGCTGAATAGTAGAATGTCGAACTTCTATATACAAGTTCATGGTCGTACCTTAAGAGAATCCCAGCACCTTTTCTCTTAAAAATGTTGTCAAAGATTTGAAAGCCCCAATCCATTTTGACGTCCCAAACGAATGTGTATAGGGAATTTATAAAAGCGCTTAAGTACCACCATGTATTTAAAGTACCGATAGATTTCAAAATCTTTTCTTTGTCAATTTGAGCAGGACTGTCATATTCAAAAGAAGACAACTTAGCCTTGATTAGCATATTTATAAATATGGGGCTTAATGCTGTGGAATATTTTATTAAGTTGAAAAAATGCGGAGTCTGCTTGGTGAGTGAGTACTCATACCAGCATTGCTTGATTCTTATAATGGTAGGAATACACAATATAATAACTTCAAGTTTTCTATTATAAGCCGATTCAGAGCCATATATCAAGCTCCAAACGCATAACCCAATATCATTGAACACTTTAGCATATGATGTGAATGAGTCAGAAACCAAGATATCATTTGTTCTCATCGAAATTGAATTTATGTTACCTCTTAGAACCCTTTTTATAGTTGTGTAGATCCTGACTTGACCAACACTGTCTGTTGATTTGAAGAAAATCCGATAAGCCGTGAACGAAGCAGCATATAAGGTGATGATATTATACAAAGACTTGAAAAGTATATCACTATTATACTCTTCATTTGAAGAGAGATATACATCAAGTAGTTTTACAGCTACGTAGCAAACCGTATTTACTACTGTCACTGCTTTAATGTTTTTCCAAATTCCTGTCAATAAAACCAAATTATCTCTAGTATCTGCTGGTAGGGTAGACCTATGTTCACCTGTATTGATGGTTTCTTCATCTAGTCTTCGTATGTTGTAGGTTGAATATGACAAGTTAAGTAAATGTAAGATATTGATTTTGTAAGAAAACCACGTTATGTAAACAGCTCCATACCAAAGTACTAGTCCAAACTGTAATAAAAAGAGAATCCTAAAGGGTAATGGAACAACGTTATCAAACAATATTCGCTTAGTTTCATTTTGCTCATCCATGATGAGGTTTTATCCTTTCTGCTCTTATCGTTTGATCTGAACCTGGAATCTGTCAAAGCCCGTTGAACATATACAGCGATCAAAGTATACCACGTGATCAATATACAATCGAAGACGGTTAATAAAACAAAATGCCTTGGCCATCTACCTCGATGCGCACCAAAATCTTAGTTAGCTAGTTTCAAAAGCATTAGTATAATGATATGCGGAAATATCAGTAGAGACTGAAGTATATAAGACAACCACAAACAATAAATTGTTTAAGGAAACTTTTTTTGAAGATTTCTGATTACTATTTCTAATACATCTTGTTACTCTCTTAGGTAAATTGAGATTACCCAAAAAAAAACAAAGAATATATATTCTTTCACACTAAATGTCTACAGATACGGCTCAAAAACGTCAAGTCGCTCTACAGTAAAGTTCATTACCAATTGTAATGCTCAAGAAGCTTCATAAAGCTTTAGGCTTCAGACACAGCGCCTAAATGACAAACTGTGATTTTTTATGTTGTAATCAGAAGTATTCATGATTAGCATGGAAAACATCATTAGCCCAGCCAATAAAGCGTATCTCATATCAGCACAACTTTATATAGAAAAGAATTACGAGTGAAATCTCAAATATTTGCGATTGTTATTTATTGTCAAGACATTTATAGACCTATAGATGGCAGCAAATCACCAGGCTGCATGTGCCTCTATGTGCCCACACATTCTTGGATCTGATATTTGTTAGTAAGATTACATCAATGAAGGTGATATAATAATCATAGATAAAGTTATTCAAGGTTTCAGATTTTCAGTGTGTTTGGCTATAGAAGTCGAATCGGTCATAGTCCTGAATAGGATCCTCCGCTTGGGGCGACAACTTGATCATCACGTTGAATAACAATATATATACTAGGTTATCATCTCTATTAGTTATTTAACATACCAATTGCTTTGACTATAGAAGGCAATAATCTTAAAGAAGTTAAAAAATATAATATTTATTTTAGATTTGGTGGACCGATGAAATTTTTCAGGTCTTCACAAAAAAAATGCTATAGTTACCCGGCTAATTATACAGGAACGTAATGAAAACACCATTATACTCAAGAAGCCCTAAAATGTTGAAAATATACTTACATAATTGATCAAATTCTCTAATTGTATACTAAACTTTACCAAATATGACGAATGTGAAGAGAAGTGACTTTAACTTATACCCTTTTTGCCCTTTTCTGAAGTTTTTGTTTTCTAAGATTTTGTCTTCTTTCAGATTTTGATAAATATCTGAATTTCTTCTTAGGCTTACTCTTCTTTTCAACTCCACTGAGTACAGCATACTTATTAGATTTTTTAATAGACTCATCAAGAACCTTCTTAGACATCTCTAAATTTACATTATTCATTTTTGCAATTGCTTCAAGACTTGCTTGCTGAATTCCTGCAACCACGGGATTCTCTAAAGTATTTATGCTGACCACCGTCTCATCATCAACAACTGCATCCGTGAAGGTAGAATCCTTTCCAATTTTATAAACCTCTTTATGTTGCAAAATTCCTTTTACCTTTTCCTTTTTTTTTGACCCCGTTTCTTCATCAGAAGCGTCAAAGTTATCAGATTCGATAGAGTCTGAGTCATTTACTGAATCATCTGAGCTTTTATCATTGTCATTGCCATTGTCACTTTCATTTTCACTTTCAGAATCATCTCCAAGAGTGGAAATCTTTTTCACTGTACTATGAAACTCCTGCAACCTATCCTCAAAATCTTTCTTTCTTTCTTCTCTCATCTTGCTTCTTTCCTCTACTCTAGCTAATCTTTCTTGCTCTTTGATATGTTCTTGAGCCTTCTTTTGTCTTTGAAGTTTCCTTTTATGGAAACCAGTCAAGTAGTCCTTACGAGCATCAGGATCAAAAACAACTTCTTCTACACCATATTTGTTGGCTTTTTTTTGGACATACTTCTTTCCACCAGTTAATATCTCTCTATTTGTCCTAGTTGATGCCATTTTACTCTCAAATCTTATTGATATATTTTGGTCTTTAATTTTACTAACTTAGCAATGAGCATCGATAATGCGATAAAAAAAAAATTCTGTGCATTTGAATAAAGTCTACAAGAATTTAAGCGTAAATGATAACTATAGAGTTCAATAATGGAAAATATAGAGAATGTTAAGCTATTCATCGAAAGTTTAGATACATCTATTGACGAGTTAAATGATGCTTTAGAGCCTGTAATGAAACAGTCTTTAGATGAGATTGCTGGAAGCATGCCATCAACAGTAGACAAAGTTAAGGCATATAATAACTATAGCTATGCTGTAGTTTCGATAATGTTTTCATATCTTAAAACAATGGGGGTTTCCACAGATGATCATCCAGTAATGAAGGAGTTAGATAGAGTTAAAGCTAACATGAAGAGACTAAAAGATTTTGAAAATCAGAAAAACAAATCAGACATAAGTAAAGAAAAGGATGCCGAACGAGCCAGAAATCTCATAAGAAGCTCCCTAGGAGCTGCAGTTAATGGAGGAGGAGCTGCAAAGCCAAGTGACCTATCCAAACCTGCAGTCAGCTTGTCAAATTTCAAAGGTGTTCATAAAAGGTTTGATGAAGATAGTAACGATGAGGATAAGCAAAATGATGCATTGAAGCCAAACAGTAGTCAAAACAAGATAAAAAAGAGTAGTAAGTCAAAAAACAAACGGAAAGTTAATTAACTGGAGTGATTACGCATAGTGTATATTAAAAAGTAATAATTTTTAAGTCGTTTATTAGAATTGAATGTATCATACTCCTCCTATTATTCCTATCTATAGGAATCTCATTAATAAAAGATTTCAAATATATGCTCATGCTTTAAATTTTTCTCAATGAAGATGTAAGTCTCCATTAAAAGATTAGGAAATCTATCATTAAAATAATTGTAAAAGCCATCAGGTAAGGGCTTCATCTGCTCTTGTAAATCTTCAGGCATCTCATTAAAATGATGGTACTTATTTCTAATAATTCTTAACAAGTCCATCAATCTCGTCGGATCGTATTTTCTATATTTTCCCATGTTATCCATAAACAGCCTGTCGAATTTTTTAGACCAATCAACACCATGAACTTGCAGCGAATGTAATTCTAAATCAGTTAGTATATCACTAACACTTTCTTTTCTCTCAACTTCAAGTCGGTCGCTAACTTTCAACAAGAATTCAAGCCTCTTACTTGTTGGCCAGAAATATGGGTACTTAAGTATTTGATCTATATTTGGTCTTAAAGCAGGATTGTAAGAAATCATTGAAGAAATTAAATGAGAAGCCTCTACCACATCCTTGTGACATTTTTTATAAAGCTCAGTTAAATCGCTCGCGCCTTTTAAAATATTCCCTTCCCTGAGATATTTATCGCCAAAGGGGTGATGTCCACCAGTCAAGATGAAATAGAAGACACAACCCATGGAAAAAATATCTATCGCCTTTGTGAGTCTCCGTTTTTGGTCTGAATTTGACTCAGAATTCTTTGATGAGTATTCTAAAGATGAAATGGTTTCAGGTGATATCTCTGATATATCATGATTGAGTAAAAGCTCTGGAGCTCTCCAACCAGAGGTTCCCAGAGCACCATTTTGAGTGGTTACTCCGAAAGATGTTTGATCGAATTCTAGCTTCTTGCATAAACCAAAGTCAGAAACTAGCAATCTCAAATTGCTCCGATTATTATTCTTTACCAAATCGGCGACGAGGATATTTTGAGGTTTCAAATCTCGATGAACAATTTTCAATGAATGCAAATACTGTAGTCCACAAGCCAACTGATGTAATAAGCCATTGTAATCCACATCTAACCCCTTGAGTATAGAAGTAAACTTGGACTTTTCGAATAAATCTTCTAATGAGCACAGACAAAGCTCTAATGCAATGTAAAGAAATTTATCTGACTCGCTTGTTTCAGAACAGAAATACCTGACAACATTAGGATGATCGTCACTTTGCTGTAGTAGAGTAACTTCATGACTAGCAATCTCATAAAAGTCCAAAAGCATTCTCTTAATTGCAACTGCTCTATTTTCAAATGTACCTTCGTAGACTACTGTACCATGAGAGCCATATCCTAATATTTTATCGGATATAACTAAATTTTTGGTTGTTTGCATTCTCTTCTTGCGTTCTTTGAGATTATCAGCATTGATAGATAAATTTTGGTCATTTTCTAAGTTTTCAGTATCAACATTATTTTCATTGCTCTTATTTTTAGACTGTTTTTTTCCTCCTCTTTTTCCACCACGGTTACCACGCTTTCTTTTTTTCTTTCCAATGGTGTTTTCATCTACTTTTTCTAAATCTTCTAACTGAATTTCCAGAGATTCAATTATTTTCAGAACTTTGCTCGAACTCAGTATACCATTGCTGAAAAGTTCTTCTTCATGAGTGAAAGGAAAGTTCAGAGAAGCATCAGAAGACTCTGAGTCACTAATATTTTCTGGGTGGTCCAAACTTACAAGTTTATCAGACTTTCTCTCTAGGCGTATGTCATTTGACAGCTTTTCAGCAGAGACTACGCCTTTGTATTCCTTGGAAGCATGCCCTTGTGGGTTGTATTTGAGTGAAAATTGTAATGAGCCCCAGGTCCATGAAAGCTCAAAGAGATTTGAAAGGAATAAAAATCCCAAAAGGAAGAGAGTTATTAATGCAATAGGATATTTCATCGATGAATCCAAAAAGGACGAAGATTCCAAAGGAGTTTTATCTTCAGGGAGTATTTCAGCTGCCAGAGTTTCAGCCAATGATAATTCATACGGAAACTGAATACCATCTAAAATAGTTGGAAGGTAGTCATTTTTAGAATTTGCATTGGCTTCCATGACCCCATCAGAAATTTCTTTAATATTATTCGATTCGAACCTTGAAGTTGGCTGATACAGTGTGTCGCTAGTTAATTGGAAGACACTATGCACCCCATTTACCAATTCTTCAATATCCCCTTCAGAAGCCACTGTGAGGTTGAAGTCTTTGAAATACCCAATATCAATTGGTATGCTATTTTGCATCTTGTATAGAGCTAACTGATATCTTGATATAGGGGCACTTTTAATCAATGTTGGGTAATTATAAAAGCTCATAACAAACCAATCTTTACCACTAGCAGTTTTGTTAAGGAAAACGAGATCATTGTTCTGATATTCGTCACTTTCAATTTGTGCATCATTCAATACCTTCAAAGGGTGGGGAAGTAATACATGCTCAGATTCCTTATTGGTAAAGATATCAAAGACATTCACAGCCAAAGAAGGCAATTTACTTATCCAGACCGGCGATCCATGGTGTTTATTTACAGCTAAAAGGGATTTATCATGGAAAGGAGTAAAATATATGTTATCCTTGCTTTGCTGATGTTGTAATATCAAGTCATTGTCTATCTTATTTGGACCCCATTCGCTATATGTCACATTCCAAACAATGTTAGTATCAGATTTGGAGTGGATAATTAACTCATATGTTGTTTTACCAATCATTATGGTATCATCGTTTGAAAATGCCTGCGAGTTATCACTAACGTTTGATGCTGGGCACAGTTTATGACAGTCTCCAAACGAGGACTGAACTTCACCCGTGTGTACATTTATTTTGTAGAGTGATGTCTTTCTGGACCCTGTGTAGATTTTATCATCTCCACCTAATGAAAAAGGTGATTCTAAAACCAAGTCTCTAATTGATGCTGGCAATTTATTCAATCCGTATTCAGGTGAAAAGTAATATAACGATCCATCCTTATATGGCTCTACTAGCCACAATATGTTGGAGTTGTTTCTTGAGTCAAATGACTCAGACTTATTTGTTTGAATAGTAACCAAAGGGTCATCAAACGGTAAGGTCCAAAGTAATGTTCCACTACCTCTATTAATTCCATGAATATTACCATCAATATCACTTATTAACAAAACTTTAGTCAATTCCCAATCATTTATAGACCTAAATGCAATAGGGAATACGTTAGAGGGATCTCTTTTTGACATTAGACTATCTGACTCGCTGAGACGCTCATCCGCCAGAAGTCTAGAAGTTATCTTTTCTAGCCGGGGAGATGCACAGCATAGTAGAAGCTGTAGTGAAAACACCAACAAACTTATTGTCACTAATCTCATTCCATCTATGCTAAGTTATAAAGATTTAGATGTTAAGGGCTGCTTTGTATTCAATGTTGGATCAGTTTCTACAAAACCTAAAAAAAAAAAAAAAAATAAATCCAAGCCCATGTCGCACAATGTCATATAATGTCGTTAAGCAACAAATCTACAGATGACGTTGGTTTACATGTCTACAGTAAGCATTTACAAAATACATTCATTTAGATATGTGTTTATATTACTTTCTCTGAGATGACCTCTTCTATAAACTCCTTGACACTTAATTTAATTTTGTCTCGGTCGAATGATTAAGCAATGATAGACAGTAGTTTGCCTCTTCTGAATGATTTTACTGAGTAGCTCCACTAAATATAGAGATGCCCACGGTTGAATGAAAGTAGAATGTAGAAATTCCACCAAACAATCTTTAATTCAGAGGGAACTCAGTAACGTCATCGTTGCATGGTTAAAGAAAGGAAAAACAACGAGTTAGTAACTCATGCAACAAAAGGACAGACTGTAAAAATATGATGACAACAGAAGCAAATGCTCATGAAAACATAAAATTAGCATAGGTGACGAGCTGTCTAATAATAATAATAAAAATAATATACAAAATGCAAGTGGAGAATTACTCCCTGCCGATTTCTAGTCTCATTTCCTCTAAAATATCGGTAGTTCGAAGTTTTCTCTGATCAGCAATCATGGTGACAAGACCCAAAGCAATATCTTTCAACTCATTATATTTCTTTAATTGACTAATATGTTTCTTCACTATTGCCTCTGGATTTTCGTCGGAACTAATTTGGTTAGTATATTTCTCAGTTACTATGTTGCAAACAAAATACTTACTCTAATTCACTGATTAACTCAGAGCATTGGTTTTTGATATCTTCTAACCTCTGAACTTTTATCACTAATCTCTGTTGAATCTCCTCAGCCGATGGCAGGGGAGGAATATCCCTTGGCTCGTCAATTAACTGAACTTTCTCAGAACTTCCTCCATTGTTGCTTGCCAAATCCTGAGGCTCTAGAGACTTGAACATAATGATCAGTAATGATCTTTAAAGTAAATGTTTAGCAGAAACTATATGAATCTCAATATGTTTTATGTCTATAAGAATGTGGTGTGTTTTATATTTTCTTGTTTAATGCTAGTTAAAGTTTTAGTTTAAACGGTTTTCGTATTTCCTTAGAAATTTAGAAGTATCCATCCCCTAAATGACACAAAACCAACACAATGCAACTTCAAAATTTTTAAACCGCACTTTCAAACTGTAGCAATTTACAACAGTGATTACGTACGAGTGACTGTAAGAAAACATTACGCCAGGACAAGTTAAATAAGTGAAATAATTTTTAAGAAATGTATATAAGTATTCACCGGGAACAGTTTATTGACATTTTTGCTATGTAGAAAGATCAATTGTAGTTCTTTAAAGTTTTTGCTTAATGTAGGTTATAGTTATTGTTTAATTCATTCAATTTCAACTGTGTTAACCTTACAATTTCTTTAATTTCCTGATTGGAATACCTCTTTATATAAGATGACGAATCACCAGAAACTTTAAGCTGTCCATCACTCCTATTTGAGATCCAATCCCACAAATTGGCCTCACTTTGCAATCTCAATTGTGTATTTGCGAAGTTGGAATCCACTGAGGGAATTACCATGTACTTATGATCATTGATTCTAATGCTTGAAACAGATTGGTTTGAGGGTAAGAAATTAATTTGAGGTTTAGGTGAAGAGAAAAGCATCGAGTTGAATTTCATGACTAACATGAAGAATAATAAAACTGTAATAATTCCAGAAATCTTACTGGTCAAATATGGAATAGGAACCGATCTTCCTATGGACTCCATTAAGTTAGAAAGCTGGTCAAGTATAGGCAACTCTTCTTGGGACCGTACTTCAGGATTCACTTTAATTGGTGTGTCCGTTCTGATGCTCTTCTTTCTCTTACCCTTCTTCTTTGGAGTTTTTGGCTGGCCAGATCCTCCTCTGCTGATCATATCATTTAAAGTCTCGATCAAAACCTTCATCGACTCTTTTTGTCCATCTATACTACCCTTCTCGATGGCACCTTTAATCCAAGATTTACCTGACCATTCTATAGCGGTTAATACATATAGTTTAGTGCTATTGTTCTCAGCCCAGCTTAAAAAGATTTTCGTTCTAACTTTAAAGACGCCGCCACTTGGAACATCAGGTGTAGATGTAGACTGCTCAACAAGAACATGATCAGCGAGGTCGTAATTGAGTAGTTTGTCCGAAATCAAACACTTTGTCTGCTTAGGGCCGATGGGACCTGATAAAGGTTTAATATATGTGTAGCTTCTCTCCTTGTTCTCATCGTTTATTGCAGTAATACTAGTTTCTGAAATATCAAAGTTCTTTTGGTTTCTAAGGATCTTGATGAAAGTTGATTTATCAGGGCCAAATAGTAATTGGAAAACAGTTCCCAATGGGGCCTTTAAAACATCCTCCAAAATGAAGGTTTCGTTGCTCTGCTTTTGATAGTCGACAGAGGTAGGAGCGTGGGTTTGAGGCCCTAGTTGTGGTAAGCTGTTAGAAATACCCCCGGTAGACCCATCCCTATCTGTGGAAATATCATGACTATCAAGTTTACTATCATTGTTATCACCAAGACCAGTGAAATCTACATCCAGAAGACTTCCATCATTTTGCAGGTCATCATCATTATCTTCGTCATTTAAATTGAGCGAAAGCGCACTCATACTGTTAGAATCACCACTAATATCACTTTCTGAGATTTCATTAGAAGAAATCCTTGATGCAATAGATTTAGATTCTGCTCTTTTCCTAGTTTTGCGAACAACTTTAGAGATATCTTCATGATCAGTCTCTGCCAATACTCTATGCCACACGTTAGATATCATATTGAAACTGGAATCTCTGCTCAACAATGTAGCAAAAACGTATCTATGATGCAATGTCTTCACTACAATACCGTTAGGAAATAAAACAGCAGTGAATTTCTTTTCTATTTGTATAACTTCTTGCAAGGGAATCATCAAGTTTGTAACCCACCCAAGAATATTAGAATTGAAGCAAATGAAGTGCTCACTCAAATACATTTTACCCTGTACCAATATGTCTTTAGAATAAGCACAGCTATAATCATCGATCAAGCGTTCAGTCTGGGGAAGCTGCTTAAATATTTGATGAAATTCCCTATTTCTCTTTTCCGAAGCGTAAGGTGTATTCGCGAGATCAATATCTTCTACTTCATACGATTGGTTATCATCTTCCACTGACAAGTTTTCACTTAGATTGCTTTCATCATCAACACTCTTTTCATTCAGACTCCTAATTCGCTCTAATGCGCCAATTATCGACTTCCTTCCGGCACGTCTATTATCACGACTTACCGTTGCAACCAATTGATTAGGGGTTTGCCGCCCAATAACATCCGGACTAGAAGCTCTTTTAGGTTCAGAGAGGTTTTCAACGGATCGATTAGGAGGTGAGGTAGTTTTTCTAGAAACTCTACTACCAGATTGAGGAGTGCTAAGCCGCTGTACGTCGTCAAAATGATCAAGGGTGAGATCCCCAAAACCAAGTGTATTCACTGGGGATTCTCTCACAGATTCAAACTGAACATTTGATGCTGAAATTTTAGGATTATTACCACCTGACTCGGCTTCTTCACCGTCTTTAGATTCTTGGTCAGAGCCTTCCCCAGTCAATGAAATGCTTTTACTATCAGATTTTGGCTTCAAAAGGGAATCCAATTTCCTTGAAAATGAATGCTCTTTCTCCCCAGAGTGGGATTCATTTTCCTGACTAAAGCTCATAGCGTTATGAGCTGCACTCAAGAAAGAGCTGAAAATACCAGTCGATGACCTTTTTGACTTTACAGTCGATCTTGAATGCTGGGGAGAAAGTGAATGCTCGTTTGGCCCGCCATTCGTGCTACTTTTTTCAATGCTGTTGACAGGTTCCGTAACGATGCCAGCATCAATCGGAACAAACTCAGCAGGGTTACCAACATTCTTACTGGGGTCTTCAGGATGAATAGCATCAGGTGTCAATGTTCTTCTTTTTTGTGTTAAAGGTGAACCTCTATCTTCAATTCTTGGCAGAGCATTATTGTTTCCACCACCCATTTTAGCCAGCGAATTAGAGCGTCCTCTACTTCTTCTTTGGATGTCGCTCATCTTGTAATGGCTAGCACCTTATCAGGTTATTGAACTTGAATAGCCCTTCAAGTTGCCTTTACCCTGACGTTTTTTTTTGTATATCAAGCCTGTAAAGTCCAGGAACGACAACTTCTATAAGTTTTATAAACTTGGAGTTTCGCAATATTCGGCTATAATATGCGCTTGTATCAAAAAACGTACAGGAACGAAAATACGAAAATTCCCGTCTCCTTCCCGGCAGGCTCTAAAAAGACGATATAACAGATGGAAAAAGAGTAATCATTCGTTATATGGAAAATTTAATAGATTTAAGTATGAATAGGAGATGATATTTATTGTAGAATCATTGAAACTGTCGGTTCGGAGCCCACTGAAGGAGATATCAAGACGTGTTCCGTAAACGAAAATCCCAAGAAAAAAACAGTAGAAAAGCGGGTTACAGTAATGAAAATGCATTAAGCCGCAATCAGTAGCAAGTATGGATAATTGGTCGCACGTGAAAAACAAGTAGAACATGTACAAGTTAAGATATTACATTGATTACTTTCATTCATTTACATATGTTATATAGATAACTCTAAAGTTATGATGCCTATAAAGATGCCGTCAAGGCACCTTGGTTTGTATCACTGGACTTAAACTCTTTACCAAGTTTATAAACTTTCTGGACGTAGCAATTTTTGTCAAGAACAACTAAGTCTGCGTTGCAGCCAACGTTGAGGAACCCTCTCTCATTATCCAACCCAATGCTTCTTGCTGGATTGTTAGTGACAGTTTTCACAGCCTCTGCAAGCGGAATATGGGCCCACAGCATAAGGTTACGGACACATTCAGGTAAAGTAGTCGCGGCACCAGCTAAGGTCTTAGTACCTTTTAAATATAATCTGGGACCAGTTTTCTCTATATACTGGTTATCCCATTTGTAAACACCATCAGGCAAGCCAATTAAGTGCATAGCATCTGTTACCAATAAGCACTTTTCAGGAGCAGCTTTGTATGCTACAACAATCATAGAAGGGTCTACATGCACACCATCTGCGATGATTCCAAAATATGGTGTGTTTTCAGCATCTGGAGTTGTAATCAAACCAACGACACCAACATCTCTGTGATGTGGTTGTGGCATAGCATTGAACAAATGTGTAATCATAGTGGCTCCATTTTTAACAGCACGAAGTCCTGTTTCGTAATCGGTTTCAGTGTGGCCAATAGAAAACACAATATTTTTATTTGTAATGGAAGGAATAACATCTATAACTCCAGAAATTTCAGGAGCAGCTGTCATAATACAGATATTTTCAGATAAATTCTCAATTCCTCCATAAACAGAAGTAACTTTATCAGAATCTTTTGCTTCTGTTAGCGTTTCTACTGGGTGACAACCCTTCTTGTTTTTACTAATAAAGGGTCCTTCCACGTGAGCTCCCAATGAGTCAGTAGCGTCAATTCCACTGGTTTTACCGTAGAGTCCAAGAACTTTGTTATAGACTTCTGGAAAGTTTGAAGTGACAGTTGGACAGGTTCCGGTGACACCCGTAGATAAATACTTTCTCATGGCATCTCTGTAGAATCTCTTGAATTCTTTTACATCCTTTTCGGTGGAGTTACTGTTAAGGCTTGAAAAGTTCAAGCCATATATACCGTTATTTTGGATATCCAAAAACCCAGGAGCCAAAATGTTACCCTGTAAATCTACCACTCTAATGCTACCTGAAGTAGGTTCTGCAACTATTTTTCCCGTACGATTATCCACAAATAAATCTGCTCTCTCATATATGACACCATTGTCACATAAGTCACAATTAGTGAATCTGGTGTAAGACATTTCCTCTGGTATAATTTCTAAAAGAACTGTTGTAATTATCTGGGGAGTATCTTTTTAAAGGTTCATTATCATTTATTATATAAACATTTAGGGATCTTCCGATGGGTCATGGTTGTATCTGGGGATGTTTAAAGGTTACATTTCTCAGTGTGCTGCATATAATCCAACAAGGAGACATTTCTTTTCAAGCATTGTAACGTTACATTATCTTATTATTGATGAATACGACATCTGGTTATCAGGAGGAAGGGGCCTTCATAATGAATGAACATTCCAGTATATTTTTCGACTAATGTGTTTTGAAATTCGAACTGTATTATTAAATAATCACACATAGAGAAATGAGAAGAGCTGTATTTTCAAACAGGGATGATGCGTCTGAGTATTTGGCTGAATACATCATTGCAAAGATTCAGAAACACAGAACCAGAACGAACAAACCGTTTGTTTTAGGATTGCCTACTGGATCTTCCCCAGAGGGCGTTTATGCCAGATTAGTCGCTGCTTACAAAGAAGGAAGAATCTCCTTCAAGAATGTGGTTACTTTCAATATGGATGAATACCTAGGACTCCCTCCCACTAATGACCAAAGTTACCACTATTTTATGTTCGATAAATTCTTCAACCATGTTGACATTCCCAGAGAAAATATCAACATTTTGAATGGGCTTACTAATGACATCGAAAGAGAATGTCGAGAGTACGAAGAAAAGATTAGACGTTATGGAAGAATTCATTTGTTCATGGGTGGTTTGGGTCCTGAAGGTCATATCGCTTTCAACGAGGCAGGATCTACCAGAAACTCTGTTACAAGAGAAGTAGCACTTGTGCAATCAACCATTGAAGCAAACTCCAGGTTTTTCGGAAATGATTTGAACAAAGTTCCAAAGTCTGCTCTTTCTGTTGGTATTTCAACCGTGTTGGATAACTCTGACGAAATAGCCATTATTGTTTTGGGAAAAAACAAGCAATTTGCCTTGGACAAGACTATTAATGGGAAGGGAAATGATCCAAACTACCCTTCCACATATCTACAGGGCCATCGTAATGTTTTAATCGTTTGTGATAATGAAGCCGCAGGTTTGAAGGCTAAGTTGTAATGTTATAGAAATTAATTAACTCTATATAAATATATGCTAGTAGGTGATCATAAAGAATGATAAGCAGCTGCAACAGCTGCTCCGATGATTGAACTGTCATCAATTAAAACAAATTCAACTTTAGTATTTAATGCTTTCATGTTTTGATTTTCATTGACATATTGAGTAATCAATTGTCTATAGCGACTGAAATATTGCAAGACCGAACCAACATAACTAACTGCAATGTAATCCATGGAAACTTCAGAATTACGTTGCTTGATAAGTTTTATTGAAGATACAACCATTACAGCAACGATAAATGCAGCTCTTTGAATTATACTTTGTACCAAGCTCTTTAATTTCATCGCATCAGATAAGTTGATACTTTCCAAGGGCCAATGATATTCTTTATGTAATCTATGTCTGATCAAAGAGTAATCAGAGTTCTCATCAATAAAGCAAACCAATTGACCCGATATGCCGTCATATGGTATACGAAGTTTGCCTAACTCCTTCACACCACTAAGTAGCTCTCCACATTCAATCAAATCTATCATCACCAACCTGGTTAACTCTGGTAAGTAACGGCCACTTGTCATCATTTCTGATGGTTGAAATACCTTACTTCTTGGGTCACCAGTCATGAAGTTCTCAAAACCAAAGCCACAAGCTTCTCCAAACCTCTCGTCAATGGTTTTATCAAATTTAGTAGTGAGATCTCCAATAAATCTCTCACCAAAGAGGGAAAGCTCCACATTGAACAATGCACTTTCACTTCCCAATGACTTTTTACGATGTGCATCCTGTGTGTTAATTGAGTAGCACATGTTCAACCCAGTACCAAGAACAAGAGCTAACTTTGTGAAACGATTAATAAAGGCACCTGCAGCGTAAACTGCTAAGGAGTCATTTAAAATTGCTTTAACATCAATAACAAGTCGAAATTCAGTTAAAAGAACAGACTGCAAAACTTGCTTTAAATCTTTATTGTAAATTTCAGGCGCAACTTGAAAACCTTTTCCTGCAATTCGAATGATTCCCGAGTTGTATGATCTCATGTCAAGAGGAAAGGACCATGTGAGACCAAGATCAATGACCTGATCATCCTTAGAGAACACAGTTTGGGAGTCAAGTGTTTCAACAATTTTTGCACCGATCCAGCGGAAGAAATTGTAATCAATAACCTTCTTGTTGTTATCAACTGACCATTTTTTCTCAATGACTATGTGCACCCTTTCTCCTCTAGGTTTGTTTGTTTCTTGTGGATCAATTACAATCACTGAAACTCTCAATGTCGATCCGCCCAAATCCACCACTACGTATTTGCCTGATTCCTTTCCCGTTGGCTGAATATCGTAATTGGGAAACATTGTAACACGCGAGTTGTTATTTAAAGCCTCATTGTAATCTTGAACTAACATATCAACATGTTTGTTCATGTTCCAATCTGTGAGCGGTCTTGTAAAGCTGTCATTTATGCTGTCAAATTGTTCAGTGACTTCGACGGAGCTTAGCGACGTCTGTGAGTTAGACGATTTTAAGCTGAATTCAGAGCTTGTATCGTCACTCATACCCCTTCTATGACGAGCAAACAGTATAATACCAGCCAATGAATCTGTAATGTTATTCAAAGAAGCGAAGAATTCCTCGCTGTTTTCAACGATGGCTGGCTCATTTCCAGACTGCGATGCGTCTTTCATTTTTTCCGTATTTATCTCTATTTTTAGACTATCTATAGAGACCTTAAAATTACTACGCCAAAATATTCAAGTAAGTTATGAAGACAACTTTCGGCGTTTCTTAACATAAAATTTCAAGTATATTTCATCAGAACTGATTCTACCATATATTATCCCCATATCTATATAGTTGGCCGACCAGCCTACACGTATCAGGATGTTACATTGAGACATTACATTGATACGACATTAAAAAATTAAAGGCCAATGTCGTGTAAGCACTTGACGACATTCGGTTACATTTTGTATCTGATACAGAAATAAAGTCACTGTATGCACGTTACAGAAGAATTCGTGAATTGTAACTATATATATCACAAATCAGAAAGTTCGATCTCTTCACTGTTGTCTACCTTGGAGTTGGATCGGTTAGAAATTTTACCCAAGTTTCCAGCATGTGTCTCTGGTTCGTCAATCACGAACTCCTTGATCTTTTCTTTGGCAATAGCTATTGCCTCATCGCTCAATCTATGTGCAACACCAAGAGCGGGATTAAGTAAATTCATCAGATAGAGAACGTAAACACCAGCACCAAGAATAATCACCAACGTGAAGAAAAATGGATTCCTGAGAACTGCCATGAATTCATTCCAACCAAGTAAAAGAATGACGACGTAGATGTAAGTAGGAATATGCGTTACATGTTGCACAATTGATCTCTTAGTCTCAATGTATCTCGAATCAGTTTCTCTCTTAAATTTATTAATGACGTACGACTTGTCTTGTTCAGAAAGAATCTCACCGAAATGTAACCTCTCACTTTCATCTTTATCTTCACTGTCACTATCTTCTTGTTCCTTTTCACCCAAGAACTTGGTGCGGAGTCCTTTATCGAAAATATCATACTTTGGTATTAATTCAGATCCATCACTTAACCTAGCAAGAGTCAAGAATGGCAAGACCTTCAACGAATGCTCCCTGGCCTCCTCAAATGTTTGATCCAATTGGAAAGCATTTTCGAAGAATTTCGGTATGCCATTCTCATCATATCTGAACTTTTCATCAAATCTCTCTTTCAAAAGCCCCAAAGCAATATCTTTTGAAATCAACGTGTGTATAACATCATAAAACAAATTCCAAGACTTAAAACTGAATTCCAAGACGTGCTCTGCATTGATATCTGAGCTGGTTCCCAAACAAAAATCATACTCTTCTTCAGCCTTATATTTGTGGAAGCTAGATTTGGATAAACTGTTGAATTCATCGAGTATTTTATCCCAAGAATCTTCAGTAGGGTCATTTAACTGTGCCCGGATGGTTTTCAGTACGCCTATCTTAAGTTTCCTCAATGCTTTATTTACAATATTTTGCAACTCAATTCTTTGTTGTTTTTCAATTAGAACAGACAAGTCATCGTTCAACGTCTTAGAATGCTCATCGAACTTAAAGGCTTGGTCCAAGGACATGAGTTCACTGAATTTCTCTAATTCAGAAATTGCAATAGAAGAGAGATTCAGAGTTTCATCTTGGAAGTTCTTGCCCTTTATATTGGAAAGACCTTTCCTAAAGTCATTCTTCAATTTTGAAAGTAAGTGCGTAACGTAAATTTCAGTCAACTCTCTTAATTTATTATCAATGCTATCAGAAAGGTTGGATCTTTTCTCAGTATAGACAGACTTAGCATACCTTGATGCAGATGCATCATAGTCTTCCAATATTTCACCACGCACATCTTTAAAGTGTAAGCCAAGTTGCTCATAATCAACAACATCATCGGGAGAGAGGTCAGAACTCTTCTTCAGCCAAATCTTGTAATTCTGTTCAAACTTCTCAAACACTACACTTGATATTTCATCACACTTGAATTTTGCTACTAAGATCTGCTGTGTTGGCAAGTCCAAGTCCTTATTATTGTCAATTTGATTCCAACAGCTCTCTGAATAGATTGTCCAACCATCTACTGGAATATCATGATGATAACGAGGCTTGAAGATATCACCATTAGTATTGAACCTTTCACCTAAGTCTTTTATATCTTCAATAAACAACTCGGGTTGAAGAACTTTATGGCGCAAAGTATGGAAATCAATATCAAAAAAATCTTCAAACTTCAAATGTTCCAAATTCACGGGTTTACTAAGACCCTCCCACATTTTGTGAAGGTCTTGAATTAATGTAGATGCTAAATTCTCCTTCGGAGTAGTGCCTATATGATCTCTGATGACAATCAATAATAGTATTTTGTGGTCACTATTCTGTAGCTTAGATTCACCAAACAACGACAAATTGACTTCAAAAACAGTTTTAAGCAATCCTAAGTTTGCTCCTTGATAAAGCCCAATTTGGTGTTCCCAAATATTGATTATTAACACTTCCGAAGTGGCTATAGCAAATAATGCAGCTTTTCTTTCGAAATCTTGATCTTCACCTCTTTCCCTACCATCCGTACCTTCAACATCCATTACAAAAATATTCTCTTGATTGTTATTTGTAGCCCGATGAGTTGAGACCATGGGAGAATGGGCCATCCATATTCCCTTAGTTGTCTGCTGTCTGTTCAGCTCATCCATGACATCAAAGTTGGTGTTAAATAACTTATTGAGTAGTGTTGATTTTCCTGTCGATTGGGAGCCGAAAACTGATATAATATGATAATCATTGGTGATGGAGGATGGTATTGATTTCCTGATATACCCAAGTATCTCAGGGTTGAAGTTTTTCTCTTCATTAATGATCTGAATTGCATTCTGCAACTGGGGTTGATCAATAGGAACGAATGATGAAGAAGATGATGAAGCCGATAAGTCCTCATTAACATCCAAATTTGGTGCTGGTAACTCCTCGCTCATTTTCAATGCTGTGACAATAGGGTAGACTCAAGAAACTAGTAACTTTCAGGAATACTAAATACTGTTGATTCCTATTTTGTTTAGGATAGCGGGGCTTTGTATTGAGACCGCTGATTAGATTTAATTTGTTAGTGTACATACAGTAACATTACACAAAAGACTTCTTTAATACCAGTTAACTGTGTCTACTGTGCTAATTGGTTTCTTTACTAGTGCGCAATTATGACTTGTGTCAACATGGTTGCCAAATATTTACGAGATGTAGGTAGAATAGATAATCTAGAGAAGCCCGTGTTAATGGTTCGTTAAAACGGACCTAGTAACTTCAGCAAAAATTTATTAACATTTAAAATTAATTTAAAACTAAAAAAATTCTAAAGAGTTCTATTCAAAATAAACAGAGGACATCGAAGACATAACCCAGTTTGTACAGTTTGATAGTCCTTTTGTCTATTAGTTTTAAAGTAAAAAAATTCTCTACATATTGAGACTTAACATTATTAAACTTCACTGCATACCGCATTCAATCGATTTATGACGTATAACAACAAAGATCATTCAACTAACAACTCTATGTATTGAAAAAAAATGACTTGAACAACGTAGATCTCTTAAACCAGATAAATATCACCAGCTGACTTATCATTATATTTTTGAAGTCAATTCAGCAACAGCCTCATCAAGGTCAGCTACCAACCCAACATCTGCAATGTTGAAGATAGGTGCATCCGGGTCTTTGTTAATCGCCACAATTGTTGTAGAGTCTTTCATACCGGCCAAGTGTTGTATAGCACCGGATATACCGATAGCAATGTACAATTCTGGGGCAACGATTTTACCAGTTTGTCCAACTTGCAACGAGTTGTCACAGAAACCAGAATCAACAGCAGCTCTGGAAGCGCCCACAGCTGCATTTAGCTTCGAAGCCAAGGGTTCAACCAAAGATTCAAAAGTCTCCTTGTTCCTCAAACCTCTACCCCCAGAAACAACCCTTGTAGCAGATCCCAATTCTGGCCTCTCTGATGTGACAAGATTTTCGGATACAAATTCGGCTTTTCTTTCTGGAGTCACTTCGGAACTAGAAGAGAAGTCTTCGATTGTAGCATTACCATCAGCTGGAACAAGAGGTGTGAATGATGAACCTCTAACTGAGGCTAGAATAAGCTTATCATTAGATTTAATTGTAGCCAATGCATTACCGGCATAGATGGGTCTGACGAATGTGTTTTCTGATTCAACTTTGATAATATCTGAAATTGGCTGGACATCTAGTAATGCTCCAAGCCTTGGGAGAATAGATTTACCTGCAGCAGAGTTGGGAATTATAAAGTGGGTTAAACTGGAATCTTGCTCAATTATATTCTTTACCAAAGGGGCGATTTCTTCAGCAATGTAATGGTCATATTTAGAATCCTTTGCAAGCAAAACTTTAGAGACATCGACGATCTTAGAAACCTCAGGTGCAATCTTTTCTCCTTCTGAACCAGCAACTAATGCAGTAATTGGTTTGCCAATCTTTGTAGCGGCAGTTAATGCCGACAAAGATGCTGGCGTGATCTTAGAACCACTACTTTCCACGAAAGCAAGAGTGTCTAAAACTCTTCTTGATGCAGAAAGGTATCTTCTACTAACGTATCTACCAAGCATACTCAAGTCTATTGAACTGTATGTTAGAGCACTTAGTCTTATCGTTTTGAAGTTGAAGTAAAGAAATGAAAAACACCAATAGAGAATAGCACGTGACTACACCGGTCTCGGCCATAGTCTGCGCTTTATACTCGTGAGTATACACATGAACTGCTACTACCATCACAGTGTAATAATCCTTCTAATATCACTATAGTTTACCTTGGTCAACCATTGAGTATTTGGAAGCTCGAAATTTTTGGAAAAAATATGAAATATACTAAGACATGCCGTTCAAATATCTTTTGGCCCCCAAGCTTTTTAAACTCTTGATGTTAACTCATAGGATTTTGCGAGCAAATTTTGATTCTTGGTTCTATCAGTAATACGATAATATGGCTTAACCGCTTATGTGTTCTTATCACCCTGTTGAGAGCTTTATCAAGATGGTCTCCAATTATTTTAAGTTAGATCATGAATCTATCTATATACAGGTTTATTACGTATGAGCGCACATTGATAGGTCTATCTATGTCATGACTATGTTTATGATAAGTGGAATGGGAGAAGAACTAATGAACTTGTAAGTAAAAGCTAATATATTTTTCATTTTATGTCTTTAAAAAATGCATAGGAACGTTCATTCACCCGAGAGACTGGGAAATGATGGCCTCAGAATTAGAGATGATACTACTTATAGTCCTACTGCAAACTACAATCCATTGAGACATATCAGCAATCAGAGGACACCTGCTGAACGAAGGTCTTTACTTGAATCTGAACACAGTGGAAACAATGAACCGTCTCTTACTCGAGGAATTGCCAAAGAAGGCACATTAAAGGGCTATGGGTACATCAATGATGACGATACAACTTCAATAAGATATCGGGGATATGGTATAGATGAAGGCTCTTCTGTTAATAGCAGTACATTTGCCAGCAATGGTGGTGTAACTAAGGCTATTGATGAACTCGAATGGAAATATATTTTGCCTTATTATATACCCTGCATATCATGGATAAAAGACTATAAATTGGAGTATTTGATAGGTGATTTGATTGCCGGTCTCACTTTGGTATTTTTCCAGTTACCACTCTCCCTATCATACGCGACAACTCTAGCACATGTTCCAATTGTATGTGGTCTATATGCTCTTGGTGTGACTCCAATGATGTATATGATATTCGGAAGTGTTCCACAAATGATAGTTGGACCAGAAGCACCAATCCTGCTTATTGTTGGACAGACAGTAGAACCGTTTCTCCATCACTATAAAAAGAATGATTTAGATCCGATTGAGTGTGTGGTCGCAATAACTTTTGTCAGTGGAGCTAGCTTATTTGGTTTTGGACTTGTGCGATTTGGTTTTCTTGACAATGTCTTGTGTGCCTCTTTATTAAAAGGTTTCATCAGTAGTGTCGGTATCGTTATGGTGATCAACGCTACAATAGATATGCTAGGGCTCTCAGAGCTTCTTAGTGATGTCATTTCTAATCCAAACAGTATGGATATACATTCACCTTTCGACAAGTTGAGGTTCTTGGTTCAGAATGTAGGAAAGTTTCACCCATTGACTATGAAGATCAGCATTATAGCCCTAGTCTTGATCATGTCCGCCAGAATAGGAAAGAGAGTTGCCTCCAGGAAATTTAGTGAATATGAAAAAAGAATTGCTATTATTCCAGAGATATTAATAGTTTTAGCAGCATCTACTTATTTATCTTACAGTCTTGATTGGAAAAATGAAGGCATAAATGTTGTCGGGAAAGTCAAGAATGATAAACATTTTACAGTTTACAATCCTTTTTCCTCGAAGAGTATTCTGTTGATTAAACAAATGGGATCTGCTGGGTTTTCATGCGCCATGCTTGGATTTTTTGAGTCTGCAACTGCAGCAAAGTCCCTAGGATCAAAATATGACCTTCCTATATCAACTAACAGGGAACTTGTTGCATTAGGCTCTATCAACTTTGTTGGTTCGTTATTTGGTTGTTTACCTTCTTTCGGTGGGTATGGTAGATCAAAAGTCAACGCTATTGCAGCTAAAACTACCATGCTGGGTGCAATAATGGGGATGTGCACATTAATCACAGTCTTTTGTCTAACAGATTTACTTTATTTCATTCCAAAATGCATGCTTAGCGTTATTAGTTGTGTTATCGGACTCCTGTTAATAGAGGAGGCTCCTTATGAGCTCTACTTCCACTGGAAAAGCAAAGGATACAACGAGTTAATTACATTTGGTGTAACCGTCTTCTTTACGTTGTTTTTTTCAATGGAATCAGGAATTGGTGTTGGACTAATTTACCTGTTAATAAGAGTTATAAAGAATGCAACAGAGTCCAGGATTCAGATCTTAGGAAGGTACCCAGGAACTAATAACTTTGCTGATGCAGATATTTCTATGCCAAAGTTAAATGAGGATATTAGTGGTGGAAGGAGAAAGTCTACAATAGATCCTCAGGATCCATCCAGTAGCTCAAACTTCAGGTTTGCAAACCATAGGTTAAGGTTTTTTCAGGATGAAAAGTACACCTTCTTAAATACTGATGTACTCGAGGAAGTTGAAGGTTGTTTGGTAATCAAGATTCCAGAACCGCTTTCTTTTACAAATACAAATGACCTTACGGCTCGTCTTAAAAGAGTGGAAATGTATGGCTCTACTAAAGCTCATCCAGCTTCTAAGCCACGCCGTTCAAAAGCAGAGACCAGTTATATAATATTTGACTTAGATGGTATGACAGAACTTGACTCATCCGCCGCACAAATTTTATATAGTCTTATCAAGAATTATAGGAAAAGGAAGATACATACGTTCTTTGTCAGGGTGCATTCCAATCAAAATCTCAGAGAGAGGCTCAAAAATACTGGTATTCAAGAACTCCTCACGGAAGACCTCAAAGATATGAATTACTATAACGTCAACGACAGAACAACATATAATAGAATGAAAAGAAGAAGCAATCTTCTGTATGTTTCTCCAAGAATAGAGGAAGAGGCTGATAATGAAGCACTCCCAATTGATGTTGATGAAACTTCAAATATTTACAGCCTTACAGAAAGTCCCAGGACTCCATACTTCACGCATATTACAGACGCGTTAAAAGTAATTGACTTTTATGAAATTAATCATCAACCACATTCGCTGGGTTATTTAGAAATTGATGGTGCCGAAAGACGCTCTAGCTTACCGGAAAATAGTATCGTTTAGATAATTAGAAGTTCATTAGTGGGTGAGTTTGTTCACTCTAAATAAACATTTATCGCGTACTTCATATATAATATAAGGAAAAAATAAATATCAAATTGAAAAATGTATAAACACTTACATCACTGAACATCGTTTAATTATGTCAACGGAAGAAAATATCGAGGGCAATTCTCAAGGAGAGCTCTCAATTAAGGAAGAGTATCAGCTTTGGAGGAAAAATTGCCGTTATATGTATGAGTTTGTGAGTGAAACTGCACTTACATGGCCTTCTCTTACTATCCAGTGGCTCCCTAATTATACAGAAGTTGAAGGAGCATTAGATTGCAATTTGCTACTTGGAACGCACACATCTGGTGAAGATACAAACTTCTTAAAATTAGCTTCTACAAGCTTGCCGTCTTCGAAGAGGTCGGAAGATAGCAAAAAAGTAACATCAAGAATAAAGGTAACAAAGAAGTTTGAAAATAATTATGAGATAAACAGAGCAAGACATCTCCCACAAGACCCAAATAAGGTTGGAACCATTAATGGAAATGGTGAAATAGATATCTTCTCCTTGAATGGAGAATCAAAAAAAAGTCTTGTTCATTTGACTCCTCATGAAGAAAATGGTTATGGTCTCTCTTGGAATACTCACAAGGAGGGGTATCTTCTAACAGCATCTGATGATAAATCGGTAGTTCTTACCGATGTGAATGATAATCCAGCAGAAGTGTTTAAAAACTCTTCTCACCAAGATATCGTCAATGATGCTAAGTGGCACAATCTAGACGAGAACCTATTTGGCTCCGTATCTGATGATAAGTACTTTTATTTATTTGATATCAGAGCACCTAGTAAACCATCCTTAAAGTACTACAGTGAGTCGTCAAATGGAATCAACTCGTTGGCATTTTCACCATTTACAAAGAGCATGGTTGCGTTAGGTAACACTAATTCGAACATTACACTTTTGGATTTGCGCTCTCTTTCATCTACAGATAAGAGCTCGTCAGGATACCTCCACACTATGATGGGTCATTTAGATTCTATTACAAGCTTGGAGTTTTCCCCTCACAAGGATGGTATAATCGCTTCTGGTTCCCAAGACCGCCGCTTAATAATATGGGATATATCCAAGATAGGCGAAGAGCAGCAACAAGAAGATGCTGAAGATGGTTGTCCAGAACTTTTCATGATGCATGCTGGCCACACAGGAGCAGTGATGGATTTTAACTGGTGTCCATTTAAAGAGTGGACAATTGGATCTGTAGCTGATGATAATATCGTTCATTTGTGGCAAGTGGGCCAGAAAATCATTAACTCAGATGAACCATCGAATATAGAGCCAAACATTTTAGAATAAGTTACTCTCAATATGGTGTCGCCACATGAAGATAAATGTCGTGCGAGATTACTGTTCTCTATTTTATAAGAATAATATAAATCTCACTAGGAATTGGAATTTTTAAAAATCAGAAGGAAGCTAATAAATAACGTATTGTAAAGCATGTCTAATTTTCCTCCAAACTTGTCTATTAGACCCTTAACTGTTGATGACACTGACAAATGCTTCGATTTGGAAAACAGAGGATTCAGTAATCCAAATGAAAGAGTGTCGCTCGAGAAGTTAAAGTACCGTTTACTGGTTTGCCCAGAGTTGTGCTCCGGGTTGTTTATAAGGAACTACTCATTTAAATATAATGCAATCAACTTACCTGAAGTTGCGGAAAGACTTCTGAAGGAAAGAAAAGTCAACCAGACTTCAGACGATGACGGGAACGATCTTGACGAATTACCAATTAAGTCATCAGTTACTGATGAAAAGTTGATCGGATATATACTTTCCACAAAGATACACGGTAATACTATAACAAACTCTTCCATGGATTTGCCCTCTAAAGAAGACCCAGATGCTGGGCACAAAGAAAACTCAAGAATCATAGGTATTCATTCTTTGGTTGTTGATTCCACTTGGCGTGGTAGAAACTTTGGAACCCTCTTGATGCATGACTACATCCAAAAGTTAT
Source organism: Priceomyces medius (assembly GCA_030570455.1). NCBI lineage: Eukaryota > Fungi > Ascomycota > Pichiomycetes > Serinales > Debaryomycetaceae > Priceomyces > Priceomyces medius. Next base: position 1,074,869 of record JAJLVV010000003.1, on the reverse strand, counting down.
CTAACCAAGATTTAGGAGACAAGGTGGTTCTTATCTCCCATAAAGAGTTAGTTCCATTTTACGAGAAAATAGGATTCACTGATTTAGGTGAGAGTGAGTGTAAGTGGGCAGACACCATTTGGCACGACTTAGCTATCGATTTAGTCCCGGAAGAGGATGAATAATTTAATAATCGTTATAAACCCAAGATAGAGGTGCGTATTTACTTAACATTGACAATGTGTAAATATTAGACGATTCTCTTTTTTTTTCTCACCCTTACATACTATAGCAGTACCTGACTAAATATTACGATAAAATTTATTTAATATGAATAGCTCCGAATGCACACTATCTATGGTCTCCGCTTTTTTATTTGATTTTTCTTCAATGCGACATTTTGATTTTTGTATTTAAAATTGACGTATATGAGCTGAAGGTATTAAGAATATAAATAGTATGGTAAAGATCCCGAAGGTTATAGAGAATCTCTTTGAGACATTTCCTTTGCAAAGTTATTCCCCAGAGCCCACGTGTGAAACGGACTCTAGTTTAGAGGATGTGTTTTACCTTTCTTCCAATTCTCCTACTCCAAGTGCTACTAAATTCACGTTGGGTGTTCACAATGTAATTGATTTGAAGGTGAATACAAATGTTAAAGTGATTCCTTCTGACCCAATATCATTTGGGCATCTATTAGTTTTATGTAAAAAAAATAAACTTAAATTGCCCATTCGTGGTAAAGAGAGTAATTCTAGAAATGCAATCATGAGGATGTCATATAATGCTTCACCGGATTCTCAGCTTCCTATTCTTATTGAAGATCTGAAGGAAACTAGAACAATAAGATCTTTTGCATCCATCAAAACATCCATTGAAAGCAATAATTTAAAGACAAATTCAGCATATAACCTAGTTAACAAAATGATAGATGGAAAATTGTATGATTTATGGATTTTATGCTTACTTTCTGAGAAACTAAGCAAAGACACACTATTTACTATATTTCATATAGATGAGTCTATTGTGACTAACGACTTTGCAAGCAGTGCAGAACTTGCGACCATTTTAAAGGCAGTTCCAAATTGGAATTCTTTCAAAACTCGATATTCATACTTATTTACAAATGTCTCAACTACGAACAAAATAGAATCAGGATTTGGTCTAGCAACGTCAAACATGGATGGAATAAACAATTTATATTTGAAGATCCTAGAGCAGTTTGAGGAAGACTTGGATCTTCTTATCCGTTATGCAAAATGCGCCACGGAAGACTTTGCTTTAGTTGAATTGAAGCTCGTTGGTTTCTTAATAATTATAGACACACTACTAAAGGACACAAAAGTCGGCAATGTGATTTCAAAGCATAGTGAATATATTAAATACAGTTATAGATTGCTAGAGGATATGTGATGTATTACAGTGCTTCATCTGAGACTCTTTCCCAGACTTGTATATAGTTTTGATCTAAAAACAAAAGTTCATACTGGCACTCTTTGATATCCAAATCGTTTATACTTATCCATTCATTATCTCTTTTTCGTAGACTGATTGACCATTTATGTCTATCATCTTCATGAGTTAGTTCCACTCCCCGGACTGTTTCGTGTTTAATCGTGGCTAGAAGGCCATATAGTAAGGGCTCGGAAGAATCAGAATATGGAGCCATATTTAATACCTCTGGGTACTTTACTACCATTGTATTAATATTCAGAGAGGTTTGCTCCAAATTCCTGTCAATATGAATTATTAAATATTTGGGTAACGGGGTCAATAACTTATAAGTTTTAATTTCATTTGTAGAAGTTTGCGTCTGTTTAATTCCATTATATTTTTCCAACAAGCTAGTCATATCAACTTCAGAAATTGCAGTGTCTTTCGAAAAGACGGATATATTTGGCAAATCTAAGCTTAGCATCCAATAGTTGATTATCTTTTCTGTGACTGCAGCCTCCTCTACTTTGAATTCCACACTCTCCTTCAGTTTATTTTCCAGAATTGGGATATTCTTCGTGGCTATTTGACCTCGGAAAGAATCCAGAATAACAGAGACTGGTTTTTTCAAAGTCTTAATAAGCTGTGAATGTAAATGGTTTAAGAGCCAAAGCAAAAACCTTCGTGGCGAATTCTGAGCATTTATACGAAATTGTTTCTTAGATACATTAGAGACATAGTTTAAGAAATCTTGGGGTGAAACATGGTTTCTATAAAGCTTGCTGGACCAAATTTTTCTGACTAGAACTCCAAATCTATCGTTCATTTCTGACTTCCTTAAAATTTTATCCCTAAGGTCAACTTTATATGATAGCTCTAAGTAGAAATTTCGTATCTCTGGTATATGAGCCAATAATTGTATTATTACATTGGAGTAGTCGTTTGAAGAAATGTTGTTTAAACCCACGTACCCCACTTCGTATGATTTGTTGTAAAGGTCATAACTTATAATGGGTAGGTCATTTATCGATTCCCTAGTAAACTTGGGATTGAGTAAGTCAGTTATATCTTTAAGAGAATTCAAAGCTGATTTTGATGTTATTTCATAGTTCTGTGGTAAAATATAGAACTTTTCAGATGTCAAGTTCAAAAAGACATGGTGGTGAAGGTTTATACCATGATTATATGCATAAGACGCCATTGAGCGACCCTGAAAGAATTTCCCACAAACTAGACAACAGTAAACATTGACATCTGATAAAGAGACAGAACACACTCTTTCAAAATCGAAATCTAATTGGTTTCTATCTATTGTATCGAGGTAAAGGCTGTCATCGCTTCGTGCTTTTTTGTCTCTATTCTGTACATTTAAATAATCGGGAAGTTCTTCATCTTCCGACAGTTCTTCTTGATCAACTCCTCGTTTCTTCGAGGTTTGTTCCTCTAGTGTGTTTGACATGTACAGTTGTGCACTTTTGGATCTAACATTTACGTTCGTAAGATAAACATTTCATGCACCAAAAAATGCGACTGGCTACGCTGAAGTAGTACACATGAAAGTGAGTTCACAAAATCTGTATCTGGCATTAAATGATCTATTGAATAGCTAAATTATTTACGTTACCTGTCAAGAGGGAGGAAATGTTGGTCTCGATCAACTTTTCAGCAGTTTCTGACAAGTGCTTTTTAGGATCTTGCTTACCAACGTATCTAGTTTCTAACTGTTCCTTCGTGAGTTCTTTCTCTTCTTGCACTCTTTGATTGTACAAACCAGCAATTTTTACCATTTGTTGTGTGTTTTCCAAATTGTCATGTTCTTTATGGTTGTAATCAACCATCTTCAAACCAGATTGCCATGACTTCTTGTGTAAATTGGATAACATATTAATTTCATAGGAAGTCTTGTGGTAATCGATGTTGAGCGAGTAGTAATGACGATTTAATCCATGAATCAATGCTTGGATAGATGGCTTATTCAAATAACCTACATTAGAGGTAGTTTGACGTGGCTCCTGTCCCATCATTAAGGTAGTAGTGTCAATAGTTCTAAACGCATCAATGACTACCTTACCCTTCACCGATTGAATTGGATCTATAACAACTGCAACTGCTCTCTTATTTAATTGCTCGAACGATTGTTGAGTATTCACATCGACCGATGATAACCAACACCCGAAACCTGGGTGGGAGTGATACCATCCAACAACCATTTGATCTCTTCCGGTTTGCCTAAGCATATCCATCATTCTTGTCTGAAATACATCGTCCACGGCTTCAACAGACACACCAGTACCAGATTGTGGCATGGCAAACACATCTATAACATGGATGGTAAATTCATCTACAAACTCACCAAGCATTAACCCCATTACTTCCATTGGAACACCAGCCCTTCCATGCTTCAACATCTTCAATAATGCAAGAGATGATATGTAAACAGTTTCAGCATTGTCAATTGCTGGTCCATCTGTCTGTGGGGGTGCAGCACCACCCAAGCCCGCACCTGATCCTAATAACCTTTGAAGTCTCTCCATATTTGAAACTTCTAAATTATATTAAAATTAATAGTTTAACGTAAGTGTTATTAAACCTACTGATCAATTCGGTGGTGGCAATTAGATTTCAGAATTCAAATATTATTATATGCAGTATCGTATATATTACTTTAAATAAAAGTAGTCTTTACTTGGTACGTATATACATAGGAGTTTTAGGCCTATTAGTATAATCTTAAATAGCACTCTTATCTACTATGACTATCTGTAGATTCCAATTATAGTTTGGTGCAAAAGTGTACCACTTTGGTTTAATTTGCCGTACGAACAGCTGGGTCGTGAGCGGCTAATATATATATATTGACAGAAATCCACTTAAGCGTTTTCAACTATCTCTGATATCTAAGAATATTAAACCATGAATGAAGGTCCAAAGACCCTTGAAGGGAAGAAATATCCAGCTAAGGCTCATGCTAGGAATGTGTACAAAAACTTAATCTCAAAGAATAGCGCAAAGTCGGAATCTGCTTTCTTCATCTCTGGAGAGAACCTTGAGTTATATCCATACTGCGACCAAACTAAGTCATTCAGACAGAACCGTTATTTCTTTTATCTTAGTGGTTGTCCTGTTCCTGGTTCCCATGTTTTGTATATCCCATCCCAAGATAATCTTATCTTGTATTTGCCCGATATTGACGAGGAAGATATTATGTGGTCTGGTCCTCCGATGAGCCCTGATGAAGTGAAGGAAAAATCCGATTTAGATGAAGTTAAATACGCTTCAGACATTTCAAGGGACCTTCAAAATCTCGGTGGACTCAAAATTTTGACTACTGATGTCAATAATTGGAATAAGCAGTACTCCAGTATGTTGGTTGAAGATGATAAAGACTTCTTTTTCGCAATAGATGAATCTCGTGCAATTAAGGATTTTTACGAAATTGAGCTTTTAAGACATGCTGCCAAGATTACAGATAACTGTCATCTTGCTGTAATGTCTGCTCTTCCAATTGAAACAAATGAGACGCATATTCACGCTGAATTTACTTACCATGCACTTAGACAAGGTGCTAAGAACCAGGCCTACGATCCTATATGTTGCAGTGGCCCTAATTGCTCAACCCTTCACTATGTAAAGAATGATGATGATATACCTGAATCGAAAAGGTCAGTTTTGATTGATGCGGGTGCTGAGTGGAGTTGCTATGCGAGCGATGTAACCAGATGTTTTCCTATTAATGGTGACTGGTCTAAGGAGCATTTAGAAATTTATAACCTCGTATTGAAAATGCAACAAACTGCCATGGAGTTAATCAAACCTGGCGCAAACTGGGAGGATATTCACTTGATTTGTCACAAAGTTCTCATCGAAGAATTTTTGAAGTTGGGTATTTTCAAGTCAGACTATACTAAAGAAGAAATTTTCAACTCTAAAGTATCCGCTAGATTTTTCCCACATGGCTTGGGACATATGCTTGGTATGGACACTCATGATGTTGCTGGTAATCCTAACTATGATGATCCGGATCCAATGTTGAAATACTTACGTATAAGAAGAAAGCTTGAGGAAGGAATGGTAGTAACAAATGAACCTGGCTGCTATTTCTCACCATACTTACTTGCAGATATTTTACAATCAGTTGACACTTCAAAGTATATCGACCACAAGGTATTAGACAAGTATTGGTACGTTGGAGGTGTTAGGATAGAAGATGACATATTAGTTACTAAAGACGGTTATGAAAACCTTACAGGCATAACTTCTGACCCAGAACAGATCTCTAAAATCGTTAAGAGAGGTTTGGCTAAAGGACATGAAGGCTTCCACAATGTAGTCTAATCCCCTATGTTGAAAATATATTGTTTAACGTGAATATAACTAAATCCATAAGCAACATAATAACTAAATACTAAGTAGACCCTTAGACCCTTACTAAAGTAATTTGTATTCGTTAAATTCAAAATATGAGTTAACGCATCCTGATGGCTGCTAAATACCCGATATAGTTGATCACGTGCAACTTGAGTATGCGTTTGAGCAATCATTTCTGCCCTCATACTGGCACACAAAAGGATAGTGAAGCAAGGTTATTTTTTTCTACTTCACGAATTGATAAGGGAAATCAAGGAAACTAACTTGTAAAATGGATGAGAATTATGATGTGGTTGTATTGGGCACTGGTTTGACTGAATGTGTCTTGTCAGGGCTTTTATCTGTAGAAGGAAAGAAAGTTTTACATATTGATCGTCAGGATTTCTACGGCGGAGAGTCCGCTTCATTGAACTTATCTCAATTATACACCAAATTTAAACCTTCATCTCAAAAGCCAGAATTCTTAAAGGGTAGAGACAGAGACTGGTGTGTTGACTTGATTCCCAAATTTCTAATGACCAATGGTGAATTAACTAATATCTTAGTTCACACCAATGTTACTAGATACATAGAGTTCAAACAAATTAGTGGAAGCTATGTGTACAGGGGTGGCCGGATTTCAAAAGTTCCTTCTAATGAAGTGGAAGCCCTTAAATCATCACTCATGGGGATCTTTGAAAAGAGAAGAATGAAAAGATTCTTAGAATTTGTTGCTAATTATGACGATGATGTATCTTCTACTCACCAAGGCTTCAATTTAGATTCAAATACAATGAACGAGATATATACGTACTTTGGCTTAGAGAATGGCACCAAGGACTTTATCGGTCATGCCATGGCTTTATGGTCTAATGATGAATACTTGTCTGAGCCAGCGCGTCCAACGTGCGAGAGAATTAAGTTGTATGCTCAATCTGTTGCAAAGTACGGTAAATCTCCTTACATTTACCCTTTGTATGGTTTAGGTGAACTTCCACAAGGTTTCGCAAGGTTATCTGCCATTTATGGCGGTACTTTTATGTTAGACACTCCTATAGACGAGGTCTTATATGACGATTCCCACTTCGCTGGTGTTTTAACTAAAGAAGGGAAAGCAAAGGCACCTATTGTGATTGCAGATCCAACATATTTCCCAGACAGAGTTAAGAAATCTGGTCAAAGAGTTATCAGGGCTATGTGTATTTTGGATCACCCAGTTCCTAACACTAGTGATATAGACTCTGTACAGATCGTTATTCCACAGAACCAAGTTGGTAGAAAGAATGATATATATATTGCTGTTCTCTCTGATGTTCACTGCGTCGTTCCAAGAGGTTACTACTTGGCTATTGTTTCGACCATCATCGAGACAGAAGCTCCTCATATAGAGCTTGAACCCGCTTTCAAGCTTTTGGGCCCAAGATTGGACACTTTAATGGGAATTGCCGAAATATACGAGCCAAAAGAAGATGGTACTAAGGATGGTGTCTTCTTGAGCAGGAGTTATGATGCAACTTCACACTTTGAGTCCGCTACAGATGATATTAAGGACTTATACTTCAGGATTACTGGGAAACCTTTGGTCTTGAAGAGTAGACCTGCAGAAGAAGAAGAGGAGGCTTTAAGCGGTCTCTGAACACAAGTTTTATTTTGTTCTTTATCTAACCGTGACACAGTGAAATGTGACTTTCAATATCTCTGAGTTCCCTAGTGCCTTGACTGTTTTTTAATTGAGCTTACTAAGCATGTTTACATTTGGCTTTATAGCTTGTATATGTTGCCGTCCAGTATGTAATCTCATCTATAATACATGCACTGATACTGATGATCTTAGTTAGATAAGTATACTATTGTTTGCGGTTGCCGTTACGGTTGCTTAACTAATATTTGATCCCGTTTGAGTTTTGCAGAGCCAATGATCCGCCAAAAGCCACTGCGGGCCGATTAAGGTAAATTACGTTTTTTCCTCGTTTATCTAAAAAATTCCGGATGACAAAGCTGTGGCCCTTATCATTGTGCGGCCATTATAGACTGAAGTATAAAAGCTCATAGAATGTAACTTTTAACACTATTAAGCAATTCCTTAGATCAGAAAACATGACTAAGTCAGCAGTAGAACCTAAGTTACTTCACAATTTGAAGACCAAATCAGGAATTCCAATTACTATTGGAACAGGAACTGGTACCAAATGGCAGTGGATCAAAAAACTGAGACCAGAGGAAGAAAAAGGAACCCTAGTTAAAGAATTGAGTGAACAAATTTTGCTTGCATTGCAGAGCGGATTCAATCATATTGACACTGCTGAAGTATACACAACACACCCCGAGGTTGCTGATGCTGTAAAGAAGAGTGGTATTAAGAGAGAGGACTTGTTCATCACCACTAAGTACACACCAGGAGTGTCTAGATTCAAGTTCAATGCTCTTTCTAAAGGTCCTCTCGATTTTGTTGACAAGGCATTGAAGGAGTTGGAAACCGAATACATTGATTTGTTGTTAATTCATTCTCCTATCTTTTCTCCCGACTTGACATTTGGTCAAACTCTTGAGTCAGCTTGGAAAGAAGTTATTGCTGCTAAGAAGGCTGGAAAAGTTAGACATATTGGAGTATCTAACTTTGCCGTACCTCACTTGGAGAGAGTATTTGCAGTCTCTGGATCACCAGAGTACTACCCTATTGTAAATCAGGTTGAGTTTCATCCATACTTGCAAAACCAAACTAAGAATATTTATGAGTTCGCCAAGCAACACAATATTTTGCTTGAAGCCTATGGTCCATTGACGCCTTTGTTTAGGATCAAAAAAGATGACAAGGAAGTCGAAGACCATCCAATTAAGCCATTGCTTCAGGAATTGGCAAGCAAATATAAAAGATCTGAAAGTCAAATCTTGTTGAGATATACGTTGGAGAAGGGGATCCTTCCAATCACTACATCTTCAAAAGAGGAAAGAATCAGACAAGCATTGGATGTTGTGAACTTCTCACTTGACAAAGGTGATGTCGAGGAGATTGACAAAGTTGGCTCTACCTTTAAGTTCAGAGGATTTTTCGTTGGACTCTTAGATGATTTTGAATAGACAGTTAAGAGTAAGAGTACTATAATTACTATATACTATTAGTGAATTTTTAACTACTGAAACAATAAAGCTGCGGCATGTTCAACATTTCCATTGGTTTGCTCTAACGCAAATATTGCCTCCTTTTTAGAGAAGCCTAAACCTGTAAGTGTATTGATGTCCTCTTCTTTGAAAACCTTCGTTGGTTGACTACCCAGTCCTGTATTCTGCCTCTTAGCGGTGGCCTTTCTAGCTTCACTACTAGAGCTCTTGGGCCCTGGTGTTTTCGAATTCGCAGGTGGAATATCACTAAATATGTTTCCTCCAAAGTTAGAAGACGATGCCACCGAGCCACCTCCAAACGCATTGTTTTCTATTTCGGATTCTCCCAAAAACTTGGTTTCAATGTTCCCACCGACAACCAATACATCTCTTTCCAAGTCAAGTACACACTTATGTCTTCTCAACATGTCTAAACCAAATAATAAATCAACTTGAGTATCAATTACCATAAAAGAACATGGAATATGTATATCAGAATCGCCAATGCTTATAGGAACACTGTGTATCTTTCCTTCAATTACCTGGGATCCAACACCTCTAGCTTCACCCTTAAATCTTCTGTCTATTAATCTAGATATTCCGACTTTCTCTGCTAATTTGGGAGATATAATTGTAGCTTGTGCTCCACTATCCACAAATGCTTGAACCGTGTGTCCGTTAATACTAATATTGATGTATAACATGTTCACATGAGCAAAACTTTCTGGGGTGATCTCATATGCTAACTTCATATTATCATCTATTTGCTCTTGCCTTATAATTTCTAATATCTTGGCTTGTGAATCTGGGTCATCTGGGTTTTCTTGTAGCCTTCTCAATTCCTCTTGTTGCTGAGCTGACATAGCGTTTGGAGTATATCCTTGTTGGAACTGCTGCAATTGAGCCTCCATTGCCGTTTTGAACATTTCAGGGTTATTCAAAATTGAATGCAACTGTGGATTTGTTGTTCTTAATTGTTCACTGGCTCTAGAATCTTGAAGAAACTGTTGTCTCATGAACTCAATTTGATTGTCAATTTGTCCATTTCCTAAAGAGCTTTGGGTACCTTCGCCTACCACTTGAGCTTGCTTCTTCAGAATAGTGATCAAGTCATCATCTTGAATCTTGAAATCGTCTAAAGTCTTATCTGAATCAGAGAGCTCTTTGCCATTGTGCTTTAAAACTTGCTGATCTGGTTCAATATCGGTTTCAGATTGTAAATACGCTTTGAAATCCAGCAAGGATAGTGACCCAGGTACATCCACTGCTACAATATCTCCACTTGTATCAATTGAAATAGTAAGTTTCATTCTTTTATTATGTTTACACAATCTGTTATCTAATGGCGAAATTTATAAATATCAATTTGCGTACTTAAATATTCAGACCGAACTATTGGAATCCTACCGGTTTCCTTAAAATTGCCACCAATAAATGTGGCAAACATATCGGAGTCTCAAAGTCAATTGTCATTCTGCTGGAACCTTCTAACAACCTACATAGAAATTAATCTTCGAAGAAATGTCAGAAGAAAATAGTGATTCTACTACAAACCTTCTTAAAAATTATGTAGATATAGTTAGAGGTTGCATTAGATATATGTCTTTAATTTAATCTTACCCCCGCCCATGTATTTCTGGACTATATTTACTAATAACCTCTGGTAACTCATGAAGAGCCTTCTTCGTGGAAACTAACAGAAGACAGAGGCAGTAAAAAGCTGTTTGGTGATAGAATTATTGAGAAGTATATAATGGATTATCAGATGGGATCTTTATAAAGATCTATAATCTAAACCTTAACTCTGGTGCTACAGAATTGAATTATAGCTACCCAATATTTCAAATACCAGATATTGCCGAATAAAAGGTAAGTTTTCATCGTCAATAGTTATCGTCTTGAATTTTGGGTTATCGCTTATCTGAGATCGCATTCAAACGATGAAGAAGTTATATGACGGATAAACATATCAGTCAGAGTCCAGACGTTTAATATTAAAGGCAGTTTTGTTAAACTGCTAGAAAATAGAGGTGGCTTGTAGAATCATGACTAAATTTCCTACTAGCTTAGGTCTACTTCACGATTTCAAAACGAAATCAGGTCGTCCCATTACTATTGGGACTGGTACTGGTACAAAGTGGAAATCATTGAAGAACCCAAAACTGGATCAAGTCACAAAAGAAATAAGCGATGGAGTCTTACTTGCTTTGGAGAGTGGATACAATCATATAGATACAGCTGAGATCTATGGGACGCATCCTGAAGTAGCTGATGCTATAGAACGAAGTGGTATCGATAGAAATGACTTGTTTATCACAACCAAATACTCTGCTGGTCTTGATCTATATCCAGCCCCATCCAATGGCCCAATTGACTTTATTGAGAAGGCGTTAATAGAATTGAATACAACCTACGTTGACTTGCTATTAATTCATACACCTATATTCTTCCCTGAGGTTGCAGGTCAGACTAACGAGTCTGCTTGGAAGGAGATAATCTCTATTAAGAATTCTGGTAAAGCAAGGTACATAGGCGTTTCCAATTTCGCAATCCCACATTTGGAGGCGATATTTTCTGTCTGTAATTCTCCTGACAACTATCCTATTGTCAATCAGATTGAGTTCCATCCGTACTTGCAGAACCAAACTAAAGAAATATATGAGTTCTGTAAGAAACATGATATTTTGATTGAAGCCTACGGTCCTCTCACTCCATTATTCCGTGTTAAAAAAGAAGGAATAGAAACCGATGACCACCCCCTTACTCCAGTACTCCACAAGTTGGCGACAAAGTATGGAAAAGTACCGAGTCAAATTCTATTGAGATATAGCTTGGAAAAAGGTGCGCTTCCTATCACCACCTCTGCGAAGAAGGAACGTGTAAACGAGGCTTTAGAAATTGTAAGTTTTTCGCTCACATCATCGGAAGTGGAAGAATTGGATAACATTGGTTCCACATTCAGGTACAAGGCCTTTCTTGGTAGATTACTCGATAAATACGACTAAAGTCTTTTTATTGTGATGTACAATTATATACTGAATTGATAGAATATTTTTACTGTAAGAGTTGTTTTGGTTAAGATACACGTTTACACTTATCAGGAAAGCGTTACTACCTTCTTCATTGGGAGTAAATTAGCATATGAATTCCTTGCTAGGTGGGTTACATTTATGTGAATTAAACCTTATATTACCATGTAACAAGTGGATTTCCAAAATCAAGTTATTCCATCACACTATGTTGAGCAAACCCCCATATAGTAAATAATCAAAGCTCTAATTTGAATTTGAAATGTGCTCTCCGTTATTCGAGTGTTTTTCAATCCATTAAGTCGATGTAGGAACGATCATTGTTATGTGACTTCCATTTAAGAGCATTTTCTTAATTATCTTATTTTTTTGACCTTTGTTATCATACTCTTCGACGTTCTCCAAGACAATGTTCACGAAATCATCAAATCCAATCAAGGTTCCCTTGTATTCTTTATCACTTGTCATTATAACATGAATCTTTTGTCCTATTGATTTGTCAATTATTTCTAAGGGAAAAGCAGTTTGGGTAACTGCGTGTACCTCATCGGGTATCTCTGCTTGAGCTACACTCTCGGACATTACTTCTCTTTGCAAACAATATCTAGATGGATGAAAGTCCTCTTAGCTGTATCTCAAAGTCGATGTTGGTTTCTCATTATACAATTATTGGTTGTTTCACGACCTCTCGATGCAAAAAGTTACATAATTATAAATCCTATATTAGCGACGGAAAAAGAGTGAGTAATATACAAGTTATTGCAATATGCCTATAGCTAATGAATACCAACGGGCTCTTCAGAGTTCACTGTAGGTTTCTTAGTATCGGATTCTGCAGTTCCATATTTTTTGGAAAAAATATTGGATGTAGAGGTGCCTCTTATTTGCCAACCATCAAAGTCTATAAGTGCTTGCATGCAACCCCATTCAGTTATTTTATTCTGTAGCCAAACAAGGTTAACAGGCTTGGTAAGATAGTCATTACAGCCTGCTGTTAAAGCGTTCTTTCTATCAACAGAAGAATTAGAAGATGCCGTCAAGGCAACAATTATAACCGGTGATCTGAATACTTTCAAATCTATTTTCTCATCATCATGAAGCTCTGGGATCCTATTAGATAGTTCCTTATTTGTAAGAAATCCAATTCCGTTGACTTTCTCCAAATGGCGAATCTCCTTAGTAGCTTCGATTCCGGATTTAACCGGTAATTGAATATCCATGAGAACTAAGTGGAAACCTCCTTTCTTCCACTTGTCAATAGCTTCTTGCCCATTCTTAGCAATTTCATAGCGTATTTTATGCTTCCTTAAAAATGCACCCAAAATTGCCTGATTGATAGCATTATCTTCCACTACTAAGACAGAAATAGAGGGTAAAACTCTTTCTGTTGCTGATTTGGAGGGAGAACTTTTTAATTTCAAATTCGAGGGATTGTTGTTGATACTATCTTTAGATTTCAATAGATTGTTTACTTCGACGTTCACATTATTGTTCACCGGAGTTCTGGACGGAGAGTTGAGACGTGTAGCGTCAACTGAAGGTGATGAAGAGACAATTAATCCTTCTAGGCTATCTTCTGCCCGTATGTGATTTCCGTTAATGCCTTCCGTTATAGTGCTTTGTGTGCTTCTTTCGCTAGCCGTTTCACTGTCGCCATTTAATTCTGAGTTTTGTAACGAGCTATCGGACTTGGTAGAATTGTATTTGATTTTAGCCTTATCCTCTTGCAATTTCGTTCCAACGTTTGTTAAGTTTGTGCCCAGAACTGCAGGTGATTTTAGAGATGATTTATCTTTTGTTGGAGGATTCACTAAACCATCTTGACCGTTTATCTTCTTCTTCTCATGAGCTTGTGAACCTCCAGTCGCTAATGCAAAGTTCTTAGGTAATAGTAAAATGGCTTGTGGATTATTACTTTCTGTAGGAGAATATATAGGACTGGTTTGAGGTTTCCTAAAGCTTGTTATGTTATTGGTAACAGGTGAATTCTTACTAAAGTTAGTTGGAGAAACAGACCTCACTTTTGGAGGACTCGGATGAGGGACGGGAACATCATTTGGGAACAGGTGCTGGGGCTTGGGTTGATAATAATACTGTGGGATGTCTTGAGGTCCAACGTTGTTTTGATAATTTGGATAATTATTGTTGCTTGGTGCCTGTTTACTAGGGGATAAATTCAATGAATTGGATCTTGAGTAATTTCCATGTCTATGATGACCACCAACTATATTATTTGGCATACGTGAAGCTTCAGATAACGAAGGTACACGGGATGCTGGAGTTTCAATCAACATAGCATCAGCCATGTCCATTCCATAGGGATAGAATGTATCAAGTATTGACCATACGTTTTGGTTAGGTTCGAGCACTTTGCTAGTATGATTCAATGCATGTTCAGATGGTGATTGGGCCCTTTTTTTGTCATCGGGAATAATGCTGCTATGTCTGGCTGTAGGCACCACTGGTTGTCGCTGTAAGTCAAGCTTCAAAATTAGATCCGCAGGGTCATAAGACAATCCTAATGAGTTAGGGAATTTATTGAAAATCAACAATTTCAAATCATCTACGATATCATCTTCATGCACTAAAACAGTTGTAGGTGAAGTACCACCTTTTTTCACCCACACTCTACGCGTATGTTCCTTTATTCCATGGCTTTCAACTGGAGACCCTTTCCACTCACTATAATCTTTTCCGACTGCACTTCTTGGTTGCGTACTAATAACTTGATGAGTATTAGCTACGCCAGTTTTGCCAACCGATGGGGGTGTACTCTTTACGCTTAGCAGATTTCCACTTACTGAACCTTTGTAAAACATCGAGGATCTCTTTGGACCTCCAAATATATTGCTCATTTGTTGCCTTAATATATTTGTATTTGATCACGTTCAAAAACCACTTCTCTGATCAGTGTGGTCCAATATCTCTATCCACTTCCAATTCTTTATTATCAAACAAAAATATATTACAGTCAACTAAAACTTCATCGAATGATTAACGTAATCGGTATTTTTTAAACCACGAATGCTCTATCACTTTATTATTATATGATTTTATAAAAGTTCGAAATATCATTTCAGGATAAATGAATGTTTGAAATCACGCTACTATAAACTACACAAAACCGACATACGACATTTTAGTATATTATTTATTTTGGTGGTTTTACCTATGAATGTTCCTAAAAGAGAATTATTATGGACTATATATAGGCCATGATAGCAAATGGCTTATTCCCAATCATCATTGTCATTGCTATCACTACCTTTAGTAACATCATTTATCGTAGCCTCGTTGTTCTCCCTAGAATTCAGTTCAGGACTTTCGGTAACAGCTTCCTTCGCAACATCTACAACGTCGTCATCGTCATCATCCCAAGTGAAGCTATCGTCATCGTCTTCGTATTGGGTTTGCTCCTCACCTTCACTTCCAGTGTCGTCTCTGTTCAGAGTATTGGCTCCTGGATTCTGTTTATTGGCTAAAAGCTCTTTACGAGTTCTCTCTGATTCCTTGAGCTTTTCAAAGTTCCTAAAGTATCTGTACCAGAAAACATTGTATGGTATTTCAACTGGAACAATACTGTTCATCAACTTGGTAAGCGTATTAGGATATTTATCAAGCAATTCAGTAATACTATCTGTTTTGGAGTCGGCATCAAATGCCTTAAGCTGTTCTGGGAAATCAAGGTCGTCAGACAAATAAATGGATTTTGTAGTGTGCAATTTGAAGAGCTCACTATCAAAACGACTAGGACCATAGTTTTCATGGTCACTCAAAGGAGAAGTGAACAAGGTTTCTTTCTGTGGCTCGGCAAGAGCGGTCTCTTCTTCAGGGTTAACTTGAATAATGTTTGAAAAGAATGAAGTGAATTGGTTGACATAAACGCCTGCCTGTTTCTCTACCTTTTCCAAAGTAGAATCGAGACTATCCAATGCATTGTTGGCTTGAGCTTGCAAGCTCTCGAGATCGACTTCAGGTATGTGTGCATTTTTTAATTGACTCTCAATTTGAGATAAAGTTTCAGTTACCTTCGCTCTATTGTCGATGTTATCTTTGGCTTTGTTCAATTGGCCTAGTAAACTCCTTTTATGTTCTTCCAATCGGTTTGCTTCGGATATTTCCTTGGCACCATGTGTTGTGTTGCTCCACAAATTTTGAAACTTATTTTCAACTAATGAATAAACCTTATCTATTTCATCTTCGAGCTTGTTCACAGCCTCATCCGTTCTGCTTGTAGTATGCTTCTCTTCAGGTATGTCACTCGCTTCTGCGACTACTGGGTCATAAAACTCCATAGTTGTTTTAAGAACGTATTTATTGCTTTTTGAATCATAGCTTCCTTTAATTTTAACTTAGAATATTCCTGCATTTAGTCTTTTCAACCTGAAGGTGATGGGGGCTACCTAACCTTATGGCATTCTAGCATACTTCATATGGTCTTCTGTATAACCCCTTCAAGAAGAGAAACACTTAAGGCTTAAGCCTCGTATGAAGAATACTTTGTGATTTTTTCTGATAAGAGCAATTATGTGACTTTAATCCATCATTCACTATTTTCGAATTAGCGATTTCAAAATTTTGCAACTTTTTAACATATATCATACCAAACTTAATAAACATAGAAAAAAATTTAAATGACTTCAAGATCAACACTTTTCGTAAATGTTGCAATAGCTCCACTGTATCAGTGCTTTCTTGTGTTAAAGGTATCTACTTTTACAAAATTTCGACTTTATGCCCTATAAAGCCAGCTAACTAAAAAAAAAGTTATTAATTCATACGTTGTAAATTAAAAGCAGTCATCACCAAGCTTGAAAAAGGTAATCAGATAGAGAAGCACAAGGTTTAGTTACAGGATAAATGATTTAAATTTCAGTAAGTTTATCATTCTATTTGTGATTACAATGTATCCTAATATCAAGAAATCGAATCTGGGGAAATTCTCATGGAGACCGGTAAAGGGAATGAAAACCCGGTTGCGCATTCAAAATGACTAATCGGTTCGAAGCATCAAGATCAAGCTTAAGTTGGAAAATAAGAACAGTCTTACATAGACACACATTGAATTGAGATGAAAGCCAACAGAAGACTTCTCCAAAATTCAGAGCTGTGCATTTTACAATTGAAGCAGGCATTATTCAGAAAAAATGTAACCCTGTCTAGTTACATTCTTCCCAGACAGATTGAATGTTTCGAAATTTACAAGCCAAGCACCCCAAATAAGCATTCACATTGGATAGTGACAGGAGCCAGAAAAAGCAACTTGATAGAGATAATAGCAAATAAATTCTTCTCTGATCCTCCACAATCAAGAACTTATCCATTATTTTCTAAGAATTTTAAGTATGACAGAATCCAGCATTTAAGCTTTAAGGACGACTCAGGGCTCCCCAAGACACATATGTCTGCAAGGTACGAGTCACTTGCTCAGAATGACGAGGCAATGGCCCCTGATGATGTGAATTCCACATTGAGCTATATAATGGGAACCAATAACTACAACTCCAATAAATCAGTTGACGAAGAATATATTAATTCTCTTCTTGAATACTTTGATTTGAAGGACTTAGCGGATAGATGGATAAACAAACTAAGTAATGGTCAATTAAGAAGAGCTAGGCTAGTCAAGGCTTTGGCAAGGAAGCCTGATCTTCTTATAGTCGATGATCCATTTCTTGGTTTAGATCCAAATGCTACGAAATTGGTATCAAATTCATTAAAAAGAGTCAGCGAGGTATTGGATATAACAATAGTCCTCGGCCTTAGAGTTCAAGAAAAGACCCCTGAATGGATCAGGAGCATTGCTTATGTTGGCAATGACGGAAAGTTTATCTCAGGATGGCAAGATGATGTATTACCAAAAATTGAATCAGAAATCAAATCAATTCTTCAGATACACGAGGATCATAGTAAGTCCTCCCACATGCCAGAGCCTAAAAAAATAGCAAATAAAGACATCAAAACGCTGTCAATTCCTCACGTTGAATTTGAAAATGCTCAGGTAATTTATAAACAGTTTCCTGTGTTGAAAGATTTCTCGTGGACAATCCCCAGAGGAACCAAGTGGAGAGTTTTTGGAGCCAACGGCACCGGAAAAACTACCATTTTGTCATTAATTACTGCTGACCATCCTCAATCATGGCGTTCTGTTTTGTCTGTGAACGGCAAAGTGAGGAAGACTGGAAATGGCAGCTCATTCTTTGATGTGAATAATAAAATAGGAATTTCATCTCCAGAACTCCATGCTTTAGTACCTCCTTCCAAAACTATGATGCAGATAATTTTGTCTGGGTTAAAAGAAGATGTTGGTAATGCAAACTTCGTCTACAGTGTACTGGAGGATAGTTTGAATTCGTATGCCAAGTGGGTTTTGACCAAATTCAAAGATCAATTGGATATATATGGCAACACTACTTTCGGCGAGCTTTCTGTCTCTGAGCAAAAACTATGCTTGTTCATTAGGGCTATCATAAAGAACCCAGAGCTCTTGATTTTGGATGAAGCATTTTCCAGTATTGACGATGAAGAGCTTTTATTACGCTGTCACAAGATGGTAGAAAATGACTTATCAGAGACCACTGTATTGGCAATAGGCCACCTAGATTGGGAAGTTCCGAAGTGCGATTATATGATCAAGCTTCATGGTGATGAAGATAGATCATACAGCTTGTATAAGTATTGAGAGACTACTAAGTAAAGAGTAATACATATATTTGAAGGAGGGTCCTTTTCCTTTTGTGTTGTATACACTTGATATTGTATGTAAGTCTATGCTATTATGTAAATAGGAGAAGATTACGCGTTATATAAAGGTAATTCAACTTTGTGTAAGGAACTGTCTTTTATTCGCTCATTAATTGAAGAAGTTGAAACTAGCGCTGAAGACCACGAACAGAAGCATTAAAAAGCTAGATTGCTATTATATACTCTGGTAATTGTTCGAGTGACACACAAATTATTTATTTTGGAAAAGACTTAGTGAATTTCGGCAGAACTTCCCCAACTAATTCTTTTGGACCTGATAAATACAGAGAAGAATACGTGGTTAAAAACATCATATTCTACGCGAAGGTGTCATCATAATTAATATAGGGATAATGAAGAGTATTCCAGCAACAGACCCAATACCTGAGGGTCTCTCTGCATACATTCCCGATGCTCCGCCAGATAACAGATCTAAAGAAGTTCTTGCTGATTTAGAGTATGGGAAGTTAATATCTAAAGATCACTTGTACGTTTCAAGACATCCAGTGGGTGAACCATTACCCCAGCCGATAGACGATGATCCACCATATGTTATCTATCTACTCACTTATGTTAATTACTTAATATTGATTATCATCGGCCATGTTAGAGACTTCTTCGGTAAAATTTTCAAACCGGCTGAATATGCAGATTTAGTTGAACACAATGGTTATTCACCATGGTACGATGGATTTGAGAAGTTTTATGTTCGTCGTTTGAAGGCTAGAATTGACGACTGTTTTGCTAGACCTATTCATGGTACCCCGGGCCGTTTTGTGAGGTGTTTTAATCGTATCAGATATGGTAAAATGAATTATCTTTACGACGGAACTTCTACTGAATGTTTGAACTTTTCTTCTTACAACTACTTAGGGTTTGGCCAGTCCAAGGGAATTTGCACAGAAAAAGTTTTGGAGATCATTGATACTTACGGAACTTCTTGTTGCTCACCAAGACTGATCATCGGTACGACTGATTTGCATAAAGAATGTGAAAACACTGTTGCAGCATTTCTTGGAAAGGAAGATGCTATTTTGATATCTCAGGGCTATGGTACAAATGCAAATTTTTTTTGTTCTATAGCTGATTCCAAAACTTTAGTGATTTCTGACGAGTTGAACCATGCTTCTATAAGATTTGGTATTAGGCAATCTGGTGCATCTGTCAAGGTCTTCAAACATAATGATATGAAGGATTTGGAAAAGCTACTTAGAAACCAGATTGCTCAGGGTCAAGCTAAAACTCATCGCCCATGGAGTAAAATTATTATTGCTGTTGAGGGACTTTATTCTATGGAAGGTAATTTTTGTAACTTACCGGCAATAATTGAGTTGAAAAAGAAGTATAACTGTTACCTTTTCGTGGACGAAGCACACTCAATTGGTGCTATTGGCCCAGATGGTAAGGGTGTTTGTAATTATTTTTCTGTTGACCCAAATGATGTTGATATTTTAATGGGAACGTTTACAAAGTCTTTTGGTGCAACAGGTGGATATATAGCAGCTGATAAGGTTGTAATTGACCGCTTTAGATTGGATTACATAACCAATGTTTATGGCGAGGGGGTTCCACCTCCTGTTTTGGAACAAATTATTTCTTCATTGCGTGTCATAGAAGGAAAGTTGAATCCTGGTGAGGGTAAGGAAAGATTACAAAGGATAGCCTTCAATTCTCGGTACTTAAGATTGGGATTGAAAAAGTTGGGATTCATTGTTTATGGCCAAGATGATTCTCCAGTCATTCCTGTGTTAATTTACTTTCCCGCATACTTGGCAGAACTCTCAAGACTCTTGTATGAGCGTAAGATTGCAGTGGTGGTGGTCAGTTATCCAGCTACACCTTTAGACACTGCAAGAGCAAGGTTGTGTGTCAGTTCCGCTTTAACGAAAGATGATTTAGATTACTTCCTAACTCAGATAGATGAAGTTGCACCATTACTTAAATGGAGCAGTGGTATTGCAGGTGGTTCTGACGTGCCTGGACAACCACCAAGAAGAACTGTTGCAGATGTCATTGCAACAAATGTCGAGGATTGTAAAAAGCCTAGATTGAGCTAACTACATTGAAGTGTCTACGATATGCACAAATTCCAAGGAAACCATTTCCTCTTAACGACACATTTAATATTTAATTACCCTACTAGCATCTAATGTTAGTTTAATTCCAGTATTTAGTTAATATGCATTTACTAAATGATTTAGTAATATATAATATACAGCACTCTCCAAAGGGATAACTCAAGGTGTGTATATAGGGTACTTCTCCATATTGACAATTCAAAGTAGTAGAATTGATTGAAATTAAATTTGTTAAGAAGGTTCAACCTATTATCTAATGGAAATTACAGTACCTGACCCATTCACGCCCCCTTTGAAGTTCAATACTGTGGAAAAAGACCTTTATAGGGGGGCATATCCTCGAAAGTTGAATTTTCCATTTTTAAAGACTTTACAACTCAAGACTATAGTATCTTTAACACCTATGCCTATTAGTGAAGAAACAGACAAATTTCTCTATGAATTCGCTAAGAATAATAACATAAGATTAGTGCATCTTGAATGTGCACAAAGTGGGAAAGGAAAGAAACGTGGGGTCCCTCTAGATTATCCAGTCTTAGTTGACGCATTAAATCTCATAATTCATAGAGAACATTGTCCAGTGTATATACATTGTTTGAATGGAGGACAAATTACAAGTCTAGTAATTGCATGTTTGAGAAAAATTCAATTTTGGTCTTCAATAACCATATTTAATGAATTTATAAACTTCACTTCCAACATAACAGTTAATGATAGAAAATTTGTGGAGGATTTCAAAGGTGAGATAAATATCAACTCAAGTAACAAGACGGATTGGCTTTGGGTAGGTATGAGTAGAGGGGTAATAGATAACAATCCTAGAATAAAATTCATGAATCCTAAAAAGGACGAGTCATAAAATTAGTTTACAGCATAAAACACGTATCAATAATCTAGCTTGCATTAATTTATATACGCTGATAAAACAAGCAATATGCATCTTTACTAAGTACTTTACTCTCCAGACAATTGTATGTGACCTTAGCGTCATCAAAGTAGCACCAACCTCTCTTTTTCTTGGAATCATTCTCCTTATAAACATAAGAAGTATAATGTCCAGTAGTTAAATTACCATAGTGATTAACCACTCCATAAAGTTTATAGTGGAATGGTGGTTCCTGATTTCTGGATGGTAATGTTGATAAAATTTCAATTTCCCTTTCCTTACTGAGAGCATTTTCACTTGAATTAATGCTTGTTCCCACATCTGGCCAGTAAGGACTTAAATCCAAAACAGTATTAACAGGATATTTCACAAACCTTTCAAGCTTATTGATATAACCGGTGGGCAACATCTTAAATCTTTTGAAATGAATGATTAAAACTTGGGGTAGTCTTGTGATGGATATTTTTTTTGTCAGTTTTGTGAACCTCTTACAATTAGGACAGAACCATTTGTTGGAATCATCTAGTAATTCCGTTGTTACAAATTCGTTAATACAATCCTCTAAATGTACAGTACCCGGATTTTCTGGAATTGGAAGTGAAAGAGTTGAAAATGCATTATAGGTTGTTGATGTCAAACCGCATTCCAAGCAATTCAACCGTGAAAGATACTGGCCCTGGAAATAGTCTACTATGACCGAGAAATTGAGCTTTAGATATCTTTCCCATTCTATGGTAGAAGCTAGCCTTATTGGTAACATCTCCCGAGTCTTTTCTTGTTCCGGTGTCAACTCCATTATGGCTTTCTTGTCACTTTCATCAACCATGACCTGATTAAGATCTTCGTGAAGTCCATCAAGAACAAATGTAAGAAATTCAATACAGTCTTGTTGATCAGAGCTTGCAAATTGATGCCCAGGAGACAACGAACCCATAACTTTCTTGAAATGTGACGGGGTCACGAACTTTCCCGAGTTATTGAACATACTCAAAAATAAACTGACAACATTAGTCGTCAAAATGCCTTTGGTTCCAAGTTTATTGTTAACGTTAATATGCTGTCTATATGTCATTAAAGATTTCGAAGGTGACCAAGAGTTCCCTTGGATGCTGGGGAAAAAAAACTTCGTTAACTGGGGTGTAGAGCTCAAACATTGAAGTACACAGTTCATATAACACGAATTTCCAAGATTCGTGAGACCTGTGCTAAATTGCTTCAAAAATCCAGGAGTCCCATTGGGTGCTTCACGAGAAACAGAATTTGAATTATTACTTGGATATCCCACACCCTTCACGATATTCATACGCTCATTAGAGTTTTTTCTTTGAGAATTAGAAATTTGCTGCTGGACTGGTGGTATATCAAATGTGAGTTTATCCAGAGACCCAACTTCGGGGAATAAGTTATTTAAGGATGTTGCTCCAGAAGAATAGCCTGAGCTCGACGTAGATTTTGCAGTCGATAAATAATCGCCAAACTTTTTCAAATAAGGTGGCATAGAAGGAGATCCAATTCCATTCCTTGATGACAATCTTGTATTATCAAAGCTGGGATTTCTATCATTTTTAGTTACCGTGGCATCTGGTATGACTAAAACTTGCGGATCTAGTGATTTTGTAATGGCTTCTGCGCCATAAACTTCATGCCAGCGAAAAACTCCACCAGCGAGATATAAAGGCATCTTCTTGAGTCTAGAACTGATGTATTTGTTTTTGAATGTAAGAAGCTCAAACAACTTCAAGAATGGGTTCTTAGGAGTGAATCCAAAAGTCAGCAGTGTTGCTAACAGATACTTCAAGCACTCAAATCTATCCTTTGCACCACCTGAGTAGCCAAATTTAAAGTTGTAGAAAACAACGAGGTCATATTTGTGTCTATTTTGAAATCTAATATAATGATCTTTGGGTAAATGAAGACTGAGTCTATCCTCGAGATCGTGGTCACTCAAGCTCTCATTTTTCCAGTCCAATGAAGTAATATGACTGGGATCTATATTTACAATGTCCTCGTACTTTATATGGTTGTAATTAAATTCCTTAGGGGCTCTATAATCGATTAGTAATAGCTTAATCTTTGATGCATGTGCTAAGTCAATGAGCTTTTGAAGTTCATGTGGCAAAATCAACTCCCTAAAACCGAATTCCTCAATAGAAAATGGTTCATGTTTGTCTTCCTTACTCAAGTTTGCTTCCACATTATTTAAGTTTGAGGAATTTAAGTTCTTGAATCTTTCAAATAGAGGATCAACTTGGTCATCACTTGATTGAATAGTCCTATCGCCACCTTTCTTTAATTCGATTTTGACCTTCTCGAAGTCTTCCTTTTTCTTCACTATTGCTTCCTTGACGCCATCAAAAAAGTCTTTCGTCTTATCTGTGATGTCACACTCTATTTGTGAGTATATTGACACCGCTAGAGAAAAAGATAAATATGTGATTTCATAGTCACAATATCCAACATTCTTTAGTTTCTTTAGCTCATGGCTGGCAATCTCTAGAAGAGCTACTTCGTATCCCAATATCTTTGATATTTGTTGGCCCTTAGTTACCTCGCTTAGCAATCTATTAACCATACCATTTAGATCGGTTAAGGACCTAAACCTAGTCCCTTCAGAGGTCATAATGCAGGTGCTAAGAATTAAAAGATACTCAGAAAAGTAGCAGCTTCTGCTTAATCGTATATTCTTTAGTTAGTGCTGAATAATGTTATACCTTTAATTGAATTTAATTTTTAAACATTGCCGCTTAAATCCATAGTCTTATATTTTGAAGTATCAGCAGTTTTATCTACAAATCCGAACTTAACTGATATTTTAATTTACTATAGTCAACAGCTAATCGAAAACTATTAAAAAAATATACGCTAAGCACTATTTAAAAATTCATTAAGACCAGAGTCAAAGCCTTGTTTCCACTCCCATAAGTGTTTCAGCAGCCCCCTAGCTTTCTTATGTTCTTGGAGTCTTGCTGACTTCCAAGTTTCAACTCTACCTAAAACAGACCCGTTAAATTTTGCAAATGAAGTCGCATCGTTCCAAGCTGTTGTAAATCCGTCTTTGTATCTATCATGCTCATATTTCTCCTTAGGGTTTTGTTTGTTCCAATAGTCTACATGAGCTGAAAATTCCTTGTCGAGTCTTTCATCACGTTTGGAAAGGTCGGGAATGTTTTTAATTTTGAAAGGTGGACTTATGGCTCCCTTGTCGGTCATTGTCTTAAAGTCCCATTCTCCACCATTCCCAGACTCAAATTTGAAAGTCCAGAAAAAGGTACCAAACCTCGCTCTCCTGACCAAGAGATCAATTTGGCGTGTTCCAAAATCAATGACATAATCATCCCTCTTGGTTTCTGCGTTGTCTCTTTTCCAAGTTTCTCCGTCAAGTACGCATGAAAACTCACCCACCATGAAATCAACCCCTCTTCCTCCATCATTAAGATTAGTGAGCAAGTCTTTATCCAAATCGTCGATGATTTGCTTAGGCGACTTCTTTTTGTCGTCATCAGAAAAACATCTGTAACAGTGATGATCGACCACAACACCAATTGATGTGTCTTCTGATTGGAAGCTTTGTATCCATTTTACCCATTGATCTGGCCACCACCCATCAGATATAACTACGGGGATATCTTTGTTTTCTTCACGAATCCGATTTATGGCTGTAGCATAGTATCTTTGCTGCTTCTTTGGAGGATCAGCAAATTCAGCTTCATTAACTATTTGAATTCCTGCAATATTTTCATAAGACTTCAAATCTTTAGCTATGAAACCCAACGCTTCCGTGACTAATAGTTGCGCCAGGTCATTATTCCAGAACCCTGCATCTCCTCCAGACTTCTCTCCACTATGATCTGCACCATTAGCACCGAATGGAAGTCCATGAATGTCAACTAAAACTGAAATATCATGCTTGAGAGCCTTTTCTATGAAATATTCTTTGAAAATGGACCAAGCATTGGAGTAGACAGAGCTTCCATACTTTTCGAATTTCGTGCCCTTTGTGAACTTACCTCCGTTAACTTCCCAGTAGCCCAACGGTACTCTTACTGAGGTAATGCCATGGTCATGCATCCAGTTCCAGTCATCGTCACTCAAAAACTCCTTCCAGTGCTTCTCAAATTCGGATCTAGCATGGTCGGTGCCTTTATCCTTCTCCAATTTCTGTACTACTTCTAGTTCACAATTTGTTCCTTCTGGAAATATACTATGTGAAATCCACTTCTCCAAAACAAAACATGCTCCAATGTTGACTCCGTAATTCATTCTAGTCTGGTAAATCTGCCTCTTGGAAGGCTCCTTACCAGGACTTACCACAGGCTCAGCTAATGTGATGCTCTTGCTTTTAGATTTAAGCTTTAGCTTATCAAACATCCTTTATGAATTCAATTAGGTAGATTTAGCATAAAGAAATCATAAATTCAACCTTATATTGAGCTTAAAGCTGTTTCCAATTTGCAATGCTCGTAAGTAAAGCTTGCTTGCTAAGTTATCTGTTGCACTTTATGTCGCGCAGACATTATGCGACATTACCGGTTTATCTAGTTGTAATCATTTAGTGGTTGATCTACTTGTAGTGTTGCTGGCAATGTCAATGGAACAGGATCTGAAAGATGATAGAAAGCGATGGCCAGACTCATTCCAAAGGATATACAAGCTTTTTGTCCAAATCAATACCCACTTAACGTTTTTGGCTTCCCATACTATGGGGACAATTCCAACTTTTGATCTTATCCAGAAACTCAACTCAAGTATATCAAAGCTAGATTTAGCAATATTGAGACACTTACTCCCAGAAGGTGATGTGTTTTATGACTATGTTGATGAGAACCAGGTACTTCTCAGTTTTGCAGAACCAGTCAAATTTGACTGGAAATCTGGCTATAAACAATCGAAATCAGCTCTGATGGATCAAGCTTTTGAGGATATTAAACTGAAAGGAGGTGAAGAATACGTAGAATCATCAAATCAAATATTGATATTTGACTTTAGAGATACTAAAATACACGGAATAGGATCAGCCTTAAAAGGAAAGAAAAGAATTAAAGTTAACCCAGATGAAGAAATGAATCTGAGGTTCTTTCTCTCCACTAGTAAGTTGAGTGTAACAAATTTGACTCAAGCTCAATTAATGAATATCGTTAGATCAAGAAATCAAAAGCTAGAGAGAGCAATTGATCACTTCTTGAGTATTTATTCGGACATGGAAATCGAGAGTGACGTTCCAATGAAATATTTGAAGGATGTAAATCAGCAAAAAATCCCAGCTCTTCCAGTATTTAACGATCCTGTTGAACTTCTCACTAGATCGAAGACGCCCGATATTAATTATTCGTCAGGACAATGTACCGTGGATCAAATGATAAGAGCCTTGAAGTCTGGTATCTCATATAAACATCAAATTGTTTCAGT
This sequence comes from Priceomyces medius, assembly GCA_030570455.1. Lineage (NCBI taxonomy): Eukaryota > Fungi > Ascomycota > Pichiomycetes > Serinales > Debaryomycetaceae > Priceomyces > Priceomyces medius. The sequence continues at coordinate 1,047,867 of JAJLVV010000003.1, read as the reverse complement.
GAATATCTTGAATGAACCCAGGAAAGCCAAATTCAAGGAATTTTCAAAGTTAGATTTATTACATCCTGACCTAATTTATGCATTTAGAGCTTACAAAGGTATCTCTTTGGAAAAGGAACTATACTCACACCAGTCAGAAGCCCTTGAGAACTTATTAGCAGAAGATGATAAGAGACACGTCATTGTGAGTACTTCTACGAGTTCAGGTAAATCTTTAATTTATCAGATTCCAATTCTTAATGATATTTTATGGAATATAGAAAGCGGCATTACAAAGAGGGCCGCTACAGCATTTTTTATCTTTCCAACTAAGGCTTTAGCACAAGATCAAAAAAGACACCTTCAAGATCTAATCTCTCACATTCCCTTATGTAATGAAAGGAATATAATAATTCAAACTTATGATGGCGATACGGATCAGAAGACCAGAAATGAAACAAGAAATTTTGCAGACATAATATTCACTAATCCAGATACTATTCATGCATCTATCATGCCTAATCATGACAAAACTTTTAATGGATACCCATGGGTAGAGTTTTTGTCTAGTCTCAAATACGTGATAGTAGATGAGCTTCATGTGTACCAGGGAACATTCGGTGTTCATGTCAGTTTTGTCATGGCTCGTTTATTAAGGTTAATTTCCAAATTTAATTTAAATAATGAGGTGAGATTCATCTCATGTTCTGCCACTATACAAGATCCAGTATCTCACTTCAGAGCGGTATGCTCTATCCCCTCAAATGATACAATAATTCATGTTTCTCAAGATGGTAGCCCATGCTGTGAAAAGAAATTAGTTGTGTGGAATCCACCTACATTGATGAATAAAAAAGGTCAGGTGCAAACATCTCTCACATCATCAGGCTACGTCGAAGATCCAACGAAAATATCCAGTATCACCCCAAGAGAATCTGCAATTTCAGAGCTGGCAAAAATTCTATTGCGCTTATTATCTCTCCTCAATCACGTAAAGGTTCTAGTATTTTGCCCCATCAGACAAATTTGTGAACTCATGATGAAAGAAGTTTTAACCCTATTGAAAACGGAAGCAAATATATACCCCAATGTTCATGAATCTGATATCTTGTCTTACAGAGGAGGTTATTCGAAATCAGATAGACGTATCATTGAACGAAAAATGTTTACTGGTCAACTTAGAGCCATCGTTGCTACAAACGCTCTAGAGTTAGGGATTGACTTGTCAGATATAGATATCGTGATGTCCTGTGGATTCCCAATACTGAAGCTGCATTTACATCAACAATTTGGCAGAGCAGGAAGAGGGAAAGATTCTCTCGGAAGCTTAGCTATACTCGTTTTAGGTTCAAGTCCCATAGATCAGTACTATTCAAAAAATTCTGAAGATCTATGTAAAAAGAGTTACGAGGACTTATGTGTGGCTGGTTTGCTAGAGATTGGTTCTCACAAGCTAATAATGGACCTTCACGTTCAATGTGCAGCTTTCGAATGGCCAATAGATATGGAAGATGATGTTAAATGGTTTGCACCAGACGGATCAGCTAACAAGATGAATAGCTTTGTTAAAATTTGTAGGGATTTGCTCTATAAGGATAATGATGGCAAATATAGAACACATCCGAAATATTTGCCTTGGCCACTGGACCATGTTCAACTCAGAGCAATCGAAAATGACAATTTTGCAGTTGTGGATATCACAAATAATAGAAATGTTGTTATTGAAGAAGTTGAAACATCAAGGACTAGTTTCACAATTTATGAAGGTGGTATCTTTCTCCACCAAGGTAACCCTTATTTAGTTAAAGAATTTAACTTTGAAGAGCGCTTTGCTAAGGTGATCAGAGTGAAAGTAGATTGGATTACACAACAGAGAGATTTCACTGACATGGATCCTGTCCAAATAACATATGTGAAAGAACTTTACAATCCGCTGTCAGGCGTACCTAGTGATATTCCTCTATATTTTGGAGACATTGAAATGAAGATCGTCGTATTTGGCTTTTTCAAAGTCAATAGAAGGTCAGAAATTTTAGAGGCAGTGGAAGTCAATAATCCACCCATATTCTTACAATCAAAAGGATTTTGGGTTGATGTGCCAGTATCTGCACTCGAGATTATCAAAGAGAAACAATTATCACAGGCAGGTGGGATTCATGCTGCTCAACATGCTATTATGAATGTACTTCCTTTATTCATAAGTGGTGGAGCAACAACAAATCCAAATGCCAGGTTTACTTCTAACATGGGAGAAGCTGAACTTATGACTGAATGTAAGGCACCAGAGAAGGAATTTGCTCAAAGACAAACAACCCGAAAGAGACCAGCAAGATTGATCTTTTATGACGCTAAAGGTGGAAAGAATGGATCTGGTTTTGCAGCCAAAACATTTGAGCTATTTGATGAAATCTTGCATGCTACATATTTGAGAGTAAAAAGTTGTGATTGTGAATATGGTTGCCCTCAATGTGTCACTGCAAGCTTTTGTAAGGAGAGGATGTTAGTAATGTCAAAGCCGGCTGCTATAATAATTTTAGCTTCTCTTCTTAAAATGGACATTGAGAAACTCAAAGAAAGTATTCGGGATGGTCCAGAGGAAAACATGCCCATATTAAAGGTTGAAACTATAGAGCCAGTAACGAGTAGAGTTAAACTTTCTGAAGATGTGAAGATAATTGATGTAAGAAAGATACATTCTAGGTCATCTGTAAATTCTATTAAATCTGAAGAATAACCTTAAAATCACTTAATGAAGTTCACGTAAATAGTTAATATATAAATGAATATATATGTTTTTTTTTTATCTATCACTTCTAACGATGGATGCTTTTCTAGAAAGTTTCTTTACGAAGTTTTTGCCTCGTGATAAGTTTTCAATACTTTTTGATTCTAAAGTCGATTGTGAAAAGTTAGTTGCTAACGGCTTTTTCAGAAGGAGATCTCCATCTTGTGAATCACCACGAGATGGAAATGATACTTCCTGAGGTGTAGTAGGGGAATCTTCAAACTGTGAGCTAGAAATAACTCTCTGACTTGATGAAGATTCTAAATGACCAAAAGAATTGGATATTTGAGGTGTTGGCGGTAGAGGTCTATCAAACGAAGTAGGACTTTTAGGTAACCGCTTAGGCTTTGCATAGCGAAAAACACTTTGAACAGGTTTCAAGTATATAGAAGCAAGGGTACCCAAATTTAGTTCTAGTTCTTCCAAAATTAAAGGTTCTATGTTTTCATTTTCAGAATTAATAACAGGGTTAGGATTTAAGACGATTTTTTTGGTGTTTTCTTGGAAAACCACTCCTGAAGCATGGTTTTCCTCTGAAGATATTTGTCTCCAATAAAAGAAACCCCTCTCTCTCAAATCTGGATTATCCACCTCTTCTGTAGACCATTTTAAAACTTTCAAGACCAAAGGCTCTCCAGCTGAAGGCATCTGTAAATAAAATTTAACAACCGATGTTAGAGTTGCATATTGAACTTCGATTGGATCATCTTTAAAGTTTGATACGAAATCTTCAAAGATCTTATCAATCCCTTTGATGGAATTACAGTATTGTCCTAAAATCCATATCATGGCAATCTTTGAGTCAGGTTCGATAATTTGCTTGTAATGCTGAAGTAATTCCCCAATTGCGAAATTGAATTCACCAGGATACTTTCTAAGAATGTTTTTCAAGACAATGGCCCCTTCTTGAATAATGTAAGAGATACCATTTGATATTAAGCCACACAATACCTCTACACAATCATGACTAGCATTTTGTAGTTTCACAGCTAAGTTTCCGAAAGCTCGTATTGCTTTCCTTGCCATAGCAATATCTACTTCTGTAGCATATTCTTCTAATTCACTCAATACAATTTTAACGTTTTCATCATTTGCTAATAAATATATGATTTCAAGCTTCGTATCCTTGACAAATATAGGGTCATCATAACGACAAAAGAACCTTTCGACATTAAAATGAACTATATCCTTCTTCCCCAATAAAAGTAAGATAACATTCCTTAAAACTAAAAATTGAATTTCTGCAGGTTTTGAAAGAAGTGAAACAAGTGATGAGCCAAGTCTTTTAGGTAGTGTTGGCATATAAAGTTGTACATTTTTCACGAAATTGCTAAGATAGACAATGACTTTAATAGAATTCAAAACAACTGCAGAGTTTTCATGTTGCAAGCAGGGAATGACTATGTCAATGAGGTCTAAAGCTTCTTCTGAAGTTTGCGGGACATAAGACAATAACGAATTTATTATGTACACTTGGCACCATTCATTAGTTTTACCCAAATAGGATGTCAACGTCTTAGCGTGAGACTTATCAATGGTTAGACTTAATGTCTTTGCATTTTCAGTGACATAGCTTAATGCAGCTAATGTTTGAGCAACAACCACTGGGTTGTCATCATAAAGAAGGTCATTCAAATCATCAATTAATCGTTCTTGTATTGCCCTTTGTTCATCAAATTGATACAACCTGCAAACAGAAAATGCTGCTGCCTTTCTTACATTCTCGTGTGGATCCTTTAATAGCCGTTTGATCCATCGGAATCCTAGTTCGATGTAATCTTTGTTGGAGACAGATGTCAACGTTTTTATCATTAAAGCTCTCATTACGGGGTTCGCATCGTCGCTGAACCTAGTGAAAAATGGTAATGCCTCACTAGCTCCTACAGGGTTGAGTGAAGCATAGTTAGAAATATACTGTAAGCACATCTTTCGTATCTCCAAATCATCAATTTTCATAAGACTGATGACATCAGGCATCAAATGGGCGATTTCAGAGTTATTCAATATTGTATTCGCAATCACCTTTTTTAGTACTAACTTGACCTTTGAATGTGGCTTTGATTTCTTAAATGCCTGGTCTAGCTCTGCACGTAGCTCCGACGACTTAGACTTACTGAAAAGTTTCCCATCACTCATGATTGGTAATGAATAAACGGTGATTTTTATGGTAAACTGAATCGTTCTTGATATGTCTTGAGATTATGTTAAGATTATATGCAGTACAATATCAACATCACATTACGTCTCACATCTACAGCTACATCATATATATTCTAAGCAATGTCTTTCATTTCGTAAAACTCATTAATAGTGCCAACCAAGGAACAGAAAACAAATAGAAAAGTTGTAATAAACAGTATTATATCATAACATCTGCGTGTTTAAACAATCTTAACATAACCTGAAGCATATGAGACGCTACTATCATAAGGTCTAGTAACTTTATTGCTCTGGGAGTAGCCAATCCACTTGAAGGAAGTCTTCGAGTTAGATGCATGTATCCTTTTGTACTCTTCTAAGAGTCGAAGAATAATACCGATTGGTTTCTGACCACATATAGTGTTTCCAGTAGCTGAGATGTAATTTGCCCATTCATGATATGAGCCTCTAGAAGCCACTTGCATTGCAAGCTTATCTAAAGTTTCGATTGACCTGTAAATAGGAAACTCGGGCTTGATCTTGGAAGAAGGTTTCAAAGAAATCAAATCTTTCTCTAAGTCTTCACCTGGAATCTGTGAAGTTAAATATTCAGTATAATCGAATCGAGGACCCCAATGACAAAAATCAGAACTAATGATAAAATGATTCTCTTCATTTTCAAAAAAAGGCTGCAATGCCTCAACGACACCTTGGTTGAGCGTTGGGTCCATACCACTAATCATGATAGGAATGATCTTAGGGGGGCCACCTTTCAATCCCTTTGTCATGTAATGAATATATGGGGCATGCATTTCAAACGAGTGTTCATCTTCATCAACTGATTCACTCATATATTTGAACGTTCCCTTTAGTGCCGTTGACTTAATTAACCTCTCTGTAACTTCAACATCCACAGGAAGCTGGCCGAAAGGAGTTTCGTAGTAATCATATTTTGAAACCATAACAGAGTTCCTGAAGTAGACATGGTGAGAAGGTCCTAAGATGAAAACCCTCTTTACATTCGAAGTGTCCCACACATTGAACGTTTCAGCTAGTCTCTCTCCAGAATATGTGTATCCCGCATGAGGCCCAATAAGAATCCTTACTCCTTGAATTGGGTGAGAAGTATCATCAGGACTGAGGGAGCTTCTAACTTTAGAAGCTTTACGTAAATTACCCTCGATACGTTCTCCAACTTTGTCTAGAGCTTCTCCATACCACAAATCATGTGTAATTGGGCGAATACCAGTCATAGCTGGCCTCTAATTAGAAATTGTGTAAAAGAATGAACCCAGAAAAATGAGTACAGAGTAACACAGGCTGGAGCTTAAGAGTAAGCAAACCTAATCTCTAAATCTATATTCGTTATCCAGTTTCAAATGATTACTATCTTATCCCGGTATTACAGGTTCAAGGGTGCTCAATTGATAAGATATGGTATTGTATTACATTTTGACATCACATAAATCAGAAATATTTAAACTAACGATGCAGGATGGATGAAGTCGGAGTTGCACCCAAGTTGAACAGTCGTCAATTTTATAAAATACACATGTCAATGTCTTGGTAAACATGATAAAGATTCAATCATCTCAAATATCTACGACAATTGCAAAATGTAAATTCGTACCTTACTTTATACTATACAAAGTCATATATAGCTAACAATAAATGCAGAAAGTCCCTGCCGGATTACTTCTTAGTAATCTCTAAAGCCCATGGGTTAGTGAAAAGTTCTTCATCACCAGCATAGTAGGTGGAATAAGCTTGGAATTTACCTCTGACAAGGAATCCACCTGGGGTTTCTTGAACTGGAAGCTCGACGGCATAAACCTCATCAGATGGTTCAAACTCATCTCCAACTTCCATTTTTCTCTCCTTTACTGTTAATCCAGCCTTCTTAATTTGGGTTTTGTACCAAAGCTTTTTGAATCCCCTACCCTTCACCTTGAAATGTATAGTTTCCCAGTACTTTGTGTTTTCTGGCACAACGATGTTAGCTTTACCACTACTAGGATCTAGAACTTCATATGGTTCTTGGCCGTCAACCTTGACAGAAATTTTAACAAGTTGTAAGTTTTCGCGTGACATTTATATTATATTGAACCCAGTTAAACTTAATTACTCTCAATTGTTTTCAAATAAGCGATGTTGCAGCTGTCTTATGTATTCTAGTTGTTTTCTCATCCTCGGCAGATGAATTTTGTGTCATAATTCTGTCCCCACATTTCAGTTAACGTGCTTGTGTTAACTGTTTAAAAACAAAGTAGTGGAGAAGTCAAGGTAATGGATAGACGGAGATTTACGGATTTGGGAAGAAAAATGAATAATGGCAGCACTACTTTGCTGTTATATTATGCATCAGCTATATGAAGATTCATTTACATTTACGTATATGACCCCAATCTATCTGCTTTAAATGCTTGAACCTCTTCATGAAGAAGATGTTTCAATTCAGATAACGTGGTAGCAGTGTTCTCAAAACTAAAGTCGAATACACTTGGACAGTCTGGCTCATAGTCAGGGTCCCTGATCTTCTCGAGAAACTCGTGCCCTAGCGCAGCATAAATGTCTGGGCGTGCTGATGGATCCCATTCTAGAAGGAGCCGAAGCAAGTCTAATGACTCTGGAGACGCGAATGGATAAATAGTAGAAAATGGTACTCCTCTATATTGAGATCTTGGTGGTGTAGCAATTTTCCATTGTAGCTTCTTAATGACTTCAATCGGTGGTGTACCGATTATTCTGAAAATCTTGTGAAGTTGGTCCATTTGATCTTTACCCATGAAAATTGGTCTGCGTCCGTAAAGTTCTGCTAATATGCAGCCAACTGCCCAGAGATCAACCGCCTTTGTATAATGGGTGTTACTTAACATTAGTTCTGGGGCTCGGTACCACCTTGTTGCAACGTAATTTGTTATTGGTGTAGCCTTCTGTTTAAAGAACTCAGGATTTACTCCTCTTGCTAAACCAAAATCACATATCTTCAAGTTCCCTTGAATGGTGACGAGTATATTTCCTGGTTTAAGATCCCTATGTATGACGTCGGCCGAGTGTATGTACTTAAGTCCGCACAAAATCTGATAAATAAAACTTTGTATATGAAACTCAGAGAACTGTATGCCAGAGTATATCACCTTAGCTAAATCATAGTCAATCAATTCTTGAAAACAGTAGAGACCCTCGTACGGTTTCAAATAGACAATATCCAAATCAATTAAATTTACAATCTACTTTCATGTTAGTAAAATATTTTTTCTTTCTAGTGAGTCTGAAAATGGTATTAATTACGTTTCTATGGCCTTTGAAGTGTCTCATAAGTTTAAGTTCCCGTGCCGCTCTCTTTAAGAGAACTTGTTTGTCAAAAATGTTAGAAACTTTTTTAATTGCCAATTGAATACCTTCCTCCGGACCACTTCTCAAATCTACCGCTGAGCACACAGTTCCATATGAGCCTTTCCCCAATACTTCTTTAATTTGGTATCTTGAATCGATAGAAAAGTTAGCTTCATCAAGACTAATTTCAGTCTTCTTCGACGAGCGTGGATCCCTCCCTCTTTCCTTCTGACTCCTTGGTGGTGCATTCAGCTTGATTTGGGTGCTCATTGGCCTTTAATACGCTTTGATGTTATGTTCTACGTTCACGGGCAACCTCCTAGAGGTATTTATATCACAACTGAGTAATATATTTTAATATTACTTGATCTAGAGTTTGTGAGTGCAGCATTTTTGTGGCAATCGCAGCCATCTAGTAGATTATAATAACCACAGGATACCATTTGATTACGTAATTTTACCTTTGACATTACATAACTAGAAATTTTTTCTACTTAATTTTTTTCACTTCTGTAACTCGCTCAATCAACTAGAAAGATTGATTACTTATCATCAGTGCATTATTACACAGCTCTTAGTTTTATAGGTACAGAGGATTCTTTAAAAGGATATAAAATCTATTAAAATACTAGATCTCAAGATGAGTTCCTCTAACTTTAGATATTATGAGAACAAATATCCCGAAGTGGATGAAGTTGTAATGGTGAACGTCCAAGAAATTGCTGAGATGGGTGCCTATGTTAAATTGTTAGAGTATGACAACATTGAGGGAATGGTCTTATTGTCAGAGTTATCAAGAAGACGTATTAGATCTATTCAAAAATTAATTCGTGTTGGTAAAAACGAGGTAGCGGTTGTCTTGAGAGTTGACAAAGAAAAGGGTTACATTGATTTATCGAAAAGAAGAGTTTCAGCAGAGGATATTGTAAAATGTGACGAAAGGTATAACAAGTCCAAGGCAGTTCATTCCATCTTGAGGCATTGTGCTGAGAAATTCAACCTCTCCTTAGAGACTTTATACAAATCCATTGGGTGGCCATTAAGCAAAAAATACGGACACGCTTATGATGCATTCAAATTATCGATCACAGATCCATCTATTTTTGATGAAACTGAACCACCATCTCAAGATATTTTAGATGAATTAAAATTCTACATCTCTAGACGTTTAACCCCTCAAGCCCTCAAGATCAGAGCCGATGTTGAAGTGTCCTGTTTTAGTTATGATGGTATTGATGCCATTAAGGAATCCTTGAAGGCAGCTGAAGACGAAACTACTGAACATATGCAAGTGAAAGCCAGATTGGTTGCCGCACCATTATATGTTATCTCTACACAAGCTTTGGATAAAAATCAAGGTGTGGAATTATTAGAAAAGGCAATTCATAAAATAAGAGAATCTATTGAAAGTAAAGGTGGGTCTTGTAAGATCACAATGGCACCAAAAGCGGTTACAGCCCACGAAGATGCACAATTACAAGCATTATTGGAAAGGAAAGAATCCGAAGATTCTTCAGACGAAGAAGAATAAATAGATATTATTTAACGTTTAATGCTCCTTGTATATTTTTCACTATATAAGACCTAAATTTTTAATAACTCAATATGGAGCAGATTTAGTTATCTTCAAAGTCTTTTTATTTGCCCTTTCAATAATGTAGGCAGGAAGGTTTAAAGCTAACTGAGGTGCAATACGTAGATCTACCACAGAATCAGGAATAACAAAGTGGTCAATATTAATTAGTTCGTGGTTTCCACTCAAGTCAAGGACCTTCAAGTTAGGACCAAACTTTATATTTCTGGCAAACTTTAGCTCATTATATGCTAGACTTAAATATTCAAGACCATAAGGGAATTCAATTGATTCAACACTCTTAATTGCATGATAACCTAATTTCAAGACTTTTAAATTAGGAGGAAATATGACATCTTTTAACGTAGTGATGTGTCTGTCATTATCATCTAATTCTGGATCCATATCCAAATCAAGTACTTCAAGACCCATCGGAAATTGAACATTCTTCAACGTCGTCACTAAATTATTACCAAGATATAGATCTTTGAGACAAACAGGAAATTGAACCTTGTTTAAGGTTTTTATATTGTTATTGCTGAGAAACAATCTCTCTATGCTATTGGGGAGCTTTAATGGATTTATGCTGTTAACTCCATTGTCACTGAGATTTACTTCTTTTAAAAATTGCGGCAACTTAAGTCCTCGGGTATTAGTCATTGATTCTTGTAGGTTCAAGGAAACTATTGAGTCTGGAAATCTTATTCCTGCCATCGACTCATTTGGTATACATGAAACATCTAAGTAATGTAAACCATCGGGGAATTTTACTCCTTTGATGCATTCGATTGGATTTGATGAAAGAGATAATGAACTCAAAGTTCTAGGAAAATTCACACCCCTCAAGTTATCTATCCTATTATTGGACAAATCTAAGTCTAATAATCTAGCAGGGAAGTCAACGTAATTAAGGAAATATATTCTATCATCAGAGAGATCCAATCTCTCCAAAAAGGGGGGAAATGTTACATTATCAATCGCTGAAATCGAACTTCGACTTGCAATTAAGGTTCTGAGTTTAGGTGGTAGTTTGAATCCACTTAGTGCCTCCAATGTGTTGCTACCACCTATATTCAATACTTCTAATGATTCTGGGAAGACGACACCATCAAGTTGTTTGATAAAATTTTCCCCATAATCTAAGACTTTCAAGTTAGGCCAATATTTTAAATCATCATGAATAGAGTTGGTAATTCTTACACTGTCGTGTTCCTTATTAGATGTTATGCTAGTAACCACTTTGTCAATTATAGAACATTGTCTTACCTTATTCCCAAACGATTCTGACAATGTTTTCAAGAATTCGTTGTATTGCTGTCTCTCATTTTCAGTATAATCTTCTGGCCATACTTTACTGGCTCTTAAGTGTATATGGAATGCAATTTCCACTGAATCTTTTAATTTGTCATCGTGTTTCTTAATAAATGATGACATCTCTTTGACATTAGTGACAAAATTTTCATTGTATTCGATACAGAAATGAATACAGTTATATTCACGCTTCAATATGTCCGTGTCTATCGATTCTGGGTTATTTGTAATGATGCTATTAACATTTCCCTTTGAGTTATTCATAATCTTACCGACAAATTCTTGTATGTAGTGACTATGAGGTGTATCGCTAAGAACTAGTAGCCTTGACTTTAGTAAAGGTGATGATGATTCGCTGGGTTTTGAGGCTTTCGTGACTGTAAGTTTATCTTCGTTGGTGTTGACTTTTGAAAATTGTGTGTTTTTTGATATAGTAGCAGTATTGCCTTCATTCCTAATATCAGCCAGTGATGACAATTGGTTCAATTCCAGAGGTGTCTGAGATAATTGTGGAAAGGAATTGATAGTAGGGGAGTCGTTTCCACTGTCTAAGTTACTTACCAGATTTATATGACCTTCAATTGATGGTACGTTTTGAAGAGCTTCAGCAGCTTCTATTACTTGTCTAGTTGCATCATTTGCTTGTAAATAATATATTTGTTCACTCGTTCCCTGGTTACTTAAATCACCTTTTGGTGAAGAATGGGCTATTTCCTCATCTACTTTCACTCTTTTAGACCCTTTGTAGTCAACTTCTTCAGTGCTTTCCCGTTTATTATCGTTATTGTTAGAATTTACTGCAAGCGATGCTTGTGATGAGGGTGATACATCTTTCGTTCCAGAAGAAATTAAATAGCCATTAGACTCCCCAGAAACGACATTAGTTGATGAGATCTGCGATGAAGACTCCATTTATGCTATCCGTTGAGCTGGTAAGCTGAAAAAGACTTTGTTTTTGTACAGTTTAAATTCTTATCTTTTAGGTGCTTGTATATATCTGGTCTTTTCTTTTTTCCTAAAAATAAAAAAAAACATATATAGAGATCTCGATCAATACAACAAAACTGATAAAACAAATTTGAAAATAATGTGACAATAGATTAAAAAAATATTAATATTATATAAGGTTACCACCGAAAGAAACACATTGCAAAAGGACTTCAGATGGAGAAACAGATCCACCTACATCCACATTTTTATCTGTATCTCTATCACTATCAAATAATCTATCACGAGCTCTTATGTAACCACGGACAATTAGCATTGCAGTTCCACAGGCTATAAATGATACACCACAAAATATTGCGCAATTCCTATATCTGCTGGGGTCAATTTCGTTACCAGCACCACTTGTTAACTTGGTACCTATTACTGGGGAGAATAGACCAGAAATACCAATAAACAGCCATAACATGCAAAATGTAACATTAAGTTTAGAAATACCGACTAGTCTTGTGATTATTGGGGCAAATGTAGCATATACTGTTCCAATGAGACTTCCCTGAACAAATGCAAATATTATACAAGTAGCGTAGTTCCTGGCTGGAATCCACATAGCAAGACAGAAGATACCAGATATCCAGTAAGAGATAGTAGCAATAGTGGCTGGTCCGAAAATGTCTGAAATTAATCCAATAATTGGCCTTCCAGATGCACTTCCAACATGTATCATAGCCACCACGATAGAGCCTTGATATTCAGAATAGCCCAAGCTTGTTGTAAAGTTTGCCAAAGTATAAAGAACAATGACATACCCAAACATGCATGTAATAACATAGAACGCCAAAACCCAAAAACCCGCCATCAGAATCACTTGTTTGTCAATAAATGTGAACTCTACTTTATGTTCTTTGTTTTTGGTTCTCAAAAGAAGAATGGCCACCCACACCAAGCCAAAAGAGATAATACTCTGAGCTCTAAGTCCCCAGAAAACACCACGGCTTTCTACAACCTTCTGCATACCCAAATTAAACGTGATACCACCAATCCCAGATCCAGCAGTGGCTATACCACTAGCGAGTGTTCTTCTCTTCTTGAACCACTGTGGAAGAATAGTAAGAGCTGACAAAGAAATAAAAGCTAATCCAAAACTTTGTAGGAGCCCTTGGGTCAAGTACAACTGCCAAAGTTTTCTGGAATAGGAAGCTAACATCAAGGCCGTAAACTGGAAACAATTTCCAAGCATAATTGTGGGTCTCGTCCCTATGCGACCTTGTATGTAGTTAATAACAGGTGAAAAGAAAAGCCCGATACCGAAGGCCATACCACCAATATAACTGTAATCTATTTTCGTTGCTCCGGGGAAAGTGTTATGGTCTAGGTAAAAAGCAAAATATATAGCAAACCCGGCATTCATACCCCAGGTACATAAGTTTAAAATGAATGATACTAACATGATGACATATGCATACCCTCCATCAACATTTGGGTCAGATGGGAGTTCCGCCTTTTCGGTATCTTTATTCTGTGCGTACAGTAAGGATTCGTGGCTCACAGTTGACTCACTTCCTCTCAAATCATTTACTTCATCATTCACGTCTTTTTGATGTTCTTCAAATTCCAGTGCATTTTGGTCCACTTCGGCACTCATTACGTGTTATGTCCCTGACCTTTTAATTTTAGGAGGCCCAAAATATTTACCAGATTAGTATTATTTTTTGTTTTACTTATATAAATAAAATGTGAATCTTAGTAAAACGGTTTTTCGTTCTTGACATAACCGCAATTGCCTTTTTCAATCACGATTGATCACGGAACGTCCCTACTAAATCCGATATTGATTTATCTATACATTAACTAATTGTATGATGAGTCATCAAGGACACCAAAAGAGCTTCTAAACGAGGAGCTGCCGCTAAATCCTGAAAGAGGCAACTCATTACCCAGCTGATATATCTTCTGGCCCTATGTGGCTTACAAATGCGCTTACTATATCATTCGGAAATTTGAAGCAAAATCCGAGGAGCGGAAAGAATGTATGAGCTAAAATCTTGCAAAATTACACATATGCTTTATTACTATAGTCTAGAGCCGAATTTTTTTCCTGGTATTTCCACACTCTAACTTTGTGTCTAGATATTCCCAGTGTAATCCCGAATCGCTAAAGGTAAGTGTACTTGAGCTTACAAGTAATCAGTTTGTGAATACAACCCCAAAATAAATCCTTAGTTTTTTAGCACTCAATGAAAACTGTTGATTATAACTAATTCAATGCATTAGGGTTCGTGTCAAAAGAAATCGACAATATCTCTCCTTATGTATTACAATTTAGCCAGAGAAGTGGTTTACAGTCTTTTCAAGCATTTTTAGAGATAGAAATTGACGCAGGTGCAAAATAACACAAATAAAAAATTACTGAAAAATGTGTGAGAAAAAAAAAAGGGGGCAAGCTGGGACTCGAACCCAGGACCTCCCGCACCCTAAGCGAGAATCATACCTCTAGACCACATGCCCTCAACGTCTAAAAAGAAAAATTCATAAATGGATTACACTCTGAAGTAGAAACGCAACCATTAATTTTATTTTAATTCCTAAAATAATGTATCAATACCCACATATGTGTGCTCAAAGTATCTTACTGCTATCTAGTGTTATGTGAAAGCTATATAATCTTACCGTGCCCACATCCGTAACTCTCTGCTAACAATATTGGCTCTTACAGGCTTAAATGGCCTTCTTGAACAGCTAAATGTACTTTTTAAAATATATAATTAATTGACCTTTTCTTAACAGTATATGTTTCTAAGGCCTATCCTCACAATAATCATGACATCCAAAGACATGAAAAGAAGATTTTTCAGGAGGTAATGATTATTATGTTGCAGATGACCCCAATACTTTTTTTGATCGCGAGAGTAAGAATTGGAAAATTATATTGAAACAGTCTAAAATCATCAATTCCATTTAGATA
The DNA here is from genome assembly GCA_030570455.1 of Priceomyces medius. NCBI lineage: Eukaryota > Fungi > Ascomycota > Pichiomycetes > Serinales > Debaryomycetaceae > Priceomyces > Priceomyces medius. The sequence goes on along the minus strand of JAJLVV010000003.1, from coordinate 1,032,834 downwards.
TATAGAGCAGTATGGCTATTAGTCTTGCATCTCGAGGCATCTCGAGACAGCTAAAATCAGAATTCCATAAATGGGACTGTTTCTTTTCAAGACAGATACATAATTCGGCAAAAGCTTTCTCCCAACCCAAGCTTAACATATCTCCCATAGATAAAACAAGAAATATTGGTATAATTGCACATATTGATGCTGGAAAAACGACCACTACTGAGACTATGCTTTACTTTAGTGGAGAGACTAACCATATTGGAAATGTGGATGATGGTGACACTGTTACAGACTATCTTCCTTCTGAGAGACAACGAGGCATCACCATTCAACTGGCAGCTATAACGATTCCTTGGAACAATAGAAAAATCAACATTATAGATACACCTGGACATGCGGACTTTACTTTCGAAGTAACAAGGTCTCTAAGAGTATTGGATGGTGCGGTGACTATTTTTGATGCTGTTGCAGGTGTTGAAGCCCAATCTGAAAAAGTTTGGAAACAAGCTGCCTCACTTGAGATTCCCAAAATTGCATTTGTGAACAAGATGGATAGAGTTGGAGCTGGATTTAGCAGAACTGTGAGAGAAATTGTTCAAAAGTTACAAACTAGAGTAATTTTATGTAATATCCCATATTTTGAAACAACTAAGGATAACGATGCAAAATTCATGGGAACGATTGATGTTATTAATAAAAAAATTTTGAGATGGGAATCGGAGACTGACCCTTCTGGAAGCCAAATCAAAGTCATTGACTTGGAATCGGAGCCTGGGAAATATACTGAACAGTTTGATTTAGTTAAAAAGTGCAGAGAGTCAATGATTGAAACTTTGGGAGAATTCGATGAAGATGTTATTGATGAATTCTTAAATGTTGACGAAGATTACATGCGAATCTCAACTAAAGTCTTAAACAATACCATTCGGAAAGCTACAATAGCAAACTATGCTACCCCAGTGTTATGTGGTTCTTCGTTAAAGCACGTAGGTGTTCAGCCATTGATGGATGCAGTTGTCAGTTACCTCCCTTCGCCATTAGAAATTAAATTACCACAAATAAAGATGTCCCTGGGATTGCCTAACTTGAGTAAAGCCAGAAAGAAAAAATCGAAGAATATCAAACAATTTGATGAAATTCCTATGCGAATGGATCCTAAGAACGGTTTGATTATCAACAACAATACTAACTTGACTGTTGCTTTGGCATTTAAAGTTATGACTCATGCTACAAGAGGTGTTTTGACTTTCTTTAGAGTCTATAGTGGAAAGCTCACTTCGAATACCACTGTATTGAATACCAGAACAGGTAAAAAGTTACATTTCAAAAAGCTATTAATTATGCATGGTGAAGATCCGCAACCTGTACCATATATTGGTGCTGGAAACATTGGTGTGATTACAGGAACTGCTGATGACATCATAACGGGTGACACTTTAGTTTCACACGGTCCAGTCAATAAACAGTTCTCTGACATAGAAGCCAATCTTAAATTGTTACCTATTGATATACCTCCACCTCTTTTCAATGCTGGTGTTGAGCCACTAACAGCTGGTGATGCCCGCTATGTCAAAGAATGTATTTCTACATTGATTAGAGAAGATCCATCATTAAAGATCAGCTTTGATGAAGATTTAGGTCAAACTACTTTGAGTGGAATGGGTGAGCTTCATCTTGAAATCGTGAAAGATAGGTTAGTCAAGGACATGAAGGCTAATGTATCTCTAACAGACGTCGCTGTGTCATATAAAGAGACAATATCAAAGCCAAATTTTCAAGATGTAACTGAATCAGATGAGTCTGGAGCCTCTGTTACAATTTCATTAGATTCATTCGAAGGAGAAGCTTCCGAGTCCTCATTTGCAGAGGAAGAAGGTGCATATATTTTTGAGCAGGATAACAATGTAATACTTTTAGAACCTGAGGCGGTATCCGAGTCGTTGTTGGAAACGTTAAATGATAGGCGTTGGAAATCAGAATATTCTATGGAACAACTTCAAGAAGCTTTAATCCAAGGTTGTTTGACTGCATTGCAAATTGGTGGTCCTATTTTGGGTCTTCCCTTCCATTCAACTACAATTAGGATTAAGAATTGGAACTTCCCTGCTCATGAGAGCACTCACAGTATATCATTGATGATGGATTTGACTAGAAATGCAATCAGACGTAGTATCGAAGACCATTCCCTGTCTTCATTCACCATATTGGAACCTATCATGACCATAAAAATTCACACTGGATCTGATGTTTTGGGTGAAGTTGTGCATGACTTGACTCACAAAAGACACGCTGTGATCATCTCAATTGATGATGAGCATTCTGAGACACTTGACTCAATGAGCTGGGCTTCTTCTGAAGCTGAAAGGACATATTTACCACCAGATTACACTATGGCCGAGTCTGACTCTACAAACTTTAGTAGTAAGAAGATCATCACCGCACATACACCATTAAGAGAGATGGTTGGCTACTTATCAAAATTGAGGTCAATGACACAGGGACGTAGTGAATTTGACCTAACATACCTTGGTATGAGAAGAGCTCTTCAATCTCGCCTTTCTACAATAGTTAATGAATCTACTATCGGATAAGTCATATCAGATAAGTCATTTGTAAATAGTCATCAAATAATGAAACATTTTCCGGAATTACATGACGTGTAGCTTTGACTTTAAAACAGCCTTTTAACGTCTTTGGTAGAGCGATTTCACGTATCGAGCAATAGTGGCCTCAATTCTCACAGAGAAATATGTATCACGTGATTTGAACCAAATTGATAAAGGCTTCTAAAATATAAAATTCATTTACGAATACAACTATTGAACTGTTACTACACCCGGCGTATAATAAGGTAAAGAGGGACGTGATGAGTTCTTCTGTTTCGAATAAGAGCTCATTAGAGATTGATAGGGAGCGCGTCACATGTCTCTTGGTTATCAATACACAACTTATGAAAAAAGCAATAAATATTTATCATAATGTTCTTAGTAACCAACAATCACTTCATCTGCTCCCACAGCAAGCAAGGCAAACAATAATAGAACTGTATCAGAACTGTACACGGAGGATACACTGTAATTTATCAGTTCTATCATTTTTGCATGAAAAATACCATAACACCCAGGCACATCGTCAACAATCCCAAAACGAAGCCTCATTTCCGGCAATTAGTACAGCTCCACCTGATATGCCAGAGCTTAATCCATTATATAACAAGTTACAAGAGCTTTATTCTGATTCTCCAGCTATGAAAATGAGGGCACAAAAGCTAAGAAGCGCACAACAATATGATCAGCCAACGTCACCATATTCTCAACCACAATACAACTCTCCGGCTGCCAGTATACAACAACAAGAGCTGACAATTCCTACTCCCAATAACATTCCGTTAGCTAATACTTCCAATATCAACAGTGAACCTCGTGCAGAGAATTTCCAACAGCAACAATTGTTTTCGAATAACTTCGGTCAACAACCTGTTAACTCGTTTGCAAGTAACCCTATCCAACAATCGCAATCACCTCAACCACCAGTACAGTCTATGTCACCTCAACAAATATTCAATAACAGTAACAACTCTAATGATATGAGCTCGATTCCTGGTATGATTGATTTGTTTTAACCAATGACTTGTGTAAATTTAATTTTATTTAATATATTCCCATAATGTGTATTATATACGAAATATATCCTGCTTGAAAGCGTACTACGATTATAAATCTATCAAATATCTAGAGAGATTCTACGTTTTGTAGTATAGTTTGATAATATATCATTATAAAGTGATCGTCAAATGTGTGGGCCTGGTTGATTCTGTGAGGCTAGCTGAATGCATTGTTATTTCTATTGAAAAAATTAAGCACCTCTGGAACTTCGAGATGTAAATCACCCATTTGCATCAGGTTGGGACTATTAGCGTTATTGTCATTAATTGCAGAATTATCGAAAGCAGACAAAGAAGGACTAGGATGGATTTTGAATTCTTCTAGGTCATAGCTCTGTTTAGTTTGGTTCGAGAGATTTAACCATATCGCATCATTTGTGATTTCATTCCATAATCCATGTTCTTCGTCTAGACCATGGATTAATTCTATTCCCATGTCTTCTGGAAACTTATCATCTCCGAAGGATGCACCAGTAGTGGTAAGTAAATCATTCAAAGCAGAATCATCTTCTGATGGTATATAGGCCTTGGAAGTAGTCCCAGATGTAGTCCCAGATGTAGTAGAGTCAGGACGCTGTCTTTCGAAGTCAACAAAAGAGAAGTTTGATTTGGGTAGTTCCTCCCTCACATTTGATGTGGTTGCCTCGTCAGATGATTTTCCAAGTTTTGTATTTTTGTCATTATCAATATCCATCCAACTGTCAGAAGGCGAATCTTTCTTGTCATCGGAATGCTTTTCGATTAAATCACTCATAAGATCGTGAAAATTTAAAACTTTCATGAGCTTGAGTAGCTGTGCTCTTCTCAATGCAGCAGGATGATTTCCTAATTTCTTCATTTTGGTGAATATGATTAAAGCTTGATCAAGATACGTTTTGGTGGAGTTGTGTACTCCGAAGGAAGCATTAAATAATATTAAAGTTGATGTAGATGTAAAAAGATATTCTCTATCCATCCAACCAAACATTGCAACCATATTTGCAGGCATCAATGCCCATAGGGACTTTATAGTGTTAATGGAAGCCTGAAATGAGGCGTTGAGTAATTTGAATATGTTTTCTGAATACTTCTTTAAATCGATGTACTTATTTGAGTTCAGATCGAAATTTGTCTCCTTTAATATCTTGGTAGCAAAATGGAATAAAAGAGGCCGGACAGCCAAATTCATACCTTGAAAATATTCTGTCATTAAATTAACAGTAAGCCTTTTCACAGATACGTTATCTGACGAGAAATCAACATTGAGTAACTCAGGTAGACAATTTCTCCAGGTAATCAACTTTTGCACGAGATCAGAAACAACTGGTAATATATTGAATTTAGGTTGTTTAGTGTAAAGCGATGAGAGTATATCAGAATTGATTTGGGTTATCCGCACACAGTTATTGATATATTCTGCACTGGGGAAAATGTAAAACTGTGTGACATCATCGGAGCTGGGTTCTTTGATTGTCATATCAAAATCAGAAGGGAGTGCTGTAGAAACACTATCATCCGAAAAGCTTAGTGGTAACCCAGCCTTAGATGAAAGCATTCTTTCATACATATAAACAGTCCACCATATCCTTCTTCTATGTTCTAACTCAAACCTGTTGAGAGAATCTTTCTCGGCATCAACATGCCATCCTAATATTAATGATGCTCTCAAAGCCAAGCCAAAATAAAAGTATGATGCTATTGTACAATCTGCAACTTGTAAAAAAAAGGCATACAAAAGCAATACCTCTACACCACCATCTCTAGTTAGATTATCAATTGCTGCAGAAGCGAACAAACCTGTAAATAAATCAGAAGCTTGGTAAAAAAAACCCGATCCTGGCAAAGTGTTTCTCTTATCTTTCTTCATTCTCAGTTTACTCTTATTGGTTTTCAGTTTGTCTTTAGATTTACTGCTTGATACATCTGATTCAGTTCCCAAGTACATTTCTCCTACGGCAAATATGAGTAGGATTTTACAGAACCAAATAGTCTCAAGTATTCTATCATCATCTGCATCTCTTTTTATGGTATTATCTGCTTCAACGGGATAGCTGAGGGGACTCTTATTTCTTTTCAAAATTTTCTTATTTTCCTCTGTTTTACCTGAATAAAGATTAATCAAATACTGCTTAACTAGACCCTCATTGAAAAAATAAAAACTTGCATCATTGAAGTTGATGAACGTATCCACAAGCAACATTGCATAGGAGTACGATGGTAGAGTGAAGTTTATATAAAGACCAGGTCTGGTGTTAGTCTTAGATAACGTGATTCTGTAAGCATTTCCTTCCTTTTCTAAAATCTCAGCCTCACGGCTAGGCTGATTGTATATGTTCTCCTGGGTTGGTTGAGATATTTGAGGTTCGGTATCGGCATCGGCATTCGTATTATTATCGAAACCGGTACGTCCCTTGGGTGATTTAGAAGAAGAAGGAACCATATTTTGAATTTCCAAACCGAATAATGTCATTGAAGACGAGCCAGCGTAGAGCTTTTCTCCTGTTCTTGACTGAATAAGTCTTCCATATTTGTCCAATAAAGGATGTATCACTTCTTGAGACAGTTGACTTTCTGAGTCATACGGTTGTTCAGAAGTTTGTGATAAATACGCACTCGTTGGTTCATTTATAGATCTTCCAGCATCATTTACTGACTTTATATTTGCCTCACGGCTTGCCGCTAAAATGGTTTCTTTTTTCACATTAAGGCTATTTCGGAGTGTAGCATTGTCCTTTTTCAAGCGACCAATATCTTCATGTAATTTGTTCAAATATTTCATAGAGACAACGATCTTCTTATCTGCCTCCACGTATTCACATTTGGTTTTTGCAAGTTGACATTTTCGACACGGTTCACCTCCAGGACACTTCGTATGGCGGGTTCGACATCTTATGCAAGCTAAAGTACTTCTTTTAGATTTACTGTCTCCATTTTTCAAATCCTTCTGGTCAAAAAACGAGCCGTTCAAGTCTATTTGGCCCTCTCTTAAAGGCTCAGATGACTCAAACATCAGATGCCTCTCTTATATTATTCCTAAATCAGTTCCCGATATCTATTTGACGTTAAAACCTTAGCAGATCCTTTTCCTATCTTGAAAAAAACATTAAGACTGATATGGTACTGCATATTGCTATACACAGCGCCGGGCTAAATTAAACTGAAAATATACCTTTTTGACAGGTGAAGCTTTTACTGAAAGTCAAATGAGAAGATCTACATGAGCGCAATTGAAAAACCTATAAGTATAATCCCTTTTTGCTAATGAAATATAGTAAAACTTGTCAAAAAACCTAAATCTAACGTTCTATTGAATGTAACTTATTACAATCAGCTGTAATGCAGAAGTGTGCCTAACTGGCAGGAGAAAGGTTCTTTGATCCTTCGCCTTCCACGTTACCGGCAGTGTTATAGTCACAGATGATATACCTTTGCAGAGTACAATCCTTGTAAGCACAACCCAACTGTTTTGTGCTCTTCCAGATGACTTGGGTGTAGTGGTTAAAAGTAGAAGCAGACGCGAAATTGTAGCCATTGGACTCCGAACCACTAACCCAATCGTTGACAGCATCAGCACCGCTCTTACCTGAACCTATGTACAAGTTCTCGCCGTATTTTCCGCCTGAATGTACAAGTGATCCTGAACATGAGTACTTATCTGCATAAGATTGAGCGTATTGATATACAGTGTTATCCCAGGTCAATGGTTCAGCTTGGTGCTGTGCTCTAACTTTGTTGTGTGCATCCAAAATCTGTTTGGCGAACTCTGTGTCAGAGCCAGTAACATTTTCGTCTCCGCTAGCTGTAGAAGAAGAATCACTGCCTGAAGTGCTGGTCTCGGCACCATCAGTGGGTGTGGTTGCCGGAGTACCAATCAGAGATACCAATGTAGTTGGAGTTCCCTTGCCGATAGCTGCGTTTTTCTGTGCTGGTGCATTCTGTTGTTGCTTTTGATTGGCATTTTGTTGTTGAGGTTGCTGCTGCTGCTGTTTCTGATTGGTTTGCTCGGGGCTTTGAGTCGATTGAGAGCTTTGGGTGGAGGAGGAGCTTCCAGATAGGGTGGTAGCTGCTGTGACTCCACCGTATTCAGTCTTAAAAAATGTTTCAGTGACGTAAACAACCTTTGCGTTGGCTACGGCAAGTGCTGCCAAAGTTGCACTAATAGTACTAAACTTCATACTTAATTTGTTTTGTTGTTTATAGAGCTCTTTGTCTTTGTTTATCCCAGTGGATTTGCTTGGTCTTTTATGGTCTTACAAAAACTCCTATGTTTATTAACTCTTTAATTACTTCGACATACGGGCTGTTATTTATTACTCTCTCTGTCTGGAACCGTTACGTGCGCAAAAGGTTCAAAACTGTCGCGTTTTGAAATGATGCAAAATCGAATACGTTCCTCAGTCGAGAAATTGTTTACATTCTCGTCGGTTAGCACACTGCTCTTTCTTCCAGTAATTTTGTCCCCACAGGGACCCGAAAGTGTTAGGAGAAATGACACTTCAATATGGTGTTGCTGGGTCTACTACCAATCGTAAGCGAGCATTGATATTTCTAGAAGCCCTACTTCCTTTGTGATGGTACTGTCTGGTATAGGTAAAGCGTATATTGAATGCAGCTACATCAGTTGCGACAGCACTATAGAATAATAGCATTAAGAGCCTCCCATCGACCAGCAGTTGAAACGGTAAGTAATCGCCCAGTACATAGCAATATTAAGTTACGTAGTTAATAAATAACCTATGGGGAAGTTTCTGCGGGACCTTCTAGTTCTAAATATCGTTCTCCTGCTCACGCTATGGAGTATGTCCCCGGCGAATACCGAGGGAGCGTCAGTGAAGCTCAATTGAATTCATGTACTGTATGTAATGTATTCTGGATCTAAACTGAGGCAGGGGTAAATCGATCTAGTAACATTAAAGGAATCATAGGCACATAAGTTCTGTTTGGAACACGATTATTGGGATAAGTCATATGATCAGATAGTATTCTTCGGAGAATCTCAGCTCAATTTAATTGCCATAAATCATTTCTATAGAGAAACTTCGTAAGAGATTTACGGTAGTAAGATTTTATATCCTGCATATACGTTTACAAAAGGCTTCACTCTCAATGGTCGTAATGGCTGCAATGACCCATCCAGTACTTAGGAATCACAGAGAAATCAATAGATTTGAAGATAGATGACATATGAAAATTCTGCGGAGAATATTTACGTTTGCGAGGTCCCTCCTGCTTTTGATTACACTGATAAATGTAGTTGTGAGAGTGCAGTATGAACTCTCTACACGAATTTCGGCACGATCGTCAATCATATGTACTATTAGGGAATTAGACTCATATAGTTTTAACGAATAATTTTCCCATGCAAGGGGCACATAAGTTGCAAGAGGTAACTAATTGTACCCTAGCAACGTCGGCCTCATACACTGTACTTCGTCTCGAACAGAAGATCTGCAGCCAAAGCTTTCAAAGAGTCGTAACACACACGTTAACATTTTCTTCATTCCTTCCTGAAGAAAGTGTTTGAAGAAGGTTAGGGATCACGGTGAATTAAAAAGGTGACGATTACTTCATTACTGAAAACAGCAGAAATTCATATCGTGTAGCTCACTATAGCAGACGACAGGTGTTGGTTTGGTTAATCTCGAACTAAAAAAATTTTCGCTTAATTAGGAAACCTATGTACTTCATTCACAATTCCCAATTGTCACAACGATTAAACTGTATGTAGTGCAGAAAAGATCATAATCAGATTATATACAGCATATCCAAATCTACATTAGCGACAAAGAAAGTAAAGCCTTGACCTTGGCAATTGTCCATAATGCATTGAACATCTGAAATCTAGAAATTATCTAAGTCTGGGTAGCGGATCTCGAAATGTTCCTCAACATACTCAGCCCAATGCTTAAGGAAATTAACTCCACTCCGGGCCATTAGCTCAAGATCCCCCACGACACATAACTGTCTCTTCGGTCTCGTCATAGCCACATTCAAACGTCTCCTATCTCTTAAAAACCCTACGTCATGAGAATCGTTTGATCTCACTAGAGAAATTATGATTGCTTCTTTTTCCCTGCCTTGAAACCCATCCACTGTAGACACTTCAACATCATTAATTCCCTCATGTTGAATTGAACGTTTCAAGAGAGACACTTGTGCATTATATGGAGATATCACGCCAACTTCTGAGGCCGCGACGCCTTGATTCAATAGCTTTTTCAAATGATGAAGTACAACATGTACTTCCATCTCATTATATTTAGATCCTGCAGATTCTGCAATAGTTTTCTCTGCTTTATCGTCGCTTGATTTTTCCTGGAAGTCACCCCCTTGTGTGTCGTACCATATACAAGCTGTATCAAGGTCATCACTATCTTTGACACTTGGAAAATCCGTCAAGAGAATATTTGCAACCGATTTGTCTGCTTTTAATTCACTTTTGTAAAGCTCATCAGACGGAAATCTCATAATATCTGAGTTCATTCTATATTGAGTATCAAGAAGCTTTTTGTAGGACTCACCTTTATGATATTTCATAAGTCGATCAAAAAGAGTTTCTTCTAAGTCTGCTATGTGCTCATCTTTTATCTTCATCTTTGAAATACGCAGACTCAATTCGTCCTTCGATTTCACGGTAGGTGGCAATTGCATGTCATCACCAGCAATGACAAATCTTTTAAATCCAGGGTGATTTGTTAATGGAATCCAACATTGTGGTTCTAAGGATTGTGAAACTTCATCAATTATAATGGTGTCAAATAACGGCTTTCCATTTAAAAGAGCGTTGTTATCCTTATGTAAGGACGTGAGTTCATAGGAACCAGCTCCGTGCAACGTAGACAATACGACATTGGCACCAAGTAGTAGCTCTTGTACTACTTTCTTCTCCCTTTCTCTTAATTCTTTTTTTAATATTTTAAGCTCACTCCAAAGTGCCCTCTTCTCGGAGTATCTTTTGCTTTTACGAATCTTTGTCAAGGTCTCACTAATATCATTTTGAACGTCCTTGAGAATTTCTCTATTATCCTTTGAATCTGTGCCATAATTCCCCTTCGACAATACATCTAAAGAGTGCACTAAATTTTTTGCCAATAGCCTGGCGGGATGTCCTAGTCTAATTAACTTCTCGGGGTTTTTGCTAGAGCTTCGATGATTTGACTTAGATCTTTTGCTCTTTTTCTCTGAGATAGATGCGGGACCATCACTGAATAGCGGAGACAACCTTTCTAGAATGGTATCTACTGCTATGTTGGATGGTGCACAAACTAACACTCTTTCACCACTATTGAACACGAGCTGCTTAATTAGCTCTATAAGTGTATATGTCTTACCTGTGCCTGGGGGACCGTGAATTATGCTGATTGGTGACTGCATTACTGCAAAATCAATTGCATCTTTCTGAGAGTCATTCAATTTAGAGTCAAAGAAGTCGCTTTTCTTCAATGGTTTATTAAAGGACCAAGGTTGATATGGGATTTCACCTAATAGTATTCTTGTGATGTCATCTCTTTTGCCAGGAGAAGATTCCTTTAGTTTATTCATGGTGCTAATCATCCTCTTGAAAGTTATAGAGTTCGAAAGTTTAACAATCCACATCCGTACGTTGTCTGATGAAGTATTATTGTACATATTCATCACTTTTTCATCAGATGTTTCTTCTTCTATCGATATAGTTATGGTTTGTGAGTTAATTTTGGTTATGACGGCTTCTAAGTGCTCATCTTCAGAAATATTGTCTTCTTTGTCACGATTTTCTTGGCCTTTGGAGCTTCCCATCCTAGCAAGTTTAACTATGTCCCCGACTCTTACAGATCCCACTCTTATTTCTGTATCTTGGTCTTTCAATGCTGGATCTAACTCCAACTCTATCAATGTTTTTCCCCCAAGTCCATTTCTAATATTACCAATCACCAAGTTGATAACCGCAAGGCCAAGTTGGTAAAGCTTCCTAGGTGCATAGTTGTTCAAATAGACATTGGTCAATGATAAATCACATTCCTGTTCAAAGTTTATCGCATTCTTGAACGACTCGACAAAATCAGTCACAAGTGATTGGCCTTCTGACATATGCTATAATAATCTTTTAAATCAATTTTCTGTAAATAAGACAAGCAAGGAGAAAGTATCAAACATCTAGTTCATAACTGAAATTACTCTTTCTCTCTCTCTCTCTCTCTCTCTTTTAAATTAAATAGACGATACTATTCGATCTACTCTCGTTGTGCTGTATTTTTTTATTGATTAGTCTACAAATTGGCGTGAGATAAATTGTAGTTGGGGATGAGATGACTCTTCAAACACTAATAGCAAATCATTTATTGTAGAATACATTAAATTATGATAAAGGGATGACTTCATTAGTCATACTAATACATACTAAAAGCCTAAAGTATTGACCCCTTTAATAAGTCCCTCTGATTAGTTACACCCAGTTGAAACATGGTATAAATAAATATAACCACCAAGCAATTTTACAAACTTTCCTTGACTCCTTACAAAAAAAAAATAAAACTATCAATATCACATAGTTAAATCACCTATTCTCTTTTTGGCAAGTCCTTGAGATCTCTGCCTGTTTGTTCCTTAAAGAGCTTGTTGGCTCCCTCAGCCACGTAATCGTAAACAAGGTTCTTTTGTTTAAAGTACCCACTGGCCCTTAATACAGAAACAACAGAATCATAACACTTCTCACCAAAAGCAAGATATTTACCAAACCATCTACGGAAATCAATGGAAGAGAAGTGAGATGTATCGAAGGCTAATCCGGTGTTTCTATGAACACCTGCCAATATTATTGAGATTAAAACTAAATCAAATGAATAGTGCGCTATTTTTCCCAACTGATCAAAGTTAGTAAGAAATATGGTCTTAAACAGAATACAACGATAGTCCATATATTATAAAACTTACACCCATATCGCCAAATCCTTTCTTTTAACTTGAAAGGCTAATATTTAAGAATTTGATATCTTGTAGCGTTTTATTCATTTCATTCTGTGCGACATAGTCAGGTGAATATTCTACATATAACAAATGCTCTTATCTAATTATTGTATATTAAGTAGTTTGAGATTATAACTCAGAATGCAAAATTAAATTATGTATGAATTCGCTTCGTGAATCTAGGCAAATCGTCACTAGTCCATTGTTTGATACGTTTACTTGAACCTGTTGCAGAAGCAAGTCTCAACGATAATTGAAGAAGATTGGCTTTAAGTTGCAGTTCTTCGAGATCATGAAGTTTCAGGGAAGGAACTGGGGCAAGTGAAGTCAAATTTTGGTCAATCGTTGCTAACATGGCATATCTGGTCACCAACAAGTCTGCCCCGGTATCTATGGATTCAATCACATGGATTGTACTTAACACTAAATATCTAAGTCTCATAGATAAATATGGGGAGGCTAATAAATCCAATATCCATTCAATAACGCGTCTTTTTCTCAAAACTGATAAATCAACTACGTTCTGAATTCCAGCAATAAGTATCTCCAAAACCCATGATACCTCCCTAGAGTGGTTGTCGACAAGATTAGATTCTGAAGTATCAAGTTTTTGAGTAATTGAGTCATACAATGGTAAATCATTTTCCTTGAGCGATGGACTTGACAAAATATACTTGTAAGCCTTTTCATATAATATATGGCCTGGATTTGCCAAAATAGGTACCAAGCTTGCGTAAAAAAACCATGAAATCGATGATATATGAACGTCCTCTTTTCTCAATGTGAATAATATATTTGACAAATAAACCTTAAATATATTATGATCCTTGTTGTCATTATCTAAGGAATTTAGAATTCCTGGAATAATATGCTGTGCAGTCTTATTAATAGAATTTCCTTCATTTCCTAAGCATACAATGATAAACTGTAATATGTTAGAGTTTAAAAGTGATTTTAATTTAAACTTTGGTTTGATGTCATGTCCTTCTTCTTCTTCAAAGGTCACAAATTCGTCTGAGTTTAAAATCAAAAGAAGCAAGAATTCCAGATCATATATTGAACTGGAATAGTCTTGGTCGAAAATCTTTGCATTAAATATAAAATCGCTTTCGAGCTTATTCCAATTTTCTAAGAAGTTGTCGTTATGGCTTTTCCTATTCAAAGTATCTGGGAAAATGGCAACACTAGCAATTCTGGTAAAGTTGATTGTATTAGTGATAAACTTCTTGTTAAGCGTGAGGGTATATCCGTTATTCATGGAACCTGATATGAGTCTTTCCTCTTCAGCTAAATCTACTTCACCATCATTGAGCCCTTCTACAAAATCCCAGTTTTGAACGAAAGACAACCATGATTTCGAAACACTCCCTTCGTATGAGATCAAAACACTCTTCAAGATAAGATCATCCATCCTAACTGAACCCAAATACAATTTCACAATGTTTGCAATTGATTGTGGTGATGCATTTTTCAGTGGATCGAACATGAATAGATTTCTTATCGCCAAAGCTGATTGAGTTCTGCACAAGCTTAAATCCTTTGAAGGAAGCATGTTTAATACACTAGATTCATTATTAAGGAATATTTGTAACAACTTTTCATACGAAACTTGCGATTTTGTACCAGTCATGAGTATACAGTTAGCATAACTTAACAATGAGAACTCTTGAATCCATATCTTATGGTTTAAGAGAGCTTCAAGTTGGGCGTTAAGTACAGAATGTGGTACTAGTTTCCATATGGGGCTTGATTTTGTACTTAACACTCCGATCACATCCTTAAGCTTAGTAATAAACTCAATAAATTTAGCAGCCAATTCTTTAGATTCAGCAAAAACCTTAGTGATGAATAACATAGACTTTTGTAACCAAAGAGAAATATCCTCCGTAAGACCAAACTTCAATACAACTTGATATAATAATGCAGCAAATGACTTGTTAATGGTAAGTTTAAATACGTTCCTGTTGATGTACTTGAAGATAACTTCCAATAGATGCTGATAATCAATCTCATCAGAAGTTTGAGTTTTCAAATAATGAGCAATGACACTAATAACTTGTTCCCATGTTAACCTTTCACCCAAGTCATCATATTCTAAAAGGCTGATAGATGCATTGTATGATGCAGCAAATAGCTCACGTAATTCATCACTAGTATATTTGACTTCTGCAGAGATTATAGAGTATGACACATAGCATAATAATAGCTTATTCAGCTTAACTTCAAGGACTTTTTTAACCAAGTAATCCATCTTACGATCTTCAAAAGATCCCCTAAGAAGTGGTATAAGCAAATATTGGTATTCGACATTACTTATAGCTCTGCTAATTTGGTGGACCCATTCTTCAAATGAGAACTCAATCAACTTTTCGTTGATTATTCCAGAAAGTACACTCTTCTTCTCACTTTCAAGAAATATGCCTGGTGATAAATTAATAGCATTTTCAAAAATATCATACCTTAGATTTATCCGTTGCTCGAGAGATATACTTAATAGTTTAACACAAATTATAGCATTCTCGTTACTCAAGGCCATAAGTGCTGGCTCGATCTTTTCACTAGGGAGTATCCACAATAGCTTGGAAAATAGAGTTTGGTTTTCTTCTTTAATAGGAGATGAAAAACTCGCTGTATCTAGAACATAATCCATCAATTCTGAACTTTTTCCTTTATAGTTAAGTTGCTGTAATACTTCATTAAGTAAGCTGGCTGCTAAGTATTGTTTTGATGTGATGCTGTTTGTACTCTTTATTTCATCAATATAGATGTCCTTCCAAAAAAATTTGGAATATACAAACTTATTCAATTTGGAATCTGTTGATTCAACACCTAGTAAGTAATTACCAAACAAGGAAAACAACTCGATAAGGATTCTATCGGTTTTGACTAATTTCGTGTCATTTAAGATCAGCTTTATTGTGAAAATTAGCCCAGCGAAATCTAACTTAGATACTGGAATACTACCACTGATCAAGTCAGGGTTTTGAACTATTTTTTTCACGGGTATAGAGAGTAATTTATCCAAGAATGATGAACTTTGACTTGTTATTTCCTTCTGAAAGGAAAGCAATCCCCAAAAATCATGTTCATTTGCAACTGAGGAAAACATAATATCATTTGAGGCTACATTGTGGGCCAATCTTACTAATGCACTTGATGGTTCTCCTATAACAATCAAGTAAGCCATGAAAATAAATAGCCAATGGACAATTTCTTTAGCTTGGTCCGGATTGGTTTTTAATGCATAAGTGATCTGTTCCATTAAAACCACGGTAAATACATTCACATCTTCATATTCTTTATGGGAAATATCAAGATATTTATATGGTGAGCGTACTGCTCTGGATATTGCTTCATCTAAAAGGTTCCAAATACCTTTTACTTGACCCACTGTTTTCAATGATTTAATTAAAGCTATAATAGGTGACATAACCAAACGGTCATTGAAAATTAAATGCTTTTCTGTTAATGATTCGAGCTGGTGAAAGATCTTCCAGCTGAAAAATTCATCAATGTTTTCATTTGAGGCCAATTTGATTAGATATGTAAAGAACGAGTTCCCATTGTTTGTTTTATTCCACCATTTTACATCATGTTCCGATTGTTGGTTGAACTGTATCGAAAGTAAATTTTCTAGCAATGTTAACTCAAATCCTGAAGATCCTGTAAAGTCTTTATTCAAGATCTCATTGATTCCTGTGTTAGATATTTTCGTTAAAGCAGCAGCCCCTGAAGATGACTTTGGATAAAGGTCTTCATATTCATTGAATATCATTGCTAAGGTCAAGAGTATCAACTTGGATTTCTTATTATACCCATCTTTTTTGGAATTATTATATAATTGAATTAAGGTTGACATCTCTGGAAGATGCATAAACACAGCTGCCAAAAATCTTTGTTTGTCTTTAATAATGTTCAATGATAAAATCTCTTTAAGTTTGTGCAAGCTAAATACAATCAATTGTAAAGATAACTGCTTGACAAGTCCGACATCGTATTCAATGCATTTAGTGATTGAAGATTTTGACAAAGGTGGTAATACGATATTGTCTACTACTGTGTCCATATCAATATCTTCCGTTTCTGAAATATTAGTCAATGCTGGTGGTAACTCTAGTTTTATTATGTTTGAATATAATAATGTGTGACCTATCCACCACGATGTTAAAGATGGATCGTGATAACCTCCTCCATGTTGCACAATCCAGTTCATGTAAGGCAGGACTAATTCAGGATTATTTTGCAAGAGGACAGTCGTTAATTGCATTTGTGGGTGTGATTCCCATGGCTTTAATGCCGTCAAAAATGTATAAAGAAGCTTATTATTAATTTTGAATGAGCGGTTATTCACGGTGATAGGTGCCCCATTAATATTCGAAGATTGCCATACTCTAATGTTGGGAAATGCTAGTCCATTTTTCAGATCTGAGACTACTTTCGTTAAAAATGATTTAAAACTATCATCAAATTTAGTGTCAAATGTTCTCTGAAATATTCTTTGAATCTTAAACATGAAATTTTCATTAAGAATTTTACATTTCACAGACTTCTTGAAACTGGATTCATTCAACACTTTTGAGTCAAGGAAATCAATTATAACCTTTAATGTTGATTCTGAGTCAACTTCATATAAATATTTCCAGAGGTTGTTCATTATTTTGAAGTTCTCTGTCAAGAGATCCTTTCTCGTCAATGGATGAGCATTAGAGCATAACGTTAACCAGAACTTTATGAAATTATACCTGATTGATAAGAAATCCTTAGAGTCGTTTTTTGGTCCTTGTTCTAACTCTGTCTTGGTAGGTATTAACAACTTTGGGAGGATATTCAAGTTGGTATCAAAAGAATCAAGAAAATCACCAATGAGCGAACTATCAAAACTGATTAATTCTGTGATGAGCCTTAAATTAGGATTAGTCAACGAAGGCTTATTGTTAGATAATGCTCTATAAAACACTTTGATATGTTCAGTAAAGAGTTCCTTATAAATGGAAATCACTAGCGGCCTTAATTCTGCAAGTTCTTGTTGGGTTGCATCTGTATCCTTAAGTTCATCATTTGTTTCATATGCTGCATTTATTTGGTGAAATAATTTCGATAACTTTACTGAAGTATCTATGAAGTGGCTATGGTCATTAACAGAGGCAAAGTAAGCCCAATTCTTAAATACTCGGCTTGCATGGCCATTTCTAATAAATTTGACAAGGCGTGAATGTTCCCTAGTATCCACGGTATGTGTGAGTTCCCCTAAGGCACTAAAGTCCACATTCGAAGAGCTCAGAGCACTGTATTTACTCTTATATGCCGCAGTCATCTGTAACTTAGACACTTCTCTACCTTTCCAAATTATAGTTTATGAGCTCATCTTCCTCATCTCTACACTAAATTTTACAACATGATATATTACACAAAAGGGCACATTCTTAATGTCTCATTTTGCTACGATCTTATGACATTAGTGCGACATAATGTGCAACTTTAAATACTTCACGAACGCACTAGGAGAGATCCTAAGTCCGGCTGTAGTCCGTCTTTCGTAAACCTCTCTTAAAATTCTCTGTATCTTTTTGGTCTTGCATGATAAGCCTGAAGATTCCCAGCCATTACATTTTCTTTGCTGTGTCTGTGCCTTACTGTAAGATTCTGTTATGGCCTGTAAGCGATCATAAAACTGGTGACTGATAGTCTGGTGTACATCTAAAGAGACAGCCTGAAGAGAAAACATAGTGTTGTGAGAGCTCACATTTTAGTCTCAATGTTGAAGTGAAAAAACAACTTACTTTATTTGACTCCACCTTTATTTTCTGCGCTCATGTCAACAAGGCTCCGTGAATTTCTGCGAAATTCAATCTATAAATGCGTTCATAATTTTACAGTAAAGGAGGCTTATATCTCGGCCTTTAATCTTGTCTCGCTGTTGTCTCATATCAGACTTGAAAGATGATGCCCAGCTTTATTGACAAATTCAAAGTCATGATTCACAACTAAAGAACCAAAATGAGGGCACATCAGCTCCGTGAATTTCTACATACTAGCTGACCCCAAACCTAACTGAGAAACCCCTCGCTACCCTTTCGGCAACGGAGGGAGACCGGATCAATTTAGGCTGAATTCCACATCTCAGGTGCCTGAAAATTAGTACCCGAAAACGCCCCACTTGCTTTCCGTGTAGTGTATACGATTAGCGACATGCTGCATGCCGACCTCATGATGCAGCTCTTGGCCAATTGAATTACCAGCTTTGATGCTAAAATTCGGGGTTTGCTGACGCCAGTTCTGTTTTCAGTAACAGTAGCAAATACGAAGAAACGATCACATTGTCCACAGATATATATGACGTAACATATATAATAACCTTGCAGCGTGAATTTGCTCCATTCCGGTTCCGAGAGGAGATCGGAATACTAATATACAACATCCTTCACACCTACAGTTTACAATGAGTTCCATACCGGTTCTTAACCAGATTTTGTACACAAACTGGCAACGACCCTAGACACCCATGATTTTTTTGAAACAAAGACATATTTCCCCACCCACAACATTTTGAAATCTACTTTTTTCACCTTATAAACAATTCAGGTTCCATCAAGGGATACAAAAATTGAGTTAATATCAAAGAACAGGCCCAGTTTGCCCAAAGTCTCTATTTGGTTTAGTAAAAGTTGTGGAAAATCTCACATTAGCTACCCTTATACCCTTTCTGCGTATATTCGCGTGTGACCAAAACTATAGTGCATTCTAGAAACTATTCGAACACAATCTTTGAAGAAACTGACCGTTAAAGTTTTAGCATAAGCTAAGGTAGGGGGCGTATAATTTATACCTCTACATCGGACATGCCACTAATAACCGTAAGTATGAATAGTGACTAATTGAAAATTCTCAGAGTAACATATATCTATCTGCTGCAAGTAAAGATCGTTACCGGATAATTACCGAGATTCACTACTAACTTATTATAGAATTTTAAGAAGCTATTCAAGCAAAATAACTCAAAGAAAGGGGCTCTAGACGACGAAAGTCTGTCTCAACAATCGTCTTCTACAAACATGTATTCATATTCCTCGAACACATCGGAAGATGTGTCCCCAAAAAAGGAATCTGGTAAGTTCAGCTTGAATGCACCTAGTAGTTTGTATCCAAACTTACCAAAGAGATATCAGTTGTCAAAAATACTTGGTGAAGGTGCTTTCTCTGTGGTTTATGAAGCCAGAGATTTGAAAACCGGTAAACTTGTTGCTGTAAAAATTATAAATAAAGAAAGTTTGTCCCAAAAGCAGTTTTCTAACGTGAAGAATGAAATCAATATCATGAAAAAGGCAAACAACCATCCTAATGTCTTAAAGCTTTTAGATTATCATGATACGAAGAGACATTGTTTCCTTATTTTAGAACATTGCGATGGTGGTGAAATATTCCATAAAATTATCGAACTTACTTATTTTAGTGAGGATCTCTCTAGGCATGTTTTCAAGCAGCTTTTGTCTGCTATTGACTATTTACATAATGAAGTGCATGTTGTTCATAGGGATATTAAGCCCGAAAACTTAATTATCAAGAAAATCCCATTATTCGAGAGACCGAAGGAAGAATTCTTAGCTGCAAAGAGGAGCTCAGACGATGAAACTAAGGCTGATGAGGGAAGTTTTGTACCTGAAGTTGGTGGTGGTACAATAGGAGTGATCAAGTTGGCTGATTTTGGTTTGGCTAAACAATTAAAATCAGAATCCACAATTTTCGACACATCTTTAAAGACTCCGTGCGGTACAGCGGGATACACAGCTCCAGAGGTGATTACTTGCAACGATAAGACACCCGGTAGTGATCGTACATTAAAGATATTCAGCAGCCAACAATCTAAGAAGAACTATTATTCAAAATCAGTGGATATTTGGTCTTTAGGTTGCTTTTTGTATACCATTTTAAGTGGTTTTCCTCCATTCTATGACGAAGATCACGAAAAACTTACGAGTAAGATATTAAAAGGCGAATATGTCTTTCTCAAGCCGTGGTGGGATGAAATCAGTGAAGAAGCAAAAAACTTAGTGGAAAGAATGCTCGATATTAACCCTGAAACAAGAATTACAATAAATGAAATTTGGAATCATAGCTGGGTAAAAGGAGAAATTCCGACATCCTCGAATAGTACTGAAGATAAGGACATAAAGGAAGAAATTGAGGATAAAGGAACTGACCATTACTTTCAAACAACTAAACTTGATTATAAACTTTCCGAAGCTGGCTCCACTGAACATATTGAGTACTCTGAAGATTCACATTTAAATCTCCCTCAACCACAACGTGCAAAGTCTCCATTGCTCTCTCCTAGAGCAAATGCTATTAAATTAGCATTTGATAACAGAGCAATGGCTGACGCTAATGTATCTGCAGGGTTCAATGCTGCCTCAGTTCAATTTATAGAGGATAATAATGAACAAGGTAGTTCGTCAGATGATAGTGACATTTCTCCAAAAGTTCCTATTAACAAAACTCACCCAAAGACTCCTGTCCCTGGTCAAGATGATTTAAAAGGTGTTAATTTCAAAGATGTATTCAATTTAAGCAACAATTTCCAAGAAAGTGAAGAAGATTCGGATTCAAACTCTGAGGATGATGATGATTTAGCGAGCTTAGGGAATTCGTTTACAAAAAGGAGGAATTCTTCTTCTCGGAAGTCTTCTTTGTCTATGGGCTCGGATGAGGAAGGGCCCGATTATCAAACAAGGTCATCGTCAATAATATCTGGAATAACATCCGATTTCAAGTTTACTTTAAATCTTAACGATTCTAATCTTCTTTCAAGAAGGAGATCCTCGACTTTGAAGCATCTGAATAAAATTAACATGGATTCATCCTCAGTCAGTCAAACAGCAACTTAGTTAACTGCATAAATTTTGTCATATATGTGATTATTATAGTCATATCATTTCACTTAACGTTGACATGGGCCTATGCATTAGAGGTTCATTGATACAATTTCATCTGGTGATGATTTGGATTTTATGGTGCAATAGTTTATTTCTTATATCTCTAGCATTGTTGGTGAAACTGTTTTTTTTTCCTTTGGACCTACTTGCATTATTCAACAAAGACTTATGATTTGTTTCATTTGTATTTATATTTACGTATCAAATTTAGATCGAAAGATGTAGACGTGGGCTGTTCTAAATTGGGTTGCCCTACAAGTAGCTCTTTAACCAGTATTGTTTACGTTCATTAACTGCAGACTAATATATACAAATATAATTTGGAAAACTGAAAAGACATACTAACGGCACTAAGAGCGGTCGCTAGGTTTGATATTTGCAGCTTCAGGTTCGGGTTCCTCTGGAACAAGACAATCGTTAGATTCTAGCAAATCGGCTAACTCACCACTTTGAGCCATAGACATCACAATGTCACACCCACCAACAAATTCTTTATTGACATACAATTGTGGAATAGTTGGCCAAGAACTATACTCTTTGATTCCGTCTCTAAGTTCCTGATCTTCTAATACATTATAAGCAGCAAATTTCTCTGGATCGACACCTTGTTGCCCTAAAAGTTGAATTGTAGCTCTCGAAAAACCGCACTGTGGAAACTCTGGAGTTCCCTTCATAAACAAGACGACCTTAGAAGATGCTACAGCTCCATCTATAGCTTCTTTTATCTCAGTTGAGAGCAATCTAACTTGAGGAAAAAAGCTTCTTGTTATCGTTGGTCGAACCTGGCAATCTATTAGTAATAGTTCTCAGTTACATGTAGATGACTTCTACTGGACGTCGGATGTAATATTCTTACTTACGATTTTTGTAGTACTTAAAAGACTTCTTGTAAACATAACTCTTATTGTGTATTATAAATAAGGTTCTCTAACTGCTTTTTCTTTATTCTGCCTTCCTTGACGTATTAGATTTTTATATTTTAAGACAGATGATTAGTGGTTCGTTATATGCATTCCGATGAACTTTCTATAAACTTTTGGAACCTTCATGAATATGAGGGTTGCAGCCAATCCAACCTATTTCGAAAATTTTTCCGTTAAGAATGGTAGAGTCCATTATGCATCGAATACTTATGTTTAGGAATCTCGTTATAATGGCAGTACTTATTTGTGTTCACTAAAATAAAAGAAGGCGAGCTTGTACCAAACCAAGAACTACCACAAGTACCACAAGTAACAAAATATATATCTGGATGAGATAAAGTTTTGTCTCTAAAGAACCCTCAAGAACATTTATCAAAGTCATTTAATAACAACTAACTATTATAGTAGGGATGTTTTTTAAAAGTGTATCGTTGGCACTTTTCTGTCTTTCGTCGATAGCTGCTTCAGTGTATATCCCGGAATCAGGGGAGGAATGGAAAGGTTTAAAGCCTGATAATAGTTTACAAGGAAGTGTATCCTCTATACCTTTTCCTTTTGGAATTGTTGTTAGCCCATACATAGTTGCTGCCGGTGGTGAATTACAAGAACCAGCAAGTCTAAGTTTTGGTAGAATACTGAGTAATGAAGAATCATCGGATGTTAAGGCAAATGCAGAGAATGGTGATAGCAAAAACCCAATTCAAGCTATCTCTTGTTCAGTGAACTCTACGTTGATTATGAAGTTAAATGAATCCATATTAAGGGATTCTCAGGATAGAATTGGATCTATAGTTAGTGGAAGACAGCTACAATTTGATGGACCTATACCCCCGTACGGGACAATCTATGCAGCTGGTTGGTCAATTACATCTAAGGGACAATTGGCATTGGGAAATTCAACAATGTTCTATCAGTGCAAATCTGGAGAATTTTACGGCATATATGATAGTTCTATTGCTTCACACTGTAAGCCCGTTCAACTTGATGCTGTTGAATTGGTTGAATGTTAATAAGTCTATTTTGAGTGAAATAAAATTGAAGTGAAATATTCAATTCGAATTAATTCAAGTAGTTTTAGTTCAATTCCAACTTTATCTTATATTTTGATTCTGATCTTGATTGAAATAACTTTGTCGTAAATTAGTTATAATTTTACAATATTTTGCAATTATCTCGAATTTCTATATACAAAATAAAATTAGCAATCAAATTTGCAGCTACAAATTGTCTTGAATGAAAATATTAGTAATCATAAACGTGTCTTAAAATTGTTAAATGTAGAGATAGCCTTGTTACTTTTAAAATACTTAGCAATCAAGTCAAGAGCTTTAAGAAGGGAAGATCCCATCATTTTAAGTTTGTTTTTCGTGTTTCTGTACATTTAAGGCGCAGCAAACTGAAATAAGAGATGCTGTTGCTTTATCTACAATCTACAAAGATGCCAAAATTTTTAGTGTTATATAATCCGACTATACATACATTAAAAGCAGTATATGATGCAATATGATGTGAGAAGATTTATGAGTAAAGAGGATCAAAGAAATCCTGGAATCTCGTGTTTTTGAATAGCCTCATTCCCATGGTACTGCTACCTCTAAAATCTAACCGCAGCCTAGCTCTAACAAATTTTTCGTCAACCTTAACCAATCCATTTCTACTAGTCCTAAGTAAAGTGAACACGAAAACTGAGTAGAGCATTCCTACCAACAAGTCAAACCTCCAATGATGATCTAAGTATAGAGCCGACCACCATTGTCCCAAGAGGTAGAGAAAGGCTGATGCTTTGAAGATAGTCCACCTGGAATAGTAGCAAACAAAAAAGAAGATCAATGTAGCCATAGATGAGTGAATAGACGGCAACGATGCAAACTTATGGGGAGTTGCGTAGTATACCGCTTTGTATATTTTCAATCCAAACTTCATATCCTTTATCGTTATGCCATCAGCATAAATCATGTCAAAAGTGGGTCTCTTATTTTCTCCGTATAGTTTTATGTATAGTGGTGGTGCATTAGGGAACATGAGATGTGTCAAAGTTATCAAAATATTTTGGAATCCGATACTTGTTGAATAGAGACTAAGAGCCCCCGATGGATGAAATAAGTAGAGCCAACATCCAATGAACATTGGTACCAAAAAGTGGAGTGTAACGTAAAAGATCCAAGCAGCCAAATTTTTTGCCTTGTTAATAGGAAATTTCAAAGTAAACAAGGCGTTTAAAAGGAACCACGATGAAGCTACTAAAATGGGGGGTGCAACACTCCAGCAATTATAGGGTTTCCATGATTGTCTCTCGTTCAACTTAATTAACAGTTGATTATTAACTATACTTTCATCTATCGTATGGTCATTTTCTTGCAGAAGGGATAACAACTCATAATCTCCTGTATCCTGGGTTATTGAATTCTGTGCCAACGGCCTTGAATAGTACT
Organism: Priceomyces medius; assembly: GCA_030570455.1. Taxonomy (NCBI): domain Eukaryota; kingdom Fungi; phylum Ascomycota; class Pichiomycetes; order Serinales; family Debaryomycetaceae; genus Priceomyces; species Priceomyces medius. The sequence goes on along the minus strand of JAJLVV010000003.1, from coordinate 1,007,975 downwards.
TTAAATACAACAACCAGCTTCCTGATAATAGCACAAGTAAAAAGGAAAACGGGCCAATGTATGACAGTGAAGAATTAAACAAGTAGTTATCTAGTCTGAGTAAAAGTTTAGTCAAAATATGGTTAGACCTTGGCATATGATCAATGAAAAAGGTCAACGACAACCAGAAACCAATGAAGAAGCAGTTGAAAAACAAAACTAGTAAATATTGTTTAGTAGTTCTACCATTTAGAACTGGGTCAACTACTCTGCTTCTTGCCATTAATCTCATTCTCATTAACAACATTACGAGATAAATGTAATGCACTTCAGTATTTGGAACTAGCACGTTCAATCACGAAGCTAGCCTACTCCAAGGTGTCCGCGGATGTTATGATTATGGCAAAGCCTGAAAATGCTCCTTTGATGTCCTTGAAATTTGATGGTATAGCAAAATTTTGATTATCGGGAATAGTGGATATGCTCTTTCGTATGCTAAATAATCGGGAACCACGTAATGAACCGCGTCTGATGATTAAGAGTTAATGGCAAAAACTAACCACACTCTTTTCGTATTCTGACGGTATTACAGTGTTAGGTTTTCGTGAACTCTTATATATTTATCGTAACTTTCGAAAACTTTTTACGGGAGTGCGGTATAACACTCTTACCTTTTATTATCAATATATTTCGAAAAGAGTAATTGGAGGTGTTTTCAATTATACAGGCTTCAACTCAATATGAATACATATTGAAATCTGAGTAAAAGTAGTGGCAAGCTTCGTTTAGCAATTAGTATTCATGAATACCAATAATGAAGAATTATTAACCATATCTTTTATCCGTGTACCCCATTAGTGCAAATGAAGTCAAAAACATTATACGATTTCGTTGAATTACCCGACAATATTGTCGAATTCCTGTTGAATCAGAGCAAGGTTCTTCTCCAGAATCAAATTTGCCATATTATGTTTCAAAATAACGATGTTAAGAAAGAATTGCTTCAATCTTTAATGGAAGAGGGGACTTTCGTTCTAAATTGCGGCTTAGAAGAGTATAATGAAAATAAAAATGGTGCCATAGTCAATAAATGTTACGATGTGAATGATTTATTGGGTTTTCTTAGGAGTTTGCTAATAGAACATTTTGACTTTGAGTTGAAAAATTTGATAATAGATAACATATCGGTTTATTTTTGGGAAGCTAAACTGGTAAACCAGAAAACTCCAAAAAAATTGCATGAAGCAAGTGGTGTGGGCCCAGATTTCTACCAAGAATTGATTGGGTTGATTGACCAAATCAGAAATATATTTAAATGTAATATCATTGTTACATCTTGGGATATCTCATTTGAAAAAGGTTATAATTACAGATGGAGGTCTACAGATGAGCCAACGGTTCTATCAAGTGTATCTTATCTTCCTCAGTCGTACTTGCTTAAATTTGACTATTTATTACATACTGGTAATTCATCTACTATGATTTATGACAAATCACTCAAAACGTGGAATACCTTTAATGATACTTGAATGAACGAGTAATATTACATCCATTGCCCATTGAATTCCCTGTTACAATTAGTAGCAAACCCGTTTTATTGAATGGTTATTAGATTGATACAATTACGAATTTTTTCAAAAGTTTTTAGACGTTGTTTCGAATAGTTGTGTATTGATATGCTTCTACATAATATCTTTTGAATAGTAAATAACAGTTTCGTGTGAAAGCCTATTTACATAACAGTCAAATCACCAAACTTCTCCTTGTAGCTAGGAACTTCCCATTTACCATTCTTGACCATGTAACTAACCTTTTCATCCAAGTCTGGTCTTGCCTTGGCAACATCATCAACAGTTAATTGGTCGAATGGTCTAGCGCTTTCAATATCCTTTAATGTTTCTTGCAATTGCTTGACTTCATCTAAAACAGACTTTTCAGTCAATTTAGCATTTTCAACAGCTTTTTCTTCAAAGATTTCAATAGTCTTCAAGTTTTTGGAAACATCGTATGTAACTGGCTTGAATGATTTGACAGCCTTCTCAATTTCATCAACAACTTGACTGTTTTTCAAAACTGACCTGTAATGGTTAAAGTCAACTTCAGTTGATTGTTGACTCAAAGTAAGTTGTTCCTTCTTAGCATCATCATATCTCTTCTTGAATGCGGTTAAGGAGGAAGCAGTTGAACCAGTCAATCCCAAGTTTGAAATGACCTTTGCCCAGTCTAACTTCTTGCTAATACTCTTGGCTACTGTAGACATGTTTTTTTAACGATTTGGTCTATACCTTCGAATGAAAACGAATATTGTTAACAGTTCAGTCTATGGTGTGAAAGCCGATTTTCCACGACGCCCAATAAAAGCATTCAATTGGTTTATTCGGTATTGAAAAATTGAGCTTGTATACAGTATTTCATCAAATTACACAAAAGTGCCCTTAGCTGTGGGACGAAATCAAAAATGATAGATAAAGCATAGAGTATGGAGATAAAATAGTGAGACATATATTGACGTGAAGATAAAGTGGCACAATATGGCACCTCCTATGAAGGGATTGACACAATTCATTGTGGACTTAAGGAACTCCAAGGACTTAGAGGAAGAAAATAAAAGAATAAACTTAGAAATAAATAATATTCAGACAAAATTCAACAGTAGCTTAAATGGATACCAGAAAAGGAAATACATTTCTAAGTTGATATACATATACCTCTTGGGTCATAGTGATTTAATTACTTTTGGTATGGATGAAGCTTTTGATTTAGTGGAGTCCTCTAATTTTCCAGAGAAGCAACTAGGTTATTTAGCACTTTTGGTATTCATGGAAAGGAAGCAGAATCAGCCCTTAAAGGAGTATGTACTAACATTGATGGATTCCCTACATCAGACTATTCGCAATGACCTTCAAACAGATAATGACGAAGTAAATAGTCTAGCAATTCAATTTATAGCCTCTAAGTTTTCCTTTCCAAATGATAGTCTAGTTCATTTAGACGAGTCAGATGACGAGTCTGGAAACTGGTTGGAAATCATCGATTTGACTTATGCCTTTTGTACATCACCTATACAACTGCTGGCTTTAAGAAAAAAATCTTGTTTAGCATTATTCACACTTTTGAAATTATACCCACAGGTGATTGTTCAAAATGATAATTGGGTTCCTAGGCTTTTAACCTTACTAGACGACGAAGATTTAGGTGTCGTCATCTCATGCATTCCATTAATTCAATCTATTGTGACTTTGAAACCTCAGTTCATCAAATCATTAATGGTACCGATTACTCGAAAACTTCATTCCTTGGTAATAGAACAGAAATGTTCAGAAGATTACCTATACTATAGAACTCCAGCCCCATGGCTTATTATCGCATTTCTTCAATTCATTGAATATAGCTTCTTACTAACAAATGATGATACTCCGGTGTTTTTAATAAGTGATATGGATAGCCAAAGTCTATCAAACTTACGCCGAGTTGTGGCAAAGTCAATTCAAGACTCCTCTCAGCCAGTTAAGAGTTTGCCAGAGAGAAACACAAGAAGCTCAATTTTGTTTCAAGTGGTATCATTAATTCTTTTCATTGAACCCTCACCAGAGGCTGTCAATGGAGCAATGCGTGCATTAATCATGTTGTTAAATTCAAATGAAACCAATACAAGATATTTATCCTTGGATGCGCTTATAAAATTAGCCGCAAGACAAATATCTAAGTATTCAGTTGCAGAAGATATATTTGAGGAAGCTCTTTTGAAGATTTTTCTGTTGTTGCATGATAAAGATATATCTGTCAGAAGGAAATCATTAGATCTATTGTACATAATAGGAGATCAAAAAACTTACAACGTCATTATAAATAAATTACTAGAATATTTCCCATTTGCAGACTTTGGATTAAAGTCAGAAATAGCAGTGAAAGTGGCCATCTTGGCGGAACGATTCGCTACAGATTCAACTTGGTACGTTACAACAATGTTGAAACTTTTGTCAATTGGTGGTGCATCTAATTCAAATGGGGTTAATTACATTGGAACAGAAATTTGGGAAAGAATAGTTCAAATAATTGTTAACAATGAAGATTTACAGAAGAAAAGCTGCAGGTTGATCGTTGGCTTGTTAAAGAAACCTGAGTCTATTGAGCAAAATGGAAGAGGTAGAAATGCACCTGATGATGTTTCAGAAAGCTTGATTAAAGTTGCAGGATTTGTTCTTGGAGAATTTGGCCACCTTGTCGTCGACGGTCTTGATACTTCAGCTAAAGTACAGTTTCTGCTACTTTACAAGGCTTACTTTAAAGTATCGCTTCTTACTAGAGCAATGTTGCTTTCTTCATTTTTGAAGTACGTAATAAAGTTCCCCGACGAAGATTTCATTCCTGACATAATTGATTTATTTGAAGTCGAAAGCAGATCCATAGACTTAGAAATTCAAACAAGAGCCTATGAGTACTTGCAATTAGCTACTGTACATCCAGGTTTGGCTGAGAAAATGCTAAGGCCCCTTCCCGTCTTCGAAACGCAAGGAAATGCTTTGATGGGTAGGATTGGGAATATTCAGAAGTTGGCTGTTAGAAATAGGTCAAGTTCTTTTGTCAATGCTCTGAAGATTAAAAGGAGTAATACCATTTTGAAAAACCCTATGTTGTCGGGATCTAATCTTGCATTATCAATTGCTGAAGAGAAGAACAATAACGAAACGGACTTATCTAGTGACGACTTAAATCCATTTGAGGAAGTTGAAACAAACGTAGCGCCCAGGGCAGTTTTGTCTCCAAATTGGTTTTCAGGCTACCATAGAATGCTTCACTATGATGCCGGTATCTTTTATGAGGATCAGATGATCAAAATAACCTACAGGGTAGTGAAAGAGCACTATGATCTCTCATATAAATTTAGCATCATCAACAGTTCGAAGAAGACACTTGGAACCCCCCTTACTAGTTTAACTTTACTAGAAGTAAAGAGTCAGACTAGCTCAGAAAACCCTAGCTATGTTTTAAACACTATAAAAGTTCCAGACTCTACAGTGGAAGATAAGACGGATATGGAAATAACATCAAGAGTTAGAGATGTTATTGAGCCTGATGAAAGCCCTATTCTTTCCATGTCATTCAAGTGTGGAGGGTCATTTGTTCATTTGAATCTTAAATTTCCGATAATGCTTTTAAAGACTCTAACGTCTTCTATGACAAATTTAGAAGATTTTAAGACAAGATGGTTACAAATAGGTGAGCTATTGGGGTTACAGGGAGAATATAGTGTTGATATTACCACAAGTCATCGATATGTCGCCTCAAATGTAGTTAGACTTATGTCTAGACTTGGCTTTTCCGTTGTTCATGCATCTCAAGATGGAACTAATGATATATTAGTAATGGGAGCCGGTATACTATACACACAGAAGTCCAACTATGGGCTTCTTGTCACCATTAAAGGTCCGACTGGAGAAGAAAAGTCATTCAAAGTTGTCGTGCGTTGCACTGGGGGCGGTGTTGCTGAAGTAGTTGCGAAAACTTTCAAGGAAATACTTGAAGACCGCTTTTAGAATTACCTATTGGTCATTTACTTCATTTGTAGTTCATATAGATTTCAGACGAACGATACATTTAATTCTACATCTTATTCACTAGAGAGTATCTCTTTTATTTTTACCTCCAAAAGTTGTAGCTCGAATAGAAAGAATTACTGAATTTTCGCAGCAAATTCCAGAATTGAATTCAATACTAAACTGGAGATTTCGAAGATCTTTAGTCTTACATTAGCGGATACGTGATCCTTCATATCAAACCGACTTATAATGAATCAATGACTCTTCATTACCTTGTAGGCTAAGAAGTATGTAGTACTCGCTAAATTTCCAATTACCATATTAGGCAAGTTCTTTAAATCTAATGTCGCATCACTCCATTTTTCAAAACCGATCAAAAGATACAGGAATAGGAGAAGGTACCAGACCACAGATTTTGAAGGAGTGGTCACATCTTGAAAGAAGAACAAGAGAATATCCACTCTTGTTTTCATGAGATCAATGTAAATGAATTATTTCTCTAGCCCGAAAAGTTTTGATTCTACAGATAAGAGAAGTCAGGCCATCATTTTACAAAAGATTAAAATGAAACTTCTTAAGAAGCCAACGTGTAACAAAACATATTTTTTAGTATTTATATTGAACTCACTTATAGTGATCTAGAAAACACATCCTAGAACCTCGAAGGGATCTGCTTAAGCAACTGGTTACCTATTCGAAGCCTTGAAATTGATTTTCCCTTACTCGAATAGTCAAGGGTCGAGTTGAATTTCCATATAAGGAAATATAAGTATTTCCTAATTAGGTTTTGGTTAATGAAATTTTTGTTTATCTGCACATTTGGCATTTTGCAGCTGAATGGTTTTACCTAACTAGAAAAAGCATCTTGTAGAGAAAAGGTTAAGAATGGAGCATATGTTCATGACAGTGGGGTCAGGTTGATATTTTCCCAAAAGATATTTCTCTGTAAATATAAAATTGAAACCGAATCCTGTTTTTGATAGCAGGAAAAACCCTAACTAAAATAAGCACAACGTAAGCCTTTGAGAATATCCATAATGAAAGTGAGAGGGTCACTTACTGTGGGGTCCATCTTTGTGCAAATACAGATTGCTGCTGCGGCACCAGCACCCCAAATTGTTACAGTATGGCAAACAGCTACTCAAGTATTTAACCCTGACGGGTCTTTGTTCACATTATTCCACCCAGAAAATCAAGGTATCGGAGCTACAGGAACTCAACAGCCTGGTACAGTACAAACAACATCAGCAGAAGCTGCTCCACCAGCCAGCTCCCCAACAGCAGCAGTAAATCAAGCTTCTTCCTCTTCCTCTTCATTTGGAGGTGATTGGAAAACTGCTTTGCAAAACCTTCTCAGCTCATTAGGAATTGGAAAAGGAGCACAAGGCAGTGGAGAAGGAAACAGTCCTCCAAGCACTCCATCTGGTGGAAATACTGTCACTACCAGCAGTACGGCTACCCAAGCTAGTACCACAAATGGTGGAGGCTTCAATGGTTGGTTTGAACCACACTCTCAAGGAACCAGCACCACTTCGACTACACCATCCACTACGTCAGCTGATGATAGTGACTCTTCATCTTCTTCTACTTCTGGTGTCTATGATGAAATTTACCAGATTAATGGAATTGACAAGAGCTTTGCCATTGACATCTTGAACCAACATAACAAGTACAGGGCAATTCACCAGGCTGGTCCATTGTCTTGGGACTCTGATACCTATAATTATGCCAAGAACAATGCTGACAACTACGATTGTTCTGGTGTATTAACTCACACCCACGGCCAATACGGTGAAAATTTAGCTGCTGGTTTCAGTACAGGATCTTCAGCCGTGGATGCATGGTATGATGAAGGTAAAACCTACTCCTATTCAACTGCTGACGAGTATAATCACTTCACTCAAGTGGTATGGAAGGGTTCAACTAAGGTTGGGTGTGCCTACAAAGATTGTTCAGCTGAAGGCTGGAAGAAATATATCATTTGTTCTTATGATCCAGCTGGTAATGTGATCGGAGAAGAACAGCAAAATGTTCTCGCTAGCACATAAGTTATTCTAATAGAGAGAAAATTAGAGGCCAGAAGTTCTTCTAGATAAAACTGATGTTTAACGCAACAACTGTTTGAAAGAACCTACATAGTTTAGATATATGTATATCCCCTGTACTATTTGAAAATGTACTATGCATTCGCTTGATTGGCTAACTCGGTTTGTAACTTTGCTGCGTAAGTAGTTAAATCAGTAGGTGTGTTATCTCGTGTCTTGTGCACTTCAACTCCTTGATGCAGTTAAAAAATCTAAAGTCAATACGAGTTATCATAAATCATATGCTAGCTCTGATTGAAAGTGAACTTTCAATATCAGATGCTCATTTCAATTAATTGAAAAGTGAAAAGAATATTACCAAAGCTACAACCTTGAACGCCTTAAGTGTTAATCACTGCAAATACAAATACAAATACAAAACTGTACCTCAAGTTTTTGACTATGATCTCGTGTTCTTTCGTCGTACATTTTTATCTATTAACTTAAAGGTTGCGAATTTATATACAGCTCTATTTGGAAATTGATGCCATCATCGCGATATCAACTTATTGAAAGTTGATGTTTAAGTAGATGGAAGAGCAATTTTAGAACCAAAAGTGTACGAAATGACCACCGGATCCATTTACGTACTTGAAAATGGGCTCAGGAAGGTAAAACCATACTTTCATGTGTTCAAAACCCATGTGAAATCTAGGTGGATAGGTAAGACACTTTTAGATATTTTCACAGTTGAATTAGGGCAAAACTTAGAAATTATCAGAGAAGACATTATTAAGGAGCATCTATATGTTATAAAGGATTTTGGAAGAAAGGGGGGAAACACATCCTTAAAAGGATTAGATAACCTATGGGCGAGGAAGATCCAAGGACATGACATTATCTGCAGCATTAACCATGTTCATGAACCCAGCGTTCCATATGTGAAGCTTGAAGGTAAAATATACAATAGTAATAACATTAATAATAACAGCGAACAAATGAAAACAGATATACCAATAATATTCCAAAATGAAGATTTACTCGTCATTGATAAACCATCAGGGATAGCTACACACCCTACTGGATCATATCGACACAACACAATCACCGAAATATTAAAGAGTGATTTGGGGTTGTCTAACATTTGGCCATGCCACAGGCTTGACAAGCCAACATCTGGAGTCTTGATCCTTGCGGTAAACAAAGCTGCTGCTGGAAAATACCTGAAGATGGTGAAGGACAAATTTGGAGCAATTACTAAGGTCTATCTCGCGAGAGTTAAAGGGAATTTTCCTGATAAAGGAGTCATGGTGAAGTGCCCAGTGTTTTCTTTGAATAATGGTGGATATTTCATGCAATCTAATATCTCAAATCTTCCTGTAAACTCTTCAACTATTTTTGAGAAGATAAAATATGATGCTAAGCAGAACGAAAGTATTGTTCTTTGCAAACCGCTCACAGGAAGAATGCACCAGATACGGATTCATTTGAAAGTGATGGGGTTTCCAATTGCAAATGATCTGTTGTACAACTATCTGAATAAGTCTCCAGATTTAATAAAATTAAAGCTTGAAATTGAAAAGTATCTCTATGAAAAGGTTTTTTCAATTTATCCTAATTTTGGGATTTTTCATGATGATATCGATGTAGATGATGATACGTGTATTGATGTTTTGGAGCTCACAGATTTCCATAACAATGAAAGCCTCCAAAGTGATATTAACAAGCTTAGAGATCTACGTAAAGATTACATCAAAGCTTTGAAAAATGAGTTTAATGAGACCTGCTTCGAATGTAGGAGACAAATATTTGATAGAGATAGCGAAGTAGAAGGACTGACAATATATTTACACGCACTTAGATATGCTTGCCCCGATGACGAGTCACTTTCATTCGAGACAAAATTACCTCCGTGGCATGATACATGAACTTCACTTCAACTTAGATCTTCTTTTATGTAAATAGGGTAATTTAGGATAAAAACCAGGAACAATATTAGCACCTAACGTATTGCTTCTCTTAATTTCTTTTATTATATTTTGACCACTCTTAAACTTAAGATTTTGTTGCTTTGTCAGGTTTTCGATATTTGCCCGAAGAGGTTTATCATTCAAGAGAGAGTATATCGCTTGATTCATATACTTTTGTACTAATAACTTTTGTTCTTCAAGGGCTGGAACAACAGAGAGTCTGAAGTAAAATATACCAGCAACCAAGTTGACTTGAGATGGTTTAGTGACACTATTATGAAGTGCATTAAAAAGAAGAGATTTTATCAATTTTCTATACCTTGTACGACAGAAAGCGATATCTAAAGGAAAAAGGTTCTTTTGAAAGAAGTCCAAAGACTGAAATTTTCCTCTATAACTCTCTAGATTCTTTTCAAGAGTTGGATCATTTAATTTGTAGCCTCCTCTGTTGGTGAAGGTGTATGCGATGTTTGACTTCCTTGTCGAAGACAAGAAATGCAGAGAAGGGAAAAAATGCAAGGTGAAAAAATTATTCTTTATCAATATGGGTAACGTCTTCGTTAATCGCAATTTTTGTGAATGTCTGTAAGCTGTTGCGTCTATTCCCTTAATATCAGTGGGTAAAGGTGGCAAAATATCTTCTCTGGCATGGTTAGGGACGAATCCAGGTGGATATTTTGCCTTGAAGAAGGCATCTGAATTCTCATACTTTGCTTTGAATTCTTTAAATGCTGATATACTGGTTGGTGTAATGAGATCATCTAATTTTGTTGTAACTTTGAGATTATCCGTAGAATAAGAAGAAGCAGCAAGTAATCGAGCTCGATCTCTGTTTCTGCCCACTTGGAAGACAATACGTGGGATTTTTAAAAGGCTCTTCATATTCTACTCAATTACATTAATCATGAATTAGAACCTTTTACAATCTTGTGCAGTTACTTGAAAATATTTGTTTTTAATGCGACCGCTATCAAAGTCGTGAAATCGTCTACTTGTCTATATACTGAACTTTTATACATTCCTATACTATGTACCTTGATGCTTGGGCTGCCATAAAGCAACTGTATTATCAGCAGTTGCCAAGGTGAGCAACTTCGGATTAAATGTGATTATCTTGGGAATTCCCTGATCTGCTTCCACGACTTTAAAGGGATATAACACCAGAGGATTATCGGTCGAATTAACAATATGATTTCCTCCTACTGTAGTTTTAATGGTCGTTAAATCAAACATAGATAAGGTGCTATTAGCAGAGCCAATAAATACGAACTTTCCACAGGGAGAAAAGCAAGCTGACCCAGTAGAAGGATACTTAAAAGTCATCCACGCAGCTCCGTTATCATCCCTTTGTGTGCGAAGAGTTGTTAACAATTGGCCCAGAAATGCGTCAACAATATAGTGCTCTGTCGAATCCGTCACGACCAAGATGAGCTTCCCAGAGTTGGCAAATTCAAGTTTGTTCCAAGTTTGACCTGGTAATGTAGGGATTTCAGCTGTCAACAACGGACCTCGATCATATATGGTCATGCTATAAATTGATAAATACCCTTTCCCCGAGGAGGTCTGAGGACTAGGATATTTCCCAATGGCAAAGACCAAGCCTTGAGGATCAAATGCAGTAACAGTAATTTGTCCCATGTCCAAATTCCCAACTGGCGTTTGCGATTTTAAATCCCACACTTTTACTGATCGGTCTCTGCTAGAACTCAAGAAAATGTCGTGTAATGGATCCACCTCAATGGATAACACTTGGTCCTTATGTCCCTTAAAATATCGTATGTATTGATTGTTATCCAATGACAAATATCTGATACCATGATCCACCTCATGTTTTTCTGTTGGAGTTGACGCATATAAACAGTTTAGCTCGTGGTGCGTGAATCGAGCAACATGGGCACCGTATTTCTGTGACTGTATATCTTTCTGATGTACCCCCTTGTGAACATCATATAATTGAATGGATTTATCAACTCCTGCCGAAATCAAATATTGGCCAGTATCATCAAAATCCAACGACGTGATGCTAGCCTTTTGGTGATAACTCAATGACTTAACGGGTTCAAAGCTACCTATAACTTTATCATTTAAAACTACCGTGGATGACGATTGCCTCGACAGGTGAGCGCCGTGAGACATGCTTCTCCAGACTCTACCGTGATGAGTCTCTAATATATGTTGCACATGAACAACTAATTTAACACTAAATAGACCAGACCTGTATATTAAAAATAACACAAAACCCCTTTTATATTTTATGACCCTATAAAGCTCCAAACAAGCGGTTATTTGCTAAAACCCACGTAAACTATATTAAAAGCTTTGAAAAGATGTCCAATCTAAAGACTCCTTTCAAGGTTAAAGCATTGTACGAATACAAATCTGACTTTGAAGATGACTTATCATTTGCCGCTGGTCAAGTGATCACGGTGAATGATATCGAGGATGAAGAATGGTTCTCTGGATCGTATGGCAGCAAATCTGGAATGTTCCCTAAAAATTTTGTAACAGTCTTAGAAGAGGAAGGTACAATTGAGTCACCATCTCATGAACCAGCTATTAAACCGGTTCCTAAAGATAAAGAAATGGAACGAGAAGCTGAAATGGAGAACGACACTTCTAAGGGAGAAACTGAGCTTGCAACACCAATTGCATCAGAACTTCCTGCTTCCGAGACAAAAGAACACCATCCTTCAATAGGATCAACTACTCATAAGGTAGTTACGTCGAATTTTGAGCCGACAAAGGACAAACAAGGAGCAGGCACTAAAGTACCTATTCCTGATTTGAGATCACAGAGAGTGAATGATCCCTATAGTATAAAGAAACAATTTCTTGCTACGAGCAAATCGCATTACGTACCTCAGGTGAAACCTAGAGATGACTCTAACATAATAAGCTATGGTCATACCAATAAAGCTGCGGACCATGCTGAGATAGTTAATGAATCTACCAAGCAACCGGACGAAGAAGAGGGACCTAAGCTTGGTTTGAAGGAACGTATCGCCTTACTTCAAAAGAGGCAACAAGAAGAGACCGAAAGAGAAGAGGCAGCTCTCAAAAAACAGGAAGAAAAGAAGAAGGCTACATTAGAGAGAGAACAGTTAAGAAAGCAAAGAGAAGAAGAAGAGGCTTTAAAAAAGGCAGAAGAACCCACTTTGGAGCATGACGAGGGAACAGAAGTACCCTCAGACAACGAGTCTTTGACAGCACATCTGGCTCATGAGAATTTTGAACGTGAACATGTTGAAAGAGATAAAACTGGCCAAGAACAGATCAATGATGCTGGAAAAGAGGTAGACTACGATAAAGAAGCAGAAGCAGAAGCAGAGGCAGAAGAAGAAAAAGCAGCAGCAGCAGCAGAAGAAGAAGATGAAGAAGAATCAGAGGATGAAGAACTAAAAAGGAAGAAATTAGTTGAGAGAATGGCCAAAATTTCAGGAGGAAGAAACATGTTTGGAATGATGGGCATGGCACCTCTGTTTGGAAATAATTCATCTACTTCGAAAAGTAAAACAAAAGAAGATCAGCCATTACCAAGACTGTCACTGAAGATTAAGAAGAAAAAAGAAGAAGAACAACAAGAAGAAGGAGATGCTGTTCCGAAAGCAATACCAATACCAATTTTACCGATTTCTAATCCAGCTACCTTAAATAAGAACAAAGTCGCCACAGAGTCTCATTATGAACCAGAGACGCTACATCATAAGTCTCAAGATGAAGCTGCTGCTTTCCCTGGGGTAGACTCTGGACATAAAGAGTCATCTCCATTACCAGAAGATGATGATTTTTCAGAACCGGAAGACAGCAAAACTATTCATTCAGCCGATGTGCCATATCATACTCCTCCTGTAGATCATTCAGAAAACTCAAAAAAGCAGGCTGAAAACAGCAATATTGATTTGGGTAAAGACCCATTGGAGACCCAAGCAACTGGATACGATGCAGATGAGGATCTTTCTGACACAAGAAATACCTCAGAAAAGTTGGCAATTCTTTCTCATGAGAAAACCAGCCTTCCACTTCCGCAAAGAGACGATTCAAGACGTACTTTGAGGAGAGATACTCCAATCATCCATGATAGTGTTACACCAGCTTCTCGTCCACCTGTTCCGCCCGTACCCCATCATCCCGAGTCTCGAGAATTGCCACCTGTTCCAAATGTTCCATCTGTGCCACAACATCCAATCTCTCGTGAAGTTCCACCTATTCCAAGTGTCGCACCAGCACCACCAGTACTAAGTACGCCACCTGCCCACGGTACAGCACCAGATCCACCTATCCTTTCACAATCCACTTCTAATTCACAGAACTTAGGTGCAAAACCAAAGAGAAGATCTTCTATACAAAAAGTTGACCATGTTCAAGAGAAGGAAGAAGAAGAAATAAACCAGAGAGGCTTCAATGAAAGAGAGGATATAAATGGTGAAGTAGAAGAAAAGGAAGAAGAAGAAGAGGAAGAAGAAGAAGATGATGATGAGTTTCAATTTGTTCCCTCATTGCCAACACGATCACAGACAATGCCTTTGCATGCGCCATCTGCGCCCCCACCAATTCCTGAAGTTGCACCACCGGCACCAGCTCCTTCATCTGTGGGTCAAGCTCCCAAGAGGTCCTCTACGGACTGGTCCCCACCAATACCCGAAGTTGCACCACCAGCACCAACCTCGCCATCTGTGGGTCAAGCTCCAAAGAGATCGTCTACAGATTGGTCTTATAATGCTACTTCTCCTTTATCAGATATGAGGACTGGTGCATCCTTAGGCTCCCAGCGTAGGTCTATTGATTCAATAGGCTCTAAAGGAAGGAAGCCGAGTGTTGATAAAAGTCAAGCAGACCAAATGCATGACATACTTGAGTTTGAACTTGCAAATATTAACGAAAATTCTAACTGGTGGCTTAAGGGTGGCTTACCAGATGTTTTGGCAGAAAAGACAGGAATCGACTTGGTCTACGAAGTTGACTTAAACTCAATTAACAAACGAGGAAACCGTGTAATAAACTACTGTGACTACTACATTTTGTTTTATGATTTATCTCAGCTTATATTTGAATTAGAGTATGAAAAGGATGACCCAAGGTCAACCGTTAAACTTACCAATTACTTCACGAAACCTATTCCTATAATTAGGAAAGACTTATTAGACAAGTTCCACACCGAGTACAGCTCCAATATTATAAGCCTGTCTCTTTCGTTAGTTGGTTCAAGGCTCTCGGAAAACTTGATTTCGGCAATCTTAAAGGGACATGCAAACATTTTGAAGCCTATCGGATCCAAGTCTTATGGTGTAACGATATATAAGAATGTCAACAATAGTAACATTGCAAAAATCGATGAAATACGAGGCGGTGATATTCTTTGGATTAAGAATGGCCAGTTTTCTGGTCATAAAGGTTTGATGAATACCAATAAGATTATTACTCTTGGGGAAGGTGAACTGTTCTATTCGGCAGTAATTATAGAATATGATCCTAAGAAAGAGAAATTCAAAGTGGTGGAACAGGATAACTCAGGTACTATTAAAAAGGAAACCTATAAGTTAGGAGACTTCAAGAGTGGCAGAATTAGGATATTCAGAGCGATCTCCAAAAGCTACGTAGATTGGTAAATAAGTTTAAATCAAGATTAATGACTTACTATGTAACAAATAAATATATTCTCAATGAACTTACTATTCCAAAAGAACAGCATTCAGAACACAACTACCTCTTAGACCAGGACAAGCGAAACCATAACCACACATGTTTCTCATCCACTGCTATCAGATTCTGGGTTGGGAAAAATCTGAAAGACAAAAAACCACTGTATAAATGGACAAACTAGAGACAAACTATCGGAAATGGGATCAATTGAATGAAACTTACTGAGCTGGGGGCCTTGTAACTATGCTTCGCAAAGACTTGGATTCGCCAGAATGAAAAAATATGGATGATGTATGTGGAATAAAAAATAAAAGTTAAAAGCAGCTTATTGGCACCCCTTTACTATTTTCAGATATATCTTTAACTCAAACAAAACTGTAATACAACTGGGTTCATATGATGGAATGGATGAAAACTCTGATGGGAAAGAAGAAAAACATTATTATTATACAATAAACGCTCATTTGGATGGGGATCAACTTATCTTGATAATCACAGTATTATACCTTACTACTTCTGTGCTTCTTAGAATAAATATAGTCATAGGGATCTAGGAACAAACGCCCAGCTCCAACAGTAACGGGTCAGGAACAATCTGTAGTCATCCAGTTTCTATGGTCTTGCCATGGTCTAAAAGGGAGTTATGTTCTTATCGCTAAACGTACTTCTCAAAACTAGAATCCTCCATTTGCTAAAAAGCAACTTCTTATCCTTCAAACGTAACTTCTCTACTTACCCAGACACAATCAACATTATAATCTTGATCAACCTATCTTAATTATAGCCTTTTTCTCAACAAAATCTATCTGGAGAGTTATGTCCTATAAGTATGTATGTGGTCAATTCAATGACCACAATTTAAATCTATAGTGTATCACTAAGTACTGCACATAACATATAGTCATTCCCCATACTCTTCTGCGCAAAGTCCCCCCCACCCCCCTGCTTTTTTTTCTGCCGCACTTTCAACAGTACACTCTCCAAGAACGATGGCAGAGATACTGACGGAGCCACATGACTACTGCGCCCACCAGCCATCTTTAAGAATGTTTTTTAGTGCGACTCACAAATGATCTTGTAGCCACTACTTCTAGCTTTCATCACAAGCCACTTCAGCCGCAAATGTAGCTGGACAAAAATTACAGTTTGCCGATAGTCTCACCCTTTCACCCTATTACTACCACTAACTGTAGTATGCAACTCTTAATGGATTTGGTTAAATTGTTAGGTTTTTGGTAGACCCCTTTGCACCTCCAGTATGGTATTGTTGAGATATCTGGCCACTCAGCCATTGCCTGCACAACAACAATAGTTTAATATGGAACAAGCATCACGGGAATTGCAGATTAAATCGCAAATTTCATGCTAACAGCAAATTAAGTAAGCTTGCGCGTTGTAGATTAAAGGAACCAATATCTTTGAAGTTGAGCATAAATTGTTTATAACATTGACCAAAGGGAAAAGTAATAGATCAATTTGAACACTATGAGTGCATCTATTCAGTCATTGGAGCCAGACTTCATCTTGTCAGTACAGCTTCAGCTGAGCAAGACCTCGGTTACTAGTACGGAGGAGGACAATTTGAAGAAATTGACAGGAAGACTTGCGTCTAAAGGATTTGCGACACAAGCCAGAGAGGGCGCCAATCCAAGCAGCAGCTTGTTGTTTTTCATCAAATTGGTGTCTCCAGACTTGTTAAACAGTGCAATTGAAGGTCGTATTGCCACAGCTAAGGCTACACCATCAGATCATCTTAGGGCCATCTATGAATACCTCATTCTTTCAGCTGAAAAAGGAGGCGTGGGGATTACTCCAGGATTCGGAGAATGGAGCTTTGTAAAAAGCATTACTCCTGTAACCGAGATATTCGATCAATCGGCTTTGAAAGGAGATGCAACTGCCCATCTTCTAGGAAGTAAAGATAGTATTGAGACCATCAAAGACAAATATGGTGTTCAGATTGCGCTGTATTTTGAATTTCTTAAGTCTTTTACATTGTGGCTAGTTCCATTGGCAGTATTGGGATTCACCTCTTATTTAAAATCCAAGCTGACCTTCCTGTTAACATACACCTTTGTTAACTTAACTTGGGGTTTGTTGTTTATCACCTCATGGAAGAGAAGAGAGAGTCAACTTTCAATTTCCTGGGGAACTGATAATTCAGATAGTACTGGAAACCCTGAAAATTTGATCAAGGAAAAGGAAAGTAAAGTTGTTAAAGCTAACAGTGACGGTGTCAGATTTTTCAAGCAGTTAACTTTTGTTCCAATTGCCGTTGCTTTCACAGTTGTTTTGGTTTTGTATCAATTGGCATGTTTTGTTATTGAAATATTCTTGAGTGAAATTTATGATGGGCCAGGTAAAGTTGTCTTAACTTTAATCCCTACTATCCTTATCTCGGCCTTTGTACCTATATTGACTATCGTTTACAATATTGTTGCCAATAAGGTTATTGCATGGGAGGATCATAGTGATTATTACAGTCGTGAAAACTCGATCTTGATCAAATCCTTTGTATTAAATTTCTTGACAAGCTATATGCCATTGATTATCACTTCATTCATATACCTTCCGTTTGCTCATTTGGTCGAGCCACATTTGAGTGACATCAAACAAACCATTTCTACAAGTGTAAATGAAAAACACTTCTACTATAAATACTTGATACAATTGAAAAGGCTGGATGATTTTAAGATTAATCAACAGAGATTAAATGCTCAATTTAATTACTTTGTTGTTACGAACCAGATTGTTCAGTTGGTTTTGAAGTATGCTTTACCACTTGTTATCTCTTACGGCACAAAATTTGTGAAAGCTAAACTTCATGGCGAAGAAGAAGAAAACAAACATAAGGATTCTCCAGAAGAAAGCAAATGGTTAGAGAACGCACGTTCCATAGTTGAACTTCCTGAGTATGACGTAAATAATGACTTTAGAGGATTGGTGTTGTTGTATGGTTATTTAATTTTGTTTGGTCCAGTTTGGTCTTTGGCCCCTCTAGTTTCTATTGTATTCAACATCTTGACATTTAAACTTGATACTTTGAAACTTTTCAGTGGGAAATACTTCCGTCCTCCGGTTCCCCAAGTGACACTGACAATCCATCCTTGGAACAGTGCCTTATTTCTTTTAACGTGGTTAGCTTCAATAATCTCTCCTCTCGTGACCTCATTTTATCGCCACGGTGTTCAACCTCCAAAATCTTTGGGTAAGCTTGCTCTCGATAAAGCTAGTGTCCACGTTTCCTCAAATGTTCGTTTGATCATATTATTGTTCTTATCTGAACATGGGTTTTTGGTGTCTTATTTGATTCTCACTAAGTTGTCCAACGCCTTCAGAAATCCAAAAGAAATTAAAGTACTTGAAGAGAAATCTGGAAAGCCTAACTATGCTTCAACTTCAAAGGGAATAAGCTATTGGAAAAGCTTCTCAGATGATGAGGCATTGTATCAGTCAAAGAGTCTCTTGGTTGATGGAAGGAAAAGAGAACAAGAAGTTGTAGCAGCTAAGAAAGCGGCTGCGGAACTTAAAAGCTCAAATAATTCTAAACCACTAACTTCCAACGAGAAGACTAAAGCTGGTGGAAATTCAGGTTCATTAAAAGAAAGCGATGTAATTGCCCCGAGTGTTTCTCATAAAGCACCAGAATTTGGTGATCATCTGGAAGTAACAGAGACTATAGCTACCCGTGATGCCGCTGGTGATGCTGCTGGTGATGTTGCTGGTGATGTTGCTGGTGGTGTTGCTGGTGGTGTTGCTGGTATCGCTGCAGGGGAAGCTACGGCTGCCGATCTTGGTGATCTGGATAAAGATCCAAAGACTCTTATTGAAGAGAAAACCAAGTTATTGGAAGAGAAGAAAAAGGAACTAGATCAATCTGAAAAGCAACACATTGACACATTGGATCAAGTAAAAGATGAGGGTGATTCCATAATAAAGTCACATACTAATGAGGGAAAGGAGGTTTTTTCCACCATCGATAACAACAAACATTTCCAACCAGAAAACGAAGAGCAATCGGGAAAGAATAGCGTTGGATCTGAAGATTCTACATCTGCTACAGAACCAGAAAAGAAGGGAATCGAGGGTAACACTATTTTGAAGAAGGCAGATGATTTAACTGATGGAAAGGCAAGTAAGACGTTGAATGGTGGTCAAAAACTGGCTCAAGATGCTCTTAGTAAAGCGGATGATTTAACTGATGGAAAAGCAAGTAAGATATTAAAAGATGGTCAGAAACTGGCTCAAGATGCTCTTAATAAAGCAGATGACTTAACGGACGGTAAAGTAACCAAAAAGAAGACATCTTTTAAAAAGCTCTTTAAAAAGTGAAGTGTACTATCATATTCCATTCTTTATGTTTGTTTTATATATACTTATTTATTGCTCTTTATCTTGAAGGATTAAGTCAATATAAGAATTCATATTAACATATTAATGAGTAGAACGTTTTTCTACTGGAAAATGGATTCTAACGTTAAAATTAAGTTTTAAGAGGGCGGGATCCAAAAATAGACGACCCCACTCTCACACTCGAACTGCCTTGAGTGATGGCCTGTTTGAAATCATTACTCATACCCATACTTAATTCTAATTTAAGTCCATATTGTTCGTCAAGCTTCTTTTTCAACTCTACTAGACGGGCAAAGTCTTGATTCTGTTTATTTTCTGAAGTTGATTCTGAAAATGATCCTATTGTCATCAAGCCTTCTAAGTTCAAAGACTTAACATCATTCGATTGTAAGTATTCAATGACCTCGTAAAGTTCATCCAAATTGCTTAACTTGAAGCCGGATTTCTGCTCTTCATCGGCTGTATTAATTTGTAAATAGACATTAATTTTACTACCTTCAACAGAGCTCCTTGCAACCTCCAACTTTTGGCACTTTTTAAGGCTATCAATTGTCTCGACAGCATAAAGGTTGCTTATTTTTTTGGCCAAATCCTTAGCTTTGCCAGTTTGTAGGCCACCAATGAAATGCCATTTTATATCTTTTGGTAATTCTTCTGCCTTACCAAGTAGTTCCTGGACATAATTCTCTCCAAAGTGGCGGACACCAATGTTATAAAGAGCCATAATATCTGAAGAGGGCTTGAATTTCGATACGGCCACTAGACGTACTTTAATCTTACTCTGTGCAGACAATGATTGAACCTGATTTAAAATGTGATTGTAGTTTTTGGATAATTCCTCCTGACGATCAGGGGTCGCTTGAGGATAAGAAGCCATGTTCCTTTGAGAAAATGAGACTCGAGTAATTATCCAAGGAACTCGTACTCTTGTTAACATAAATCAATGGAAGAGATTCAATTGTAGTTCTAAAGTGAAGAGTCTCGAATAGACAGAAGCTATATTCGACCTCCTTATGCAGTACATATACTTTTGTCATGGAAAACTTAAAGTTGAAGATGCTGGATTCTATTAGATATATAAAGGTTTGGTAGGAGTATGAGAAGAAACGTCATTCATTAAAATCATGAGGCTGAAAAGGTTCATTCTTTCGACTACCCTTTAAATAAAATACGATTTTTTTAGGACTATATAATCAACATCTATGGCTTGTGTAGTATTCATTACGTGCATGAACCAATAATTCCAGCCGATTGGCGATGGGATAGATTTTCACATAGCACAGACTTAAGATATAGAAGGTGAATTAAACACAATAAAACAACTACAATGACTGATTCCGTTTATAAAGAGAGTGATTTTGAAGAGAAAGTGAGAAAACAAGTCGAGTTCTATTTCTCTGACAGTAACTTGCAAACTGACAAATTTTTATGGAAAATATATGAAGCCAATGACGGTTGGGTTGAGTTAAAAACTATCTTAACTTTCAGCAGAATGAGACAATATCGCCCTGAAGAGAAAGTTATTGAAGCTTTGGAAGGATCTGAAAAGTTAATTCTCTCTCAAAATAAAGATATGATTAGAAGAAGAGACCCATTGAAGGAGTTAAGCGAGTTGAAAAATACAAGAAAAAGAAACTCTGTTCACGTTGAAGGGTTTCCTAAAGAAACAACCCAAGAAGATCTTGAACAATGGTTTGGCGAAAAAATTCTTCCACATTTACCTGCTCAGAAACAAATAAGCTCCATTCGTAGAATCAAGAGCAGAGCCAAAAAAGTATTTTTTGGTGTAGTTGATGTGGAATTCAAATCCCAAGAAGATGCTGACCACTTCTTGAACAACATCGACGTCAGCTATCCAAGCGGTATTGTAAATAGTGAAGAAGAAGGGTTTGATAAGAAAACATTACTCAAGAAAATGTCTCTTTTGACGTTCCAAGAAATGAGGGAAAACGGAAAGCGTTTTGGAGTTAATGATGTAACTAAGAGACGCAATAGTTTCAATGAGAATAATCGTGGAAAGAGATCTAGGAAAAACTCCTCTAATAAAAGATCTGATGGTGACATTCCAAAAATCAAAGATATCAAAGAAGAATCTGGTGAAGTTTCTAGTGAGGCCATAGACGAGTCTGAACCTTCTAAAGAAACACCTGCTCAAAAAGAAACCGAAGAAAACCAGATAACATCAGAGAATTCTACAGAGGAGTCTAATCAGGAGACCGATCCCGTTGAAAAATCCTAATTACTGTGTATAGTTCCTTTTTCATCTTGTAGAAATCAAAACTTGTAAAATGATTCCGGGCGTAGTAGTGTGTAGACGACGTATTTTATTCATTTGACTGCGAAACACGCGATGATCGAATAAATAGTGATCGCGTATAGAACTAAATAAAAATTGGAGTTACAGTAAATAAATTCGGTACAACATCTTAAGGTATTAAAGTATAGCATTGCAGAATGACGTCTGATGAAGTGTCTAAAAAAGATATTGTATCTGTATTCGGACCAGCTGAGGGATTGAAAAGTGATGTTATTGATAAACTTTTAACATTGAAAGACATATTTAATGTAACTACTGACGAGTTATTCGTTAACTGGGAAACCTATAACGTGTCAAAAGTTCAAGAAGACTTGGATTTGACGACAGAAAACCTTGACAAGTTCCAGGAGTATCTCCAATCTACCTTGGCTAGTAAAAATACACCATCTATTAAAAAGGCAAGAGATATGCAACCCAATGCTATTAAAAGAAAACCAGTAGTTCGATCTGGTATTCCCAGTACACCTCATTTGAAGAAAAGAAAATTGGAAGAGCTGACGCCATATGAGACACCAAAACAAAATTTTGACTCCTCGCCAGTAGGCTACGATACTGCTAATAATACCTTCCAATCACCTGATGTAATATCACCTCTGGCAAATAAAGCTAGTGCAAACAAGGAACTGCATGTCATTATTGAAACATTGAATCCTCAAATAGATGAATCTGAAGGCTTCGTGAAACTTGAAGATGACGTGTCAACGACGATAAAACCATTCAAGCTCATTTCAAATGTTGATAATTCTAAGTACAAATTCAGAACAATGTCTATGAAGCTTTTAGAAAGTGCTGATGTTTTAGATGACCAAATTGATACCATGGCACAATTGTACCAGAATAATATGGCAAAAGACGAGGCTCAATTCGGCAACCCTTGTATAAGTTCTCAATTTAGCATTCTTTCTTGTGGAAGAATTGTGCCCGATTCTCCTACTTACGATCAAACTGCAAACCAACAGCTTAATTCGTCTACATTGTTTTTGGAGACATCAAGATTAACGGGAATAGGGCAGAGAATATCACTTGACTTAACGAATTTATCAGAGTATTCCTTATTCCCAGGTCAAATTGTAGTCTTAAAAGGAAGAAATCCTACAGGTAGAACATTTGTTGTTGAGGAAGTTAAGCCCATGCCTGAGTTAGGAGCTTCTTTATCTACTAAACGAGAGTTGAATGAATATAGAGAATGGACATCAGAAACCGGGTTGAAGATTTTAATTGCCTCCGGACCATTTTCCAACCAACACACATTGAATTACCAGAAACTTGAAACATTGGTGGAGAGAATAAACACCAAAATTAAACCACATTTAGTTCTCCTTAATGGACCCTTTATCGATATTACTAATGTTGCCGTGAGCAAGGGAGAAATAGAAATACCTGATGGTAAAACTCCTGCTAGAAACTTAGATGAAGTTTTTAAAAGAGTAATCACACCTATAATAAGAAAAATCAACCCTCGAATTCAAGTAGTGTTGATTCCTTCGTTGAAGGATACCTCCATTAAGCATTGTTCTTATCCACAAGATTCATTTGACCGTAAAAAGTTTGGATTGCCTAAGAATGTCAAAATAATGCCCAATCCAAGCAGCTTTTCTTTGAATGAAGTTATGATCAGTGTATTAAATTTGGATATCATGAAGGATTTAAGAGAAGTGTACAAGTCGAAAGGAGAAGGTCTGAACTTGTCCCCTAACAGGTTTGAAAGAATCATTAATCACTTGTTCGAGCAAAGAAGATACTATCCAGTTTTTCCTGGTTCTATCAGTAAAATTAAAGAAACAAGTGAAACTCATCAGGATAAGGCATTGGTTGATGGTATTATGAGAGAGGAAATTGTAGAGACCAACGTAGGTGGTTCAAGTCTTGAAGTACCATACTTAGGTTTATCAGAATTTGGAGACTCGTTGCCCGACATTCTCATTTCCCCTTCTGAGTTAAGATATTTTGCCAAGGTAGTAAAGGGCGTTATCGCTATTAACCCAGGGTTCTTCATTAAGCCCCATAGAGACCCATCTAAAGAAGAAGGATCTTATGCTGTCTTGAGTGTGAAGGCTCCAGACACATCATCACCTGATGATAATGTTGAGGCAATTGATGAGTCTGGGGAATTGTATTTTCATAATGTTCATAGAAGAACTAGAGTCGATGTGTATAGAAGTTAATTTTAAAAGATATTGGTCGAAATAAACGCGATAAAACTTAACTATTTTTAAGTAGTATTAAATGCAATGGCTATTATATAAAGGATAATGTTTTAATGATACGAATAGAGCCTTTCATCTGTCTTAAGCCTATTTACTGGAGAGGCATCTCTGGTGCTGTGTGTGGTCTTAAAAGCATCAGGTTTGCACATTCTGGTATCAAATTAAGAGGTTATCAACAAGAAGCTATTGATAAAGTCCACGATGCAATTGCGAGAGGGGTCAAGCGTCCGGCAGTAGTTCTAGCCACTGGTGGAGGTAAAACGGTGGTATTTTCTCATTTGATCCCTCAAATCAAAGAACAACATGGACAAGGGAATAAAACATTAGTTTTAGCACATAAAGAAGAATTGGTTAGGCAGGCAGCTGAATTAATATCCATATGTAACCCAGAATTGAAGGTGGAGATAGACATGCGTAAATTAAAGCCAAGCTTCACCGGAGATGTTATAGTTGCATCAGTACCAACATTGATCAGAATTCAACGATTACAGAGATATAACCCGTATGATTTTAAGGCCATTATACTCGATGAATGCCATCATGCTACCGCAAATTCTTGGTTGAAAATTTTAAATCACTTCCTGGCAAATAAGCCTAATCTGAAAATATATCTGATAGGGTTCACTGCTACTATGGAAAGAAGTGATGGTAATTCTCTTGGGAAAATGTTTGATGAGATAGTCTATGAGAGAGACTTATTAACAATGATAAAAAATCGAGAATTGGTGGATATTAAATTCTCTTCGATAGGAGTTAATATTGATCTAAGTAAGGTAAAGGTGAAGAATGACGACTACGATATTAGCAGCCTTTCGACGGCGATGAATGATTCTGAAGTCAATTTAATTACTGCAACTTCTTATTTAAAATTGAAGCGAAGATTTGGTTTTAAAAGTACCATTATTTTTTGCGTGGATGTCAATCATTGTAAGACTTTATGTGGTATTCTACAGCGTGAAGGTGTTAATGCCCAGTATGTGACTGGTGAGACTTCAAAATATGAGAGGAAAGAGATTATCGAGGACTTTAAAAGGGGTGTAATAGAAGTATTATGCAATGTGCAAGTTTTTACTGAAGGAACAGACATACCGAATATAGATTCCCTTTTTTTAGCCCGGCCAACTAAATCTAGACCACTATTAGTTCAGATGATAGGACGTGGTCTCAGGCTTTATGAAGGAAAACATCACTGTCATGTAGTGGATATTGTTGGCACTAAAGGAACAGGAGTCCAGTCGGTACCAACTTTGTTTGCACTCCCATCGGACTATATGATTGAAGGGAAGAGTTATGAAGAGCTCATACAAGAAAAAGTTGTCTATGATGAAGAAATGGACAGAAAAAGGAAGGAGGAGAGGATTGAGCTAGAACGTGCACGGAGATGTGAAGAGGAGGAGGCACATAAAAAGCTTAGGGAAGTTCATAAGCGAATTGAAGAAATAAATCTTCAGATAAATACATTTGACGGATTCATTGCGCTTGAAGTAGCAGATCTTGCAAGCTACGAAGATGCGCTGGCTGTACAAAAAGAACTCTTTGTTAGCAAACTTCTGTGGATACGTTTGGAGTACGATATTTGGGGCTATCAAATCAATAAGGATGACTTCTTCTTGATAAAACGCGAGAAAGACGAGGATGGTCAAGTGCTATTTAATTTAACCATTCACCGTTTCACTTCTAAGCAACAAAGAATTGCTAGTAACTTCAAATGCGGCAAATCAAAAATGCTATCGAAGCTTACTGTCAGTAGACACCTAAAGCAGGTAATAATACAGGCTGAAACATTACACAGGCTGATAGCTAGTAGGTACTTTATGAATTTCAGTAACTCTTCTCTGATATCCGATAAACAAGTATCTTACCTTTGTGGGAAGTTGTTGAAAAAAGCTCAACAGTTTTCCGAAGTATCAGATGATTTTGAAAGTAAGTTGCTCAAGGGTCTTAGGACATTCAACAAAGAGAGAGCATCCAACCTAATATTCGCGTTTCATTATTCGCTGAGATCTCTTTGGATTCGATGGGAATTGCAAAGATTACTTGGGCCAGATAAGAAGACAGAAAATAAAATTAACCGATTGGCACAAAGAGATAATTTTAGCCTATTCAGGCGAGATAGAAAGCAAATAGGAACAACTACATAATGTATATAGTTTTATCAAAGTTTTGATAAGGACATCTTACAGGTTATTGCATATAGTACAAAAAGACAAATATACAAACATAAGCCGAATCACGTGTTTGTATTTTATCAACTCAAAATTACAAAACAGTTAAATTTTATATGATGAAGTTATAAGCAACTTACTAGTATGAGAATCATCAAATTATGGTTGTGTTTAGCTGCTGTGTGTATAGCCACAGTAGTTGCTCTTGAGAGCTCGGCACATTCACCTATTGACAGTGATCATATAAATGATTCAAGGCATACAAATAATTGGGCAGTTCTAGTTTCTACATCAAGGTTCTGGTTCAACTATAGGCATATGGCTAACGTGTTGAGTCTATACAGAACAGTAAAAAGATTAGGTATCCCTGACTCACAAATTATTTTAATGCTTTCTGATGATATAGCGTGTAATCCACGTAATGCCTTCCCAGGGACTGTTTTCAACAACATGGATCAAGCAATTGACTTGTATGGTGATCTGATTGAAGTTGACTATCGTGGTTATGAAGTAACCGTTGAAAATTTTATAAGGTTGTTAACAGATAGATGGGATGATGATCACCCAAGATCAAAAAGACTATTGACTGACGAAAATTCGAATATATTTATCTATTTAACCGGCCATGGAGGTAATGAGTTTTTGAAGTTTCAAGATGCAGAAGAAATCAGTTCACATGATATTGCAGACGCGTTTGCTCAAATGCATGAAAAGAAGAGGTATAATGAGATATTTTTCATGATTGATACTTGTCAGGCTAATACAATGTATGAAACTTTTTACTCCCCTAATATTTTAGCAGTTGGTTCGTCAAAACTTGAGGAATCGTCATATTCACATCACTCGGACTTAGATATTGGTGTTGCAGTAATTGACCGTTTTACTTATTTCACTTTGGATTACCTTGAAAAAATCAAAAAGAACTCTGTTGAAACCATGGACAATTTATTTGATGTCTACACGTATGAGAACGTTCATTCGACCCCAGGAATAAGAACAGATCTATTTAAGAGAAATATTTCTCAAGTTAAATTAACTGACTTCTTTGGAAATATACAAAATGTTGTTGTTGAGGAAGCTGAGGATGATTTGTTATACGTTTCAAACCATGATGAGCGGGGCCTGTCACGTATCAAACCGTCTAACATAAACGATCAACCTTCCTTCAATTTCTCTTCTAGATCTACAGCAGTAGCTGACGATAGCTCCAATGAGAATGAATCCATTATTGCTTCTAAAACTTGGGGAATTGTTGCATTTTTGATACTTTCAGGTTTGTGGACCTTCAGCAAATAAATAAGCTAGCATAATTCATTAGGTACATTAAATACTATTATTGAAACATCATTTTAATTTAGTTTCAAATCCTAACTATGACCTGTAACAAGATTTTCATTGCATTCCTTTTAAGGATTTATTATCTACCTCTTTTAGATGCCAAAGACATTTGATCTTTCAAGTTAGTCACGTGATATGCATAACTGAACATTATCTACGCGCTCTTGTTTGTTTACGTCTACACTCTGGAGCATAGAGTGAAAGCAGGTTAATTGAGGATATCAAAGCTGTTTAGGATCATTAAAAATACGATGCTGGCTGTGAGTTCTGAAGAGCTATTTCAGGTGTTTGTGTCAACGTCCGGAAATAGTGACAAAAAACTAGAATTAATAACTCAGCTTAAAGCTTATGTCAAAAAAAACTTTATAGACCTTCAGCAGGTACCTAAATATCTCGAGGCATTAGCTATTGCCGTGGATGTTTCTGATCCCACAATTCTGACTAATAGTTTGAGTGTTCTCTGTCATTTGGTGAAGAGGATCAGTATGCAAGATAAGAGTGGACTTGTCTTAAAAACTCAGAGTTTCTTGATGTTACCTATCCTCATTGATGCTCTAGGTGATCCTAAAACTAATGTTGT
Organism: Priceomyces medius; assembly: GCA_030570455.1. Lineage (NCBI taxonomy): Eukaryota > Fungi > Ascomycota > Pichiomycetes > Serinales > Debaryomycetaceae > Priceomyces > Priceomyces medius. Next base: position 979,862 of record JAJLVV010000003.1, on the reverse strand, counting down.
CAATTCAGTTAAAAAAGCATTGGAGGCATATTGGCTCTCGGCACCCAAAGAAGTAGAAGATGGATTGTTGGATATTGCACTAAAGCATCGCGATCAGAGAGTTGTCGTAGGGTCTCTCGACTGGCTCAAGCACATAGTAACAAATGTTAATCCACATTTCAAACTAGACATTTTTCTACCAACATTAGTGGGAATAATTTCCAAACACCAAGAGTCCAAACATGAAGCTATTGAAGCAGGTAAGCAATTTTTGATTTCATATTATGGTCACAGAAATCGTAAACCATACAAATTTCAACTTTTACGTGAAATGGAGATCCAAAGCGTACTGACCCCCATAAGAGAATATATAACCAGCTCTTTGAATCAAGGACCTGTAACTACTCACAATTTTGTTTCAGCGGGATCCACAAAAATCACTGTAAACCAAAATTCTGTTTTGAACCAAGATAAGGCTCCGGCTCCGTCTAGTGGTAATCATAAGAGCCAATACATACATAAGCTTAAGCCTGAAGTTGCGCATCCTTTTCCAAGAGAGAAACAGCCGAAAGCTATTTCTTCAGAGATTGTGGAGCACTCCGAGCCTCTTGATAAGCAAACTTTTGCGGATACAGAAAAGAAGCATACTGATTTAAGTCCATTGTCGTTAGATTCAGAGGTCAAAAGGTTGGTGAAAAACTTGAACTATAATATTGATGAGAGTATCTCTTCGATGAATATCAATGACCCAGAAAGTCTTCATGGGCTTTTGTCAGAATTACAACCTATTTTTGGGGATAGAGAAACTGAATTCAACTGGTCTAAGAGAGAAAAAAGCATAATAAAGATGAGGTCGATAATACGAGGCAATGCACCCAATGATTTTTTGCCTGAGCTAATTGGGTTTTTGAAAGAAGCCTCAGATGCAATCTGCAAAGGAATGACTTCTCTTAGAACGACATTATGCTCCCATGGATGTCTGCTAGTTAAAGAATGTTCAATTATTCTTAAGGAAAAGTTTGATGCAGTAGTGGAACAATTTGCACCAACGTTGATAAAACTATGTTCAGCTACAAAAAGCTTCACTTCCACCAATGCACATATGGCTCTTTGCGCCATATACATTAATGGATCATACAGCCCCAGATTATTACATAGAATTACACTCGCTGCTAATGAGAGAAATGTGCAACCTAGATCATACAGTGGAGTTTGGCTTCAATTACTTCTCGTACGATTCAATCAGGAATATGTCTTCAACAAATCAAACGGAAATAATATTTCAGGTATTGAGCAATCAAGCAAGGTAGTTACCAAGCTACTTGGAGATCCCAATCCAAAAGTTAGACAAGTAGGTAGGGAATTGTACTGGGTATTTTGGAGATTCTTTAAAGCTGAGAGTGAGGTATTATTATCAAAGTTAGATGCTAATACTGTGAGGGCAATTGACAAGGCAAAACCCTCACTACTTTCAGAGAACGCTGACTCGACGCTTTCCGCTTCAAGCTCTCAGAACAAAGAAAGGCCGTCTATAAAAAACATGATCATTGCAAAAAACAAAGAGTTGCGCGTACGCCTGAAAGAACTGAGCAAGTCCAGGCCTGCTTCAAGAGCTAATTCTGATACCCAGAATGGGAATGATGTGAGATCTAATGTCAAACCCAAAGGTAATCCACTTCATAATTTAAATCAAAGTAAGAATGAATCAATCCAACAGTCTACCAATTTAATAGTTAAAAATGCGAGTGACCTAGGAGTATCCCATCTTAAGACAGATAATTCACTTAGTGAAGGTGATCTTAATCAAATGCCGATAAGAAGTAAAGATATAAAAGAAGGCACAGCATTGAAATCCATGTCATTTGATAAGCATAGCGATCCCATTATTAAATTTTTGTCTTCCAATAACACAGATTTGATTGTTGAAGGAATAAACCTCTTGAAATATGCGGTAATGGGAGAAGAAGATTTGTCTTCTGAAATAAACGAGATGTTAAGGAGGATATCCATTAGGGAACCCAATTTGCTTGAGCCTTTGATATTAAATACTGAAAATCTATTCAAGAAAAGTGCACAGTTCTTCAAGCCAGATGATTTTATTCGTGTATTTTGTATTTTGATTGATCCTATTGAGGATAAAAATGTTGATTTAATACTTTCTGTCATTGAAGTTGACGACATCTACCAGTCAATAACCAAGCTTTTATCATACACTGTAAGTGTTTCTAATATACTTGACGATGATGGTGATTTGACAATGCAGATCATCAAATATAAGTCTATTATTGTTGGACTGATAACCCATTTCTTGCTAAAGGGTTTAGAAAAGGTGCCTATCAGTGATAGATATTTTCTGAGGCTTACGTCGAGCTTGCTTGACCTTGTTGGTTTGGTTAGGTCAACAGATATACATGAATATTTCTCAAAACTACTTAACAAACTTTATTCTATTAATCCAACGTTGTTCGGTTCAGAATTGAGTATGAGAGATGACACAACTAAAGAAGATGTGGAGTCAATAGTTGGAATTGATGGAACTTTAGATCTCAGTAAAAATCTTAATATCTTCAACAATAATATGTCTTCGTTATTTGATTTGACTAAAGTGGACCCATCTAAGTCTGAAGAAAACTTTTCACCAATCAAGGTGGGGACTGACTTTACAATGATTATGCCTGTTGTAAAAGGCCATAATCATTATATAATGCACAAAAAAGATGAATACGATGGAAAGTCTGAGGGCTCGTCATCAGTACTGACTAATGAAGTGATTAACAGAGGAGAAAGTGAAGTTGATGAAAAGAAGAGCTTGTCGTCTGACCATATGGAAGTGGATCATATCAACAAGGATGAAGAATATTCTACACATTACCCTATAAAGATTCATAGCCAGTCAAACCAAGATGATTTAGTGCCTGAAGAGGTTCATTCACCTGCTGTTGATGACAAGCTGAAAGATTATAATGTATTCTTGGATAATTCAGAGGATAAACAAAAATCGCATATGTTCAATAATTTTCACAGGGATACGTCGAGTGAGTTGGTTGATGATTTTGCTCAATTCGAAATTAATAAGTTGTCACAAGGGGAACTCAAGAATCCTATTCAACAGTATATAGACAAACTTGATCCATTGAATAGGATTTCAAACCGGAACGCACCAATCAATATCTATGAAGATACCACATCAACTGGGTCTCCACAAAAGGTAAAGGATTATAGTTATCATGATTTCAACTGGTTTAACTTTCAAGTTGTTCAGTGTACGGTGGAAAAATCTACAATGAATGACCCTGACTTCTCCATTGAGCTGTTCGAGTTCCTTTGTGACCTCCTCAGTAGAAGAGAGATCAACAGAGTACAGATCTTGACTTTATTGAATTACTTACAAATGCCTCTGGAGTCCTTAGAGCTTTCTAACTATTTTAGCTCGCATGGAAACGCCAAGATAGAGTCTAGTTTGTGGCAATTTTTTTCAGACTTATCTGAAATATCTAAGCCCACTTACCTTAGTGGTTTATTGATAATAAAGCAGCTTCTTGTTAATAGAGTAAAACTTGATCTTATTAATCTATGGAACGTGTTGACTGAAGTGGGCAGGAAAGCTGATGATTGTATGGAAGATTTAGCGTACGGTATCTCTGAGTCATTTGATGAAATGTTGTGTGGTCTTTACAGTAGTACCGAGCTATTCAATGTTTTGTTTTCGTTGTTTGAGCAAATCCAAAGCACCTCGAAAATGCAATCGATATTCCTTTTGGAGTGTCTCTCTAAACTAATAGATATCAGTTCAGTTGCTATCTTACTGAGTGAACAGTTTGCTAAAAAAGTTGATGACATCATTCGTGGTTACATTAATGATAGTGAAGTTGAAATTCGTCGTTATGTTATCCTGTGTTACGCTGGTTTGTTGAGAGCATTCAGAGCCTCTTATTTGGCTGAGAAAGAAGGAGATTGCGTTTTTGATGAAGTAATGAAAAGCTTTTCTATACCACAAAGGAAACTAATAGATTATTATAGTCAGAAATAAGTAATCATGATTCGTTAATTGTATAATTAGATGCATACCTTAAGTAAAACAAAAAGAGAATTAAAAAAAAAAAAACTATGAAACTGGAATTGAAGTCTATAGTAATGATTACTGAATCGATGCTTATATATTTCTCGATATTGCATGTGTAGTGTTTTGATCCGAGGAATGCGTTATAGAGGATTCCGGTGTTGGGATCAATGTTTCTGTAGTGTCAGACCTCAAATCCTCTCTTTTGTATTTCGAAAAAGTTGATACTTTTGAGTTTATCAAATCGTCAACATTATTATATGCATTATTATTGGGCACTTTCCTATTGCCAGTCTTGGATATGGACTGATGTTGTCTTTGTCTTTGTTGATGCATCATCAAACGTTTCTTTTTCATCATGTTGGCACTGATTTGCTGTTGCCTAGAAGACGAACCAGCGTAATAGATGGGTTTCTGCAAGGCCGGACTCATTTGATATGTGTGGTTTGGGATCATATAGTCTTGTTCATTCATCACCATGTACTGTGGAACTGTTACAAGTTGCTCCATCAGAGGATTGTAGTATCCTGGATAAGTTCCAGACCATGGATCTTCATGATATCCCATTGCTTGTCCGCCTTCCACCAAGTTTGTATTCATTGAAGCTTGATCATAGTAATATTGATACTGTTGCTGCATAGGATGGTATGATGCCTGGGATGCGTATTGTGCCTTAGATCCCGTTGCTGATCGCTTAGCTGAATGTGGGGGTTGTGAAATATTGTAAGTTTCGTCACTCCCTGGAGCGGGTCCGCGTTGGTACTTCCCTTGGTTCTTTTGCAAGGACGTGGCACTCGGAGGTGGTAAAGGTGTCTTAATCTGCTGCGTTTGCTCTATGAGATATTTATCATTATAAACCAATTGGCTAGCAACAGATGTTGAAATATTTGGCTGCAAGAATACTGAAGGGTTTACAATCGTATCATAATTATCGTCCTGTACTGTGCTGTAAACACCTTGGTACATGCTGGGTTCTAATGATATGTAATCTTTTGGATCTTCTTGCATTGTACTAGAATCAAGGTAGTCCAATGGAAAATCATCCTCATAATCAGAATCAGCTTTAAACTGTGAAGGAGTATCCTTACTCATAAATTCGTATGCATCCTTGTCTCCGGGAATCAAATTATTTGCTTCATATTCTGACAACGACTTGGACTCCATGTCATCTGTTGGAGACATATTTAACTTCTTTTGTTGTTCCATATGCTCAGTAAGTTGTGTGAACAACGTACGTGTCTCGTCGTATTTAAACGACAATGCTGGCTCCAAATGAGCAACTGTCGTTGGCGACTGACCTAACTTCTCCTTTTTCAAGTCCCGTTCCAATGCATCAGCCATAAGTTTATCATGTGGAACATTAAACCAAAAAAATACTTTTTGTTTCTTTTGAGTCCTTAAGCAAGAATTTTTAAACAAAAACTCCAAAAATTCAGACCGGGGAGCTTCCAATATAGCATCAGTACCACATTTAAGATTTCTTAAATCTGAGAATATACCTTCTTCAAACTTCTTTCTGTCCACTATCTTTCTTCCAAAATGTTCAAATTTATATACAATGCAGCGAACAATATCGGTTCCAGTTATAAAATATAGGTTGTTCCAGTACACGCAGCTCACAAAACCTTCGTCATGATTCAAATAATACCTTCGTATAACTTGGTTTTCTTGCCAATTTGCTGGAGCAGTGGCTAAAAAGAACTTCAAGTCTTCAATTAACCTCAATGACTCTTTTACTTCATCAGTAAGCCCCTTCTCTTCTTCTCGCTTAACATCCCCCTGCCTACTTTCTTTTGTTCCTACAGTCATGCTTCCAGATGATGGAAACTCTTACTCAATGTAATCAAGGTTGATTTTTCTATGGTCGTCTAGAGCCACCTTAATTAAGAACTTGGCCTCTGCAGTTCTCTTTACAATCTCAATTTTGTAGCTCCTTGCTTACCGACGAGTTAGATCTGATATTTTCCTTCAATAAGTCGTCTTGCACTGACGTTCGTTAATCTGTAACTTATCAATTGTCTTAGAGGTACGGGAAATGGCTCCGCTTAAGTATTGTTGTAAATGTGTTAGTCCGATGTTTCAGATCTTGAATGTAAAACATTACACAAAATCACTAAAGAGAAGTCTCGACTCCTCAATAAATTTTGTGTCATAGTTCTGCGATTTCTGAAAGGAGTAGGTGGTGCTGCATTTCCGTTATGCTACAAGTAAGCCAAATTGGGTAAGATGATGTTCAAGCAGAAGTAATAAAGATATGGAAAGCATAGCATTACATAAACTAATCATGATATAAAGATGAAATCATGACATGTAAAAGAGACAAATACATAATAAGGCTTGATTTGAACTATGTATCCATCAGTTGTGTTGGAAAAATCGGATACGAATAAGCGAACAGGTGAGGTTCCATCTAATAATGAGTCTAGTTGCGAAATTCCCAGGGTGATTGATTTCAAGATTATAAAGGCTAGAGGTAAGCTCTTAGATTCCCCCTCATTACCTCCTTTTCAGGAGCTTCTTAGAAATGTTGATCTTTCGAAAGACTTGAGAAGTAAGTCAAGTGAGGCAGATTATATTTACACTTCTCTACAACAATCTAATGCAAAGGACGCTATTTCTATGAATACTACACCTCCTGATATTATAGGTATTGGGGGGAATCTATCAACTTTGGCATATGCGTCTACAGCTAATAATCACTTATCTTCTCTTTTGACAAAGCTCAAAGAAGAAAATGCATATGACTTTCTAGTGCAATTTTTTGCAACTTCACAAAATTTTTCGAATTGTGTTTTAGAAATGCTGAAAAACCTTAAATCAGTAAGTCATCTAAAAGACCCCAAAATGAAATACGTTGACTCTTTAGAGACAACCAGTACAAATGATACCCCCAGAATATGTTCTAGGCAAGATTTCAGAAAATGGGTTCAAGATATTCCAGATTTGATGTATAAAAATATGAGGGATGCTATAATTCGATTTGCAGTCACGTTGGATGAACTCAAAAATATGAAAGAAAGCTACAAGAAAGAGAATAGTGGATCAGATGAAGTTCCCAAGGAAATTTACCTTAGTGAATACAAACTGGATGAAGGATCTAGTTCTGGAAAGAAATGTGTAAAAGTGCAGCACTCTCACGGATTGATTGAAGGAAGATCTGACGAAGTTAAAAGCTTTAGAAAGACGAAGAAAGCTCCAAAGTTGAAAAGAAATAAGAAATCTAAAAGAAGCATCGTTTGCAAGCAATGCGGCGCTTTTGACACCCCAGAGTGGAGAAGGGGTCCAGATGGTTCCAGGACTCTATGTAACGCATGCGGCCTTTTCTATTCTAAGTTAGTTAAAAAGTTTGGTGTTAATAAGAGTGAACTGATACTAAAATACAGAAGAGATAACCACAGGCTTCAGGATAGAACAGTACCGAGTCAAAGCATTTACCTGGAGGTTGCCTAAATCCTTGACTACATCTTCTCAAAGCTACACAACCACAACTACGAGTTACAATATAAAAGAAAACTGATCTTTAGTTCAACAAAATAGCATATCCTCTTAGTATATGAATAATAACCAGTTATAACGGCGACATAATCATACTACATATCGTGTACTTTATAAAGCGACATCCAATCATAATACCCTCATATTAGCTTTTTTTTGATTCTGAACCAATCAGATCTATCCGTAGGAAGAGAAGAGGATACTTCAGCTGCCTGTGAGAAAGAGCCTACAGGTTCGGTTATTTCTCTAGCCTTCAAATTTGTGTTAATTTCATCGATATTCTTTTGTGGATAAGAGCCATTAATATTGCAAGCCAAGAGCGCTCCAGAGTTATTAGCTGGATGAGAACCCCTTCTGAACGGAGGGATATATTTTCCAGCCGAAGAGATAGATGAGTTAGAAACAGTTGACTCAGCATCACTTTCATGGTGTACACTCTCTGGCCTATGAAGACCCGATTTCATTGAATAACGCTTCTCTTGCTGCCGCAATCCAGAAGAGGCGACTTTTATTCCATTTCCATGACTTTGCAGGTTGCCACTTTGATCGCTTATGGGAGATAAGGCATACGTAGGCGCCCTAAAATGTGGTTTTCTATTCCCTAAGTCACCATTCAACCCAGAAGTTACAGTTTGGACCTGAGGTTTTCCATGCAGCAGTTGGGGTGAATTTGTGATCGGCATTTTCACATCATTAATAATATCAAAATCGTCCTCCAAATGAAACACTTCATCATCGTCAAGACTCATATGCCCAAGCTTTTCAGATAAAGGTCCTATCTCTGGCGACTTAAAGTTTGGAGATCTCAAGAATGGTGGAATGTACTTTCCATTTGCTGAAGGTAGTGAAGCTGAGCCATTTCCAAGCTGGTTAGGTGGTGGAATTGTAGTTGCCATTGAAGTGTGCAAGATCTGGTAAGGCGCTCTTCTCGACTTGGAAAACAGATTTGATTTTCTTCTGTAATATGTTGGATTACTGGACGTGTTGATCAGTATTTCTGAAGAGTTCTGTTGCCGATTGTTTGAGTGATCATAGTGCTTATTATTCATTTTATACTTACCACTCTGATTATTAGATTTTACATTTTTCTTCCAAGTGCGACCATGTTTCCTGTTCTTTTTCCAATCCGAGCCATCGTGGTTATGACTATGAACCTTAGGTCCGTTATTTCTTTGATCGGCATACTTGTTCATATAATGACTCATTACAGATTTTGGAGTGAAAAAATCTTCACGATTGAATCTATTATGTCCCATCTTATTTCCATTATGTGATTGATTAAAGGAGGCAACATTGAAAGGCTTTCTGGTGTTTTTAAACTTGAAACCAGAACTCCCAATTGGAATAGGCTTTAACTTTGTATTTGATGATAATAATGCATCAGCTCTAGGGTTATGAGTAATAGACCCATCATCCAGATGTGTAGAAGACCAATAAGATTTAGAGTTAGACGTGAGTTCGCTATCTGCAGAGGGAGGTGGTGATTGATGAAGTCTCATTTCTGCAGTGTTTTTCGAACCATCTTCAGAGGTGGTCATAACTGACTGCTTGACGGGTGATACTGATAATGATGCTTCTCTCTTACTATAGTAGTAATCATCCGTCTCGTCAAGCTCATCTTCTAGCTCATCTTCCTCCTCCTCATAGTCGCTCGCCCAATACTCTTCATCAATAGTGAAATACTTTAATGTGTTAAGTTCATTTTTCAAGAGAGCTAAATCTCGATTATCAGGATCGATATTCAAGCAGTATCGAAGAACTGAAAACATTTCACCACTCATTGTTGAGAAAATGTCAAATAGGGCCTCTCGATTACGTGCAAACTGAAGAAAGGCCTTATCAGACTCCGTAGCAATCTGAAATGGATTCTTATGAAATACTAAAGTCAACAAAATGATTCCAGTCGACCATAAATCAATCTTAGAGGCATCATATGACTTGACATTAGAATCAAATAGTTCGGGTGCCATATATCTTTCAGAACCAACATCAAACTCACGTTCATTTGAAATGATTTTCTCTGTTGTCGCCAAACCCCAGTCGCATAACTTAATAGACCAGTCTTCGGTGATCAAAACATTTTCAGGCTTTAAGTCTCTATGAAAGACAAAATGAGAATGACAGAATTCCAATGCATTCAATATTTGAATGAAAACATCTTTTATGTCCTGAGATGTAGAAGGTCCATTTCCCCTCTGTATTGCCTCATATAAGTCTCCTCTAGAACAGTATTCCAATACCAAATATGAATCAAAATGGTCATACAAAGTTGAAATATTTGGGTGCACACCTAAGATCTCATGTATTTTGATTTCCTTCGAAGCTTCATTGCAGAGCCCTCTAATTATAGATAAATCACCATGTGAGTTTGATGGATTTGACCTTAACCTTGCTGGTGATGATGAAGGACGCGAATTGTCAGCCTCCACCTTTCTTTTATAATTTAAAGGGAAAATGAATTTTACTGCAACAAGTCTGTTCTTCTGAACATCTTTAGCCAATGATACTAGACCATATGAACCATCACTGATGTCAGCAACTTTGTTATATCTACCTCTTAATAACTCACCGTTGTCATACTTTTCGTATTCACTTATCATTATTGGGAGACAGAATGTTTTTAAACAACTTACTTATTTTATGCAAAATAATATCTTTCTTTCGTAAGACTCTTCAAGTAAAACGTAATGTTGCAAAATGCTGGAACAGATGTAACAATTGAATTAGGAGCAGCCCTTTTTCTTTCGTATCTTACAACGTCAAATTTGACAGCAAAAAAAAAAAATAAAAAAAACAGAAAAAACACTTATGCTGATGGACGTAAATGGGTTCGAAATGCTAGGTTATGTTAACTCGAATGAAACCCTATAAGTTGAATCGTTGCGATGATAAAGTTTTATTTCTTTAAATTGACATAAAGTGCTTGTTTATAACAAAACTGATGCTGATTTGAACAATCAAATGAAATGATAGTTAAACGTATCTATGGACAAGTAGTGTTAAATGCAATATTGGTTGATAAACAGACAGATTTAACCTAGTATGTTAATAGTTTTCCCCTTCTTAACTTAGTTTGATGGATATGTTATAACTTCTAGTTAGCCGCTCCGTTTGCCAAAAATGTGTTAGGCTGTTCAAAATAAGTAAGAACTAGTAGATGATCTTCCTCAATCAATAATTATGCCTTCTGTTTCTATATTCGTTAAACAATACTGGCTATTTTTGATAAAGGTTGGTTATTTACAGATAGAATTGGTTCGTTTCATAATACTTGTTCGATCTACCTCCGCAATAAGTAGAAGGGTGAGATATGTCTCATATCGAGGACAATAAAAATTGCGACATTTTGCCATTTACATCTAATCGAGTTTACAGAGAATACATCAACTTTAAAAAGCATTTTGAGAATTGATCAAAATGGATGAGCAGATAACGACCTTTCTAGCCGTTACGGGAGCAAGCGACGAGTCTGTTGCAAAACAGTTTCTAGATGTTACAAACGGAGATTTAGAGTACGCGGTTACTTTGTACATGGAATCAAACCCACAAACCAACTCTCACCCAACTGGAAATGATGAAGATTTGGCCAGCAGATTACAACAAGAGTCTTATGAGAATAACAATGAAGAAGAAACAAGAGACGCCGACACCAATATACACAGGCATGAGACACTTGTTGATAGTTTCGAGGGATTCTTACCTCTGCATCGTCCTCCTAGGCCAGCTGACATTTTTGGCAGCGGCAGAGTTGGTATATTCAATCAAAGATTTGATGAGGATGAGACTGATTTTTATCAAGAAAGGGATATTTTCCATGAAGATGAATCTTACGATAGCGATGATGGGATTATGGTTATAGACAGTGATGAAGATGATAATGAAAGACCGAGATCACGAAGGAGGATTAATAGAGAGCGTCATCAGTCAGACCTCACATCTACACAACGTCGTCTTGCAGGATTGTTTAGGCCTCCTTTTGACATAATGTCGAGAATTGATTTGGATAATGCTAAAATTGAAGGTAGGAAAAACAGCAGGTGGATCTTAATAAACATTCAAGACTCCACAGAATTTCAGAGCCAAGTCATGAATAGAGACTTGTGGTCTAACTCAAACGTTAAGGCTGAAATTAAGCGTAACTTCATATTTCTTCAGTATCAAAATGATTCACCAAATGGTATGAATTACTTGCAATTTTACTCCACAGAAAGGTTTCCACATCTAGCCATTCTAGATCCATTGACAGGCGAAAGAGTACATCAATGGACAGACGGAGAAGTTCCAAAAGTCGACAATTGGATCGATGATGTGCAAGATTTTTTACTGAAATTCTCTTTATCCCCAAAATCCGGGAATCCAATAGTAAATCACCCAGTAAAGTTTGATCCTCATGCATTAACGGAAGAACAACAAATAGAGTATGCAATGAAACAATCTATAATGGATAATCAAAAGTATGAGGGAAATAGTGCTGAAAATGCAATCGCTATAATAGACGAAGAAGAATCCCCTAATGAAACTCCTTTAGAAGAGACTGATCCTTTTGATAACATAAAACCAATTGATCATCCTGAGGCTGATTCAGGAACAACAACCAGGATACAAATTCGCTTTCCAAATGGAAAGAGGTTGGTGAGAAAGTTAAACGTTAATGACAAGATAATTAGTCTTTATGAATGGCTCAAGTTCATTTTGTCCAACGATCCAGAATTGTATGGGCTCGTAGATGGTGGTGACAGATTTATGTTGTCAAATATATCTAACAAATCATTCACCCTAATCGATTCCTTAGATACGACTATACATGATGGGAACTTAAAGAATGCAACTTTATTATTAGAGAAAGAGTGAATCATATATATTTATACATTTACGTTTAAGAACAATATTAATTGATATCGTAGGTTCTATCCTTATCTGTTAAGTTTCGGAAATTTGTCCAAGGGAGGAACTTGAGGCATAACTAAAGTCGGATGAGATGGCCATTTGATACTATGGCTTAAAGTCTGGGAATCATGAAATTGTGGCGAAGGTAAGTCCAAAAGCCTTCTGTAGTTAGATTGTAACTCAAACTTAGCGTCAGCGATCTCATCAATGCCATCATCATGTTCTTCAGCATCTTCAATATCATAACTATTTGCTCTCTCTGTATCTTGATCACCTTTTATCTTTTTACCTTTTCCTTCATCTGCCTGGGGATCTTTCTTTGAGCTATCTCTCATTGTAAAGTCCCTGTTTTTCATTAGATACAAATCATTTTCAATTTCTTTCTCGGATAACCCTTGACAACCAACTAGCTTTGTTCTTTTATTGGGTGGTTCTCCCTCCTGTGATTTTTCAAATACTCTTAAGCTATCTAAATGTCTATATTTAGCATCCGTGAGCTCGATTTTGTTCTTAGGGTAATACTCATTATCAACGTAAAATTGACGGTCATGACACGTTTTAAGAGGGTGCATGTCATCTTGTTGGTCATATACCTTTCTTAAATCAGACGAGCTCACTAAAGAGCGGTAGTACAGTTTCAAAGATTGTGCTATCCTTTCGTTATTATTGACGTTATAATACTCCTTATGCAAAAGGTTTAACTCCAGATAAGTTTTGTCAATCAACTCTCTTTTACTATTTGCCAAATGACTATAGTACTGTTTCCAAATCAAAACAGCATTTTTCTTAGAATTATCTTCAATAAGATCATGCTGATAGTTTTTCTCATTTAAAATTGCTTCTAAATCCCTCTGATAGGGACCAAGCGTTTTGACAAACTGTGCCCTAAACGGTAAAACTCTTTCTTCTATGTTAGCGGAAAAGCCAATATTTCGATCAAATTCTAAAGGACTTTGAAGGTTATTTATTATATCGTTAAACTCTTCATCATATTCTTCAAAGGACTTAATAACATCTTTCCTACTCTTTGATAGACTGCTATTCACCAATATATAGTCTTCAGTGTTAGTTTTAATGTTATTGATGGTTTCAATTTCGAAGTTATAAATTCGATTCCAATTGCGTTCGTTCTCAGAAAGAGTTTTTATATGAAAGTTGAGCTCGTCTAAGATGTGATTTACTCTAGATGTTCTTGCCGCAACGTATTCTTTGCTGGCGGTCTCAAATTCTTGTGTCAAGCTTTCTTCCATTGTATTGAGCTCATCAGTAGTGAACTGGGAGAGTTTCTGTAACTCCAAGGGTAAGGAAGGGAGAGATTCCTCCTTCTTCTCCAACAGGGACATGTTTAAATGAGCTGCCGCAAACAAATCTCTGGTTCAAAATTGGCCTGTCAAACTGACAATAGATGTGGTTTTTGCGATAATTGACATGGTCACTCTTGGAGTAGTGCACATTTCCCAATTTTGATAGCGAGCTACAAGTTGTACCCCGTGAAAACGAAGACATACGATTAACTCAAAAGGGAACTGCTCCAGTACATAGTATATGTAGTTGCCTACTAGAAAGTTTGACAAAATAATAGGTTGATCACTTTTTAATTCCTTTCAAAAAAAAGTAGCAAATATTGCTTGATACCTAGTATACTTAAATTTACGTCATATGAGAGAACAAAATACATATACATATCCATGACCTTAGTAAGTACTATACTACTTTATAAGCTTATTTAGCGATCCTCAGCCCATTCATTCTCCCTTCTGATAGCCGCTTCTTCTTCTGGGCTGAAGTCATTAACAATGTTGAAGGTTCTTCTAAGTTCCTCAGGGCTCTTTCCTCTTATCATTTCTGCAACAATCTTACAACCTGAGTCTAAAAGTGGCCTTATGTTCAAGTAGTTAGCAGCTTGAATAATCTCATAAAGCATCTCTTGATCAACTCTTAAGAAATTTTTGTCCCATTCATCCACAGGTGCAGACTTCCTTGCATCATCATCGTCATCATCAGGAAAAATAGTATTCTTATGATGTTCACACCATTGTAATACTTTAGCTAACACATTAGCTCTAACGTTGGGGATAGGAATTTCAAAGTCTTCTTGCAAACCATCTGGGTTCAAGTCATTTATCATATTTTTTATTAAAACCGATTTTTCGGCTATTTTAGGTTCCACAACGAACCGTTCATCATCTAATGATATAATGATTACCTTAGGAGATGTCATGATTAACTTAATTAATCGTTAACTTGTAGTTATGCCTTAGTTTGATACCCACTGTGTCTTTGAGTATCTTCGCCTTCTACGCGTTAACTACTCAACTAGAAATTTGGTCCTTCAATTAATTATGCAGTCTACGAAATGAGCTATTTCGCACTTTTTTGTTTCACTGACAAAATTGCAAACAGTAGCCCCATTAAAAGAAGAACCTTATACCGCAAAATTACTAGTGTTATACGATGAGTGTGTGTTGATGTAAGAGAGAATCGTAGTTGACTATACAAATTTTGCCTTTTATCCTTTTTAGTTCTTTTCAAAGGTGATGTGCCTATGTCATGTTTACCACACAGACGTTAACATAATATATGCATACTAATATCTTCATTGAATTCTGAAAGATTTATTGTGACGGCAAATCTGTAAAGAGATCTTATTAGTATGATCATATGATGTACACATCTTAGAGTAAACTTGAATATGTAAAGTGTATAATTTCTAAAGATATAGTATGATTAATTCGATTACATTGCAATAGGGAAGATAAAACCACGTATTTGCAATAGGAGCTTAAATAAAGCATTAAAAATAAGAATCCATTACGGAGGTACTGTGCTTCCCTTAAATATCAATATCTTGTTTGTTTGCTTGTTTGTTTGAAGCGTAGCTGTAATCTTTTTTTAAATACTATAATTTTCCTATGCCAAGAAAATTGCAGGAATATATAATATTCGGATTTTCAGGTACTTTTAACTGGCTCATACGTATCTGCCTACATGAGTTTTTACATATTTTTCAAAAGATAATTCTCACTCGCGTGCCTCTTTTCCTTAAATGAATTGTATCAGAAGCATCTGCATATATAATAAAAGCACCATCGAGGTATTGGAGACTTCTTACGATTGTAATTAGGTCACCTAGACCTGCAATGTACGATGTGTACTGGATATAGAATATGAAGGCCCCCACCATCAGCTTTTGTGTATCGACTATACTGCGGGTGTTCACTACTACTACAGTGGCATTTCATAGAATGGGTCAAATATGCAAAATTTATTTAAGGTATGAAAATCAACGTGAAGTTCTATAATAACGAGGGCCACTGTTACACTTTCAAAATGGATCTATTAATACGGAAAGCGACATGTCACAACCCCTAAAAGATGATTTCATTGAATTAACGTTCGAGACTCTGGGCTTCAGAAGATTGTATTGAAAGTAAATTATTATTTTATGATTAGAGTCTCCCCATATTGATCACAATAATTATGTGTCAGCATGTTGAACGAAAGTCTAATTTACTGAGATTTATTTTTATTTTGCTTCGGTTTACTTGGATTCTGTTTTGATCCCTTCTGTTTAACTGGCTCATCCTTATACGCTTTTGGATTTTTTGGCTTTGCTTGTTCTGGCGAGGGCTTTTTAGAGTTCTTTTTAGGCAGTTTTCCTATTTTGATTTTGCAATATTCATTCGATAAGGAGGTTGAACATTTACCAAGTTGTTCATTCTCTATGTCATGTGGTCCGACAGCTAGATGATCGAGCACCTGTTTAGTTTGATCTTGAACGTCACCAGACTTTGCATTTAAGACAGTTAGGACATGAAGTAAAAATCCTTTGACGTTAATCACAATATTAGTCCGGTCTGCCTCTGAAAGGGTCAATTCCATAACATCTCCAACTATGTTCAGATTTTCATCATAAAGAAAGTCCCAGTTACTTATGCTATTTGGAATTAATACACTTTTTCCATCTTCACAAATTGATCTGCCTAGATCCCACGTCTCTGGTTTGATGTTGAAATCGATGAGAGAGCTCACATAGTTCAAGGAAAAATCACCACTTGAAATGTCTTTAGATACAATCATGGCATGGGGTCTGTATATTTCGGTTAAACACCCACAATCCAGAATATGACTTCTTGCAATCCCAAACCAAAATTTTCTTGTTTGATAATAAGATGGCAAGACATTGGAAGGAATTGGAATCATAGCAGTACCACCTCTTAGAGCACCAACATGTTGAGATTCATCAACGTCGACACTAATAAATTCCGGACCCGTTACCTTGTCACATTTACCATCTACAAGACCACACTTAATCACTCTCAAGGGGTTTATATTGTATATGAAGTATATGTGATCCATGTCATCATCGTCAAAAAGAGGAGTCCAATTTTTTTCTTTGAATCGAGGTGGTCTTCCACGCAAGGTAAGTTTTATTACGTCCGGCCCAGAGAACGGTCTCGTGAAGTGCATATATCTTTTATTACCAGTTGATCTCATACTGAACACAACAACGGGTTCTTCATTCCATTCCCCTTCAGCATCAATAAATCTCCTCACAACTACTCTAGGATCTTCAGCACCTAAAACAAACATTTTCGGATTTTTCCTTATAGGAATGTTAAGGAATGTGGGAAATTTCATCAGATCTCCAGAATACGTTATTGTCTCAAAGTTTGGAACTTCATTCCAAGAATCGTCGTAGATCTGGGCATTAAGCAAACTAATGGTTGGTTTGTTTCTTTTTCTATCCCTGCTGTATACGACTCTATTGACAACGAAATGAACATTCTGCTTAGACAACCACACACTAGAACCTGCAAATTTATTCCACTTGTCTTCTAAAATGCTGTCTTCGCTTTCTTCTGGATCATCCATGAAAGCATACTTTGCGTCAGGATATGTTGATTTGGACATATTTAGAGCTACATTTCTCGTTTCTTTTAGTTTTGCATTAAGCTTTTTCTTCTTTGATGTTTCAATGACACCAACACCGAAAATATGTTCACACTTAAAATTCGAGAGAGAATCATCACGGAGAATTACTTCCTTTTCAATGAAAGAGTATCCAGGAACCTTTAGCTTGCGAAAATCTTGACGAAGAACATCTTCGTTAATGGGTGATGAGGGAGATACCCATACGTCCAAAACACGATTTTTTGGCTCCTTATCTTGAAGCAAACCCAGATAAGAAAGGCACGAATAGAAATTGGCAAATAGCATTAATGCGAAGCATGCCAAGACGGCATAATTCTTTACTGAATTGTTGTTGATTCCATTTCTTGAGTCGGAAATTAGACTTGTCAACCTGAAATATTTAGCATAAACTATGGTTGAAATCGCTAATGACCCAATAGCAATAAAGCAGATGAGACTAGATTCAACAGGTTGACTTATAGCTAACGTCTCCATCTTTACGCTTTACTTTTATTATCGTTTCGTCTGATGATTCAAATTTAGTAAATGTTTTCGATATTCGCTGAGGCTGTGCTCAGATGCCGACCGATGTTGCAGAATTCAGCCTCATCCACAGCAATCAAGCTATAAGTAAAAAACTTTAGTAGATAGCTAACTATTGAATAGTATTCTATATTAATATTGAAGGCTAATTGTAATCACTTATCGTAGATACCTTATCTTTTAGTATGTTGGTAGTTAAACTACTCCCTATTTTCTAGTACGTAGTGCAGGCTCTTCAACAAAGGTTGTGACAATATCGAACTGCTCAAAGGAGAAATTTAATAAATGTCCTTTATAAAAGACCAGAGCAAAGCTTTTAAATACTACGTAAACGATGACAATACCTGCTCTATTCTTTTATTTATCAGCAGCAACAAAGATGCATTAAGCAAACAGAATTAGATAGCATGTCATTAGGGTATTTTTAGGGTGCGAAATTGGTAGAAAATATGCAGAGCAAGGTTTACCTAAAAAAAGTTTTTGGGAAGTATTGCAAGTTGTCAACATAATATGTCTGCATGTATATGGGAACATTGCTAGTGAACGTAAATCTTTTTGGTGCTACTGATATGTATCTTTTGGCTAATTTGGCTTGTGACTTTTCACGTCTCGCAATGAAAAGTCACTTATACATTCCAATGACAGAACCTAATATAATACATAAATGTTAATCTGATGGCTCTAAAAAATACAAAAATACTGAAGCATTGGCAAATTCTCAGACAAACTCTCTCTGGTCTTTATATCTGTATTAATTGGGTATCTTCTGATCAAATCTCAAATCTGTCGTGTATATTCCAAAAAGTTATAAAATGAGCGACGGAAATTTATAGTGTAATCTACGGATTATAGAGAACTGTAAGCATACACAGAGATTGTTATTTTATATCGCAAGGGCTAATTGAAATGGTAAGTATTCAACGTTCACATTTTGAAGTGATGATTCATGTCAACGAAGCATCTACTGACAAATATTTTAGTTGCCATTGTACTTATTGACTTCAACGAAGTCAAAGCAAATCTTAGTTGAATTGAAGAATGGTGAAACATTAAATGGTGATTTGGAGAATTGTGATTCGTGGATGAACTTGACTCTAAAGAATGTAATTCAAACTTCTGCAAGTGGAGATGAGTTTTTACGTCTTCCTGAAATCTACATTAGAGGAAATCATATCAAATATTTGAGGTTACCTGAAGAAGTGAGTATAAATTATTTAAATGAACTATACCAGTCAAATATTGCCTAATTTTTGGAATACCTAGAGCGATTTTTATCTGAAATAGTTTGAGCAACCCGATAATCTTGTTTCCTATCTTTTTTGTTTTAAAAAAAATTCAAATACTAACTTCAATACAGACCATGGACTATGCCAAAGAGCAAAATAACCTCATCATGGAACAGAGAAACAGAAACCAAAAAAGAAGAAACAATTATGGCGGTGCCAGTTACAATAATGCAGGCCATAACAATAATTACAGGAGACAGAACGGTGGAAACAGAAATGGAGGGTTTAACAACCGCCGTAACAATCAGAATCAACAAGGTTCCAATAACAATAATAGCAATAGGGTTTAATTTAACGATTCTTATGACATATACGTTTTCCCGTTTCAGATTGGTGTTTGTTCAAGAGGAGAATATGTGTAAATATGAGTGGCTCAGGCATTTTACTATGTACAGAAACCTTCCTCTGATAATCAAGGTCGATCCCAAAAATCAATCAACAACCTATATTCCTTGTATACTAGATGGTCATAAACTAGTAAGTCTTTATCTATCTTAGGTTTTCTGTTAAAACGTAATTTTCGCATAACCACAAAAGATTAATTAGGCTTGTTAGTACTGATTTTTTTTTTAAAAAATTTTTTGTTTAATTCTTTATAACAAAATAAAAAGACATTGATCAAGACATTGCTAGAGTTGCTATTTTACTAACATTTTGCTGCTGTATTCTATATAAAACAATTGTAATACTCGCCAATGAGCCTTAATGCCTCAGATATTTGTTTGGGCTTTGAAAGTGGAACTCGCGCCTCAAATCAAAAGCTGCGAACTCAAAAAGATTACTTTAAAGATAAGAAGAATGAGATAACATCAAACCTTTTCAAGTTTAATGACAAAAGTAAGCCTCACCTGATTAATTTGCCTGTTATTCTGCTAGGGAGATTCAAAGGATTATGTGATACTAGGGGACTTAGATGCTACAATGACGAATGTCGTCATATGCCGGACTCTAACATCAAGTGCAATTACTGCAAGCATTTGCCTTATATTTCCTCTCCTTTGAGGGAATTAATCTCATCTGAAGAGTCGATTGGATACTTGAGAATTTCAGAGATTATACCCAAAGGAAGAGAAGATTTCAGGTCTAAAGTATATTCAGAATTGAATCATTTAATAGGTATCTTGTCTGAGTTCAAAGACCATCAGGCATCTATGGTATACTCTAAGAGAGCGAAGACTGTAGATTTTACGAATGGACGAGTGAATAACGAAAACGAATCCATTAGTGAAGTCTCCTCTATCAGAAGCTCACTTTTTGGTCATAGAAGTATCAATAACACCTATTGCACTTTTTCCAATAAAATGAAAGGAGTATCTCAGACTTAGATAAGCACTAAGAAAGGGAATCTTCATTTCAAAAATTACCATGTTTGAAGGCACTTGGCTTAGTTTACATTAATATATAGCAAATAAAAACATAATTTTATTTAGTTCACGTTGCCAATAGTCCAGCTTTTTAAATCATCTCTCAACTCGACTTCACTAATTAGCCCGTTGAGGTTCCTCACATTTTTTGACTCTTTATCTTCATCCAATGTGTTGCAAACTTCTGGAATAAATCCTTCCTTATTTTCAACATTGTCAAATATACCCTTTATGCATTTATCAGGCGTGAATTCAAGTACTTTTGAAATTTCCGGATCCCAGCGACTCTCTAATATTCTATTATATAAATCACTAACAATTGGCTGTACTAAGCCTTGGGATAAATACTGGGGTTCTTTAGGAGCTACAGAAAGATCACTGTCATCAGACTTAGCATCCAGATTGATACTTTGGGCACCTCTTGGGTGCACAGTTCTAGAAGCCGCATCTGAGTCATCACTAGCGTATCTTGTCAGAGATGGCAGTCGTCTTCCTGTACTATTTGAGGAATCTATAACATCTTGAATTCCTGTGAACACCCTTTTTCTTTCAAACTGAGGAGCATTAAATGTACTGGACGAATTTGAAAGACTTCTGTGGTCTTTAACTAAACTTTTAGTCGATGTTGGGTGAACCACAGCGAAAGAATCACTAACTTGTAACTGTGTATGGAACTCAAATGATTCCGATAATTCTTTAAGCCCAATTGTCAAGTTTAGAATGGAATTAACCTTTGATTCCCTTAGAAGGTATTTTGAAGAGACCGGCTCTTCAAAGTTCAAGTATTCAGACAAGTTAATTTCAAGTTTTCCAAGTAATGTGGCGTGGTTGGAGTTATGTTGATGATGTTTCGTTCCATCATTGTCAGAATCCTCACTATAGTACACATATATTAATAGATACTTATTCCCAACCATTTTATCTTTGGATTTGAGTGGAAATTTCAAATTGCATGACACATTGAAGTTGAAAGCACATTTAAAGTTGTGAATTTTTTTTTTTGATGAATTGACAGTAATCAGTCCAGAAGAGCTTGAAAAGGTGGTCCCGTCATTTTTATTCAAAGGTTTCTCTTTATTAATATTCCCAGTAAACTCTTTTTCGCTCTGGCTATTGTTGGCTTTTAGCGTTCTAGTTGTCTTTAACGCATTAAAGCCCGTATGATGCTTTTTATGATTCCTGATATGAAGCTCTATAAAACACAGTCCTGTAATTTGAGGTATATTCGATAACTCATTAATGCTCAAGTTCAAGTTGAATCTGAGTTTTTTCGACGTTAGCATGATGGAATCAAATATATTCTCATGTATTCTAAAGGGGTCCTATCATATCGTCTAATATAAAATATTCTTAATGCGACATATTATGGTAGACGGCGAGACGAGATGTGACACAAACCCGTCGCGTAACGGGCCAGCCGTTCACATATAATTGAATTGAAAAAGCTTTTAATTAGTTAACCAGGGTAAACTGGAGCTTATGAAATAGCAGAGATACCAAAAGTGATATGTCAGTTGATACTACTGAGCCATTTCTTCTTGATAAGCGGTTTCTGCGCTTGTCTATAGCTAATCCAGGTGATAACAGGCTGTACGAAGCTGTGTGTTTATTTTTAACTGAGGTAGCAAACGTTGCAAATGAGAAATTACTATTACAGTACGATATGAAAACTGTGCACGAGAGGAAGCCTATCGGTTCAAAAGAAATATTGAATAATGTTGCTCTTCCTGGTGATATTTGGCTACGTGGTGATGTTTCTATTAAAGACATTAAGTTGAAAACCTCTTTGATGATAGAAATGAATAATATGATTGAGAATGAGGTCTCCGATACGACAAAGGATGAAGCTGACGTTACAACAATAAGTTACTATATTAAACTTTTAACCGCTTATAAATTCCTTACGATATCGAAGAACTCCACAGCTGTATCAGATTTTATTAGAGATGATGCGCTACGCGAAGAAGAAGAAGACGAACTTGAGTCAATGGACAGAAGCTATCTGACACCACGGCAGACGGATGAGCCATCATTTCCCGGAAGTTCTCCCTCTTTTGATAAAAATGAGAGAAACGTTTCTTCTAATGCACTGGTTTCTAGTTCTACAAGGTCAAATAAAAAATCACCCTTTTCAAGAGAATCTTACTCTAGGAAGCGGTTCCTGTCCTTTTTAGGTCATAATGAAACCTTTTCAGAGAATGCATCTGTATATACAAATGATACCGAAGAAAAAAAGCCGGTTATAAATTCAATTTTAGGAAAAAGCAGAATCTATAACAAAATTAAGAGACATCGTGAGCTGTCAAGTTCAACGAGCTCAAATATTTCCAACCTGTCTTCCTTCAATCATAGAAATAGCATGAGTACCACTAGTACTGTTAACAGTAAATCTAAGAATAAGTTCTCAGGTCTGTCCTTTTCACCTGAATCTGACCATAGGTATTCATCTATACATCCCAAAACAAACCAGATATTGACTTATGCAGAGATGAAGGAAAATCAGAGGAATAAATACGAATACTATTGCCAGTTGTTAAGATTATCAACATTGGCACAGGCAGTATTACAAAATAGAGTTCGTTCGTTGAAAGCTAAGCAAATACTCGAGTTCATCAAGAGAAACGCTATGAAAATGATATTAATTGATGTCTTTCAAATGATTTCAGACTATGGTAAACTTGAGGCATTATGTCCTTTATCCAGGACTTAAAGATTTAGATGAAATGTCGTATTAATGATTGTAAAAGTAATAATAATGATACCAGGGAAAACGGCAAATATAGTGTAAGATAATTAAATAAATAATTTAATGTAATCAGTATCTTATATCTTTTATAAAGTTATTTACATGTACTTAACATTTGCAGAATGACACTTAAAAGTTGATCATTTTCGCAGGCCGCAGCAACTCTCTCCTTATCATTAAGTTGTTTGTTTACTTGGTTCTCAGATTGGTGTGTACCCTCTTTTATCAATATTTTGATTCTGAATCTTGCCGGCAAGGAACGTTCTAACCTTACCCTTATACCCAATCCTATCAAAGTCGCTAAAGAGCAGTGGGTTATCGTAGGTGTTATCTTGATTAAAACTTCTGAGATATCATTGTTTTTTGTTTTTCCGTTGGTTACTTTTATGTCATTTAAGTTAACAACAGCAAGTTGAGCAAGTGTTAATGGGTGTTCGGGATCTGATATGGTGGATATCAAGTCAAATATTTCTTGTGAATCAATCTGTTCTTCTTCTTCTTCTTCTTCATGTTTATCATTTATTGGGAGTTCTGAATGAGCATCAGAAACAGAGAGATCTATAAGTTCTTCCTCTGATTGCGAGTCATTCTGAAAATCGGGCTCTAGCTCCGGTAAAGATTCATTACTGACAGTTGAAAATATATCTCTTCTGAAGAGTGAGAGGGATATAATACGATTAACCAAATAATCTTTTTCAGAAGGTTGATCTAAATAGCCTTTCTTATCGAGTCTTGTCGGAAGACTGGAAATATCAACCACCGTTGGATTAGCATTTATTGGATCTGACATTTTATTTTCAATACCAGGTCTTGCTATTACGGTTTAAAATTACAAATCTTCATGATTTTTATACCGTTTGGTGTGCATAACGATATATTACACAAAAAACCATATTGCATGTTTGGTAACGAAAAGTAATGTAGGGCAAATGTCATATACCAATGTGCTTCTCAGACTATTGGTGTAGCGAGTTATTCGAAAGATCTAATTTCTAAATAGTGTAAGCTGTCTAAAGTAAAAGCTGTAGGAACCAACTTTGAGTAATATCTCACAGTATTGTTATTACATTGCTCATTTCCCGTATACACCTGATGAGAGTAGCATAACACAGATCGTTATTAAAAGTCTTTTAAATAACAAAAGTCACGGGTACTTAATTAGATATCAATGATAAAGTATAATATTTCTATGTACAATAGACCCAAGAGTCACCGTTAGAAGTTGCTGCGTATATGTATATCGATAGATGCTCGATGCACGTGATATGTTCAGTAGTCAATTGAATTGAATTAGTTTTTGGTTATCAGGAATGTAGATACTGGCAGGGAAACATAGCCACTCGATAAGGAATGGAATATTATCACTCTTTATTTTTTCAACAATTGGCCCCGTATGTACAAGTTTTTCTAAATAGTCAGAATGAAAAGTTAAACGTCTTGCTTGAGAGATCATTGGATGGCTACAACATATCAAATAAAATATGGGATAACTCAATCATTAAGAATAGACATCTGAACCTTAAATACATTATAGATATATTTAATGGGAAGGAAGAAGATAAGCTAATAATTAAAAAGGAGAGTCACGAAAAGAGTCTACACTCCCAATTATCACCATTCAACCCTTGCTCTGATTTATTTCCTAACGGAATCCTTTCTGAAAAATGGTTATATAAGTATGTCAAGGAGATCCCATTTGCAATTATAAAAGTATTTAATCTACCAGAGTCTCCAAACGATGATGCTCATCTTTCCACTTTAATTAATGAGAACAAAACTAAGTGTCACGAATATAACATTAAATTTGTTGCAGTAGTGGTTGCCAGTGAAACTTCTTCACCAGTTGATGATGACAAAAGAATTAGTAAATTAAGGCAGCTAACCAATCTTCCTAGATTAAATGGTCTACTTTATCTACATAATTCGTCTGGAACTATTGAGCGTGATAGCGATATATTGGTTTCAAGTATAGTTACGAATATCAAAAGCTCAGGAGTAGAATTTTACTCTCAGATCGAGCAAAGAATAAGAGAAAGGTTCAAAAAATATTATTCATTTCCGTCTATTGATAAGGTTAATACATCGATCCCTTTATCTCCCAAATTTTTAGAAACAAGAAACTTATTGAAGCAAGCATTTCTTCAGCAGTTTATCTCTTCATCGGACCTTGAACCTAGTATAAGAACATTTGAAATAGCATATCAGAGCCTTATTGATTTAGTGGGGGAAAATTTCGTGAACATGAGGAAGCCCATTTCAGAACGAGACATCAAATTATATGTTCAGTTTAGAGACTTACTTGATGTTATCTCATTCCATATAACCAGAGGCTACTTCTCATTAGAGGAGCCACTAGCAGCTTTCAAAAAACATAAAGCACACATATTGACCGTTTTACATACATTGAAGGATTGCAAATATAATAATCATTATTGGATTTCACGACAATACGAATGGTTAGGCGAGTTGATAGTATTAATGTCGAACATCAGCTTGGTTGATGTTGGGAAACATCTACAACAGCAAAAGCGTTATCGGACGGTTAGTCATAATATTGTATCATACTTTGGTGGGGTTTATTTAGGTGATAACTTCAGCTTTGACATAAATACACAACCTGACTTAATATTTATTCAAGCTGTCAATCATCTTATTAAAGCTAGTGTATCCAGTGACAAGATGGAACTCGCAGCTTCAAGCTATGCTTCATTGTTTTCTCGTAAGATAAGATTACTTCATCGCGCTAAAGATTATTACAAAAGCTCAATAACAAATTCGGGGCCTTCAGATAGGATATCATTTGTTAGCTATATTGATTGGATGATTGGAGAGGAGTATTACAAATTGAAGGAAGATATCACACAAGCAATAAAATATTATGAGTTAAGTCTTGCAGAGCTACGCCCACCGAAGTTTTCTACCATATCCATTATTATTCAACTTCGTTTATTAGAGTGTTATAGGTTGAACGCGGATCATCAAAAACTTCTGAAGACAATATTTGAGATCACGATGCTTCTTCCTCATTTCCCTTCAGAATTTGCGAATGTTCAAATAGACCTGGAGGACTTCAAACTGTTATCTTTTAACCAGAATAATTTTTTCAAGGCAAAAGCACTCATAATCAATAAGGACATATGTCACCAAGCGTATGTTGGTGATTACTGCATTACCCAAATAGAATTCGAGCCGTCGATAAATGTTAATACTCTTAAAAAGTTGATTAAAGATGAATGTCAGATAGAAATGAAGATTCACAGAATTGAAGTTGCTTATTTAAATGTGAATTCTCAGTCTACTGACTCATCAAAATGTGGTTTGGAGGATGTCGTTTTAACCAATGAAGACACCGTTGTGCCTTCTCTGGTTCAGCTAATAGAATTAGACTCCCAGGAGTCTAAGGGCATGAACGGCATTGGAAATTTTGACATGTCTGACATGAAAGTAAAAATTATTCAGTTTTCCCAACAGGTGATAAGGACAGGAGAAATAACTATTGACTCTGTGAGAGTGTCTTCAACTATTAGTCTCATTAGCAATGGTCAAAGAAGGGAAGTTGAAAACAAAGAGGTAATTCCTTTAACAATTTCTAGGACAAACAATCACCAAGCGAAATACTATTATCCAGGAAGAGAAAGCAACTTCATTTACAACAACAACTCAGTTCTCGTGAGATTAAATGGAAGACTTGCACATTCTATTAAAGTGTTGCCTATTAAACCAAAAATCCTGGTTTCTGGTTCTCATGAAGACTCTTTTTCTGTTGTTTTAGGTGAGAAAATAAGGCTTCCATTAAACATTGAGTTCGGGGATCTACGTAACCAAAAACTTAGTTACAGCAAGGTAATGCTCTCACCTCGAATCACAGTAACAGATGTAAATGAAATCAATTATACACCAAAGCTTGAAGCTAGAGTCAGTTGGGAAAGCCTCAAAGACGATGAACCTCTTGATGTCAACGATCTAGTAGGCAAGGAGAACAGTCCTGTCAAGCACAATTTAAATCTAAGCATACTTGCACCGCCATACTTAAACGAAGACCTCACTAATAGAAGTCTCACTGCAGTAATCGATTTGAGTATAATTCTCTATGAAGGTGAAGATGATGCTGATGAAAATATATCAGCACTGTACAATATTTATAACTTTAGCATGCCAATTATCGGCAACCCGTTTAATTGCATATTTTCGATCCATCCTACTTATAGAAGTCATGGCTCAAATCATATGCCATGTCCGTTTGTGGTACCAGTATCATGTCATGAGAACGAATTTAACTCATCAAATGAATCTTTTCCTGTACCCGTTAGGTTATGGAATGGCAAATTACTTGTTACAAACAACTTAGAATCTACAAGCCAGAATAAAAATGAAATTGAGATAGTTAACATTGATTTGGATATCAAAACAGTTGATCCAGCTATTATCATCGAGGCAGCTGAAATTGAGAAATTTGGTAATAAGAAGGTTTTCCAGTTATTTTCTACTAGAAGTAAAAATGAGCTTTCTCAGAGGACAGTCACAATTTTAGCCGTAGCTAAGATCAAATGGAGAAGAGGTAAGGGTGAAATCAATGAATTTCACAGTGAAGAGTGGAAAGATATTTTGCCCCTATCGGACCCTAGAGTTTTGCTATCAATAAGAAAGTTGAATTCCAACTTTGAATTTAAGTATATAATTGAAAACCCTACTCCAAGGATCTTCACTTTCAAGACAAGTTTGGTTAATTATGATGATTCACCATGGTCATTTGAATTGAATGATAATAAACTAGGGTTATCTTTGAACACATTTCCTGTCTTGCCCTTCAACAGAAATGTTGTAAAATATATTGCCACTTGCTCTAAAAGAGAATCAATTGTGAAACTTCCTGAATTGAGTGTATTCGACATGAACTACAAAGTGAACTTGCCCACGCTTCCCATCTCTGATTCAATTACGAAAGAAAGCGGTTCACTTTACCTTTGCTTACATGATTTCAAATAGATAGGTGAAAAAACATACTCGTACTTAAATTTATACTTATACTATATACCTAAGACTTCTTAGTTAACACTAATTAATTCGACGTCGAACACTAATGTAGCATTTGGTGGAATTAAGCCAGGGAAACCCCTCTCTTGGTATGCTTCCGAACCTGGAATAGTAAGGTTGGCCCTCGAACCAACGCTCAACTTAGGAATTGCAATATCCCATCCTTTGATGACCTGACCAACTCCAATTGTGCATTGAAATGGCTTACCTCTACTACGAGAGGAGTCAAACTTTTTGCCATTTTCCAAAGTACCAGTGTAGTGAATGGTAACTAAGTCACCTGGCTTTGGGAATGTTTTACCATCTCCTTCTTGAGTGATCTCAATTTGTGTGGTTTGTGGGGCAGACATATTCTTCGATGATTAATTGATATTAGAAGCAACAATACTCTTTACAGGATATGTGTGTAAATGATAGCATTTAAATTTAAGTTGTTTGCCTTATTTTCTGAATAAAGTGAATAAATACCATCAATTTGAATATGCAGGTCCAAATAACTACCGTTGGTAATCACAGGACACTTACCTTAGCTGGTGAATTATCAGACATGGGTAATTGAGCAGTGGAAGTTAGAATCTATCTCTTTTAGTCTATTGGAAAAGATACCTTTATGCAAATGTCATCCTCTTCAGACGTTATTGTAGAGGTTGATAGAATCGAAACTGGTGGAACTTTCACTAACCATGATGTTATCAGAGGAGAGATTAGGTTGACTGTTAAATCTTCTCTATCGCTTAATTATATTCAAGTCAAATTAGAAGGGATATCTAAGACTCTGTTAAATATACCAAGAACTTTAGGAAGCGATCGGAGAGCTAGGGACAGAAGGAAGAAAAACCAGGAGAGAATAGTTCACGATGTCCATAGGGTACTATATGATACCGTTTTGGTATTTCCTCCAGAAAATGTGAAGAAAGTGTCCCTGACAAAGGAGTATACTTTGACACCAGGAAACTACACCTATCCGTTTGAATTTAAAATCCCGTTGAACAATTCTTGTGTGAAAATGCTGGGAATAACAAATAAAGTTCTGTTCAACATGAGCAACTTGGATCTTGTTATCAACAACGGAAACTTCAACAGACTGTTTGTACGTAACAAGGCACACCAATATTTGCAGAATCAATCTGGACAGACTTCTCAAACGGGAGGGGCCCAAATGAACCCGCGACCATATCATACTACTTCTCAATTACCACCGTCTCTTAGCGGCCTACATGACTTCGCATCTGTGAAATACTTTGTTAAGGTAACATGTAAAAGGTCCTCCTTTTTCAAAACAAACCTTAGAGCATATGATCCTTTTGTTTTCTTACCTTTGGACTTGGATAGCCACAATGTGCCTTTACTGAGAAGCAATGAATTCGAAGAATACAGGGAGATATTTGTTCGAAAAGACTTGACGTTTAGAGATAGAATTCCTGATATTGTTGGGGTAAAAGTTTCAGGCGGCACACCTGGAAAAGGTAATCACAACTCAAGAAACAACAATGGTGGTCAGAAGAGAACAAGCCTTTTACTGAAGTGGTTTGACCCTGGTCCACCGACTCCTCCCCCGAAAGACAGTCAATCCCAATCACTGAGTTATCAACTAAAGTCGACGGATGTGCCTTTCTCTTTTGAGGCCCGTTTTAGATATCCAGCCTTTCTCATTCCTACTAGACCTCCGACATTCAAATTGTACATCCTGTCACCTCTCAAACCAGCAAGGTATTCATTGGCTCAACATGGTAAACCGGATGATAGTAATGGACTAGGAGTAATCTATTTGCAAAAACTAATCGTCGACTTAGTGTCTACAACTAGTATTTCAGTATTGGAAACAGATGGATCTCATAACGAAATCCATCGAGGAAGTCACGAAGAAGTTTTCAATATATGCAACAATACATATTCTAATTTAAAGTTTGATTTAATGAACTGCAAACCTGCAACTTCTACCTCGGCGATTAGCTCTATGGGTGGACTGCCTCAAATTCCATATGAATTAGAAATTCCACGGAAATATTTTGAGAATTGTGTTTTAACAGATCAATTGGCTCCATCATTCAAAACATGTAATATATCGAGGACGTATACATTAACTATTAAAGCCGGCTTCTCCTACGAAAGAGTCTCTGATTTTAAATCAAGGCAAGAGTTAGATCGAAAAATAAGATATGTGGATCTACAATGTCCTAATATCAAGGTCTTGAGTGGGCTTAGTATGACAAGTGCTTTGCAATCTAATGCCTCCAAAACAAGCATAGAAAAACCACCACCATTCGACCCCAATCACACTGAAAGCTCCCTTTGGGGAGCTTCTAAAAATTCATCTGATATGAACACTTACCAAGGACTCGCTGATATGGCACCTTCAAATAGTTCTAAAGCACAAGAAGCACTCAATCTGCAACTACCAACATATGATGATGTAATGCATGAATCCAGTCTTCAAGATGCTGGAGAACATCTGATAGTGAGAAGAAGATATCAGCAGCATGAAGAATACTCACATAACCTAGAGTAATATAGTGCTGCTTATATATATTAAACTAGTCGTTAACTTACGTAATTCATGACAAATAAAACTACCGCTCGGTCTGTAATCATATTTCACGTCGAACCGGGATATCTTGAAAAAAAGTTTCAAGAATCCAATACAGACAAATAGTACGTGAAAAAATTTGGAAGTCCTAAGTGACGTAGCTAGGAAGGATAGACGAAGATGTCAGAATCAGGAACTGTGAATTTCTTCGCTAGAAACAAAGTGGCAATTATTTTGACCACACTCGCAGGCGCGTCTGCCATTGGTACATATCTTTATTATCAGCAGCAACAAACCGCTGTGGAGGACAACAGTAAAGACCCCACTGGAAAGAAGAAGAAGTCTAAGAAGAAGAAGAAGACCAAGGGTGTAAATGGAGAACCTAATGGATCTGTCTCTGAAGAAAAGAGTAACGGGGAAGTGAAGGGCCAAAGACCTTACACAGTCGATGGCAAAGGATTACCAGTCATCACGGATGAAATTGTAGAATCATTATCGGAAAAAGAAACTGAATCTTGGGCAGCAGCTTTAAAAGAAGAGGGTAATACAAAATTTAAGAGCAAGTCTTATAACGAAGCCATTGCGTTTTATACCGCAGCATTGAAGTTGAAGGTTGATCCAGTTTTCTACTCAAATAGGTCTGCTTGTTACGCTGCTTTAAACGATCATGAACACGTAATTGAAGACACAACAGAGGCAATCAAGATCAAACCGGATTATACAAAGTGTGTGTTGCGTCGTGCCACTTCTTATGAAATTTTAGAGAAATACACTGATGCTATGTTTGACTTAACTGCTTTGACTATTTATGGTGGTTTCAGCAATAAATCTGTTGAACAAGTTCTTGAAAGAGTTTTGAAGAAACATTCAGTTAAAATTGTCGAAGAAAATTTGAAAAACAGAGTTCTTGAGTTGCCATCTGCTTCTACTATAGGCTCATTTTTTGGTGCCTTTGTTGAAGAAGCTAACCCAGAAGGTATCTCGGAGGAATCAGAAGGCGCTGATAAGTTCCTTTTCGATGGTTTAAAAAACTTAAATGCCAACACTCCGGAAGGATACGAACTTGCCGATAGTGCATTTAACCAAGCTATCGACACATACAACATTAGTAACTTAGAATCGGGCTCCCCTGCTTCTGCTAAGGCGTCAATTGCCTTAGAATATGCAGCTGCTGTGAAATTCTTGAAGAATGACCCAACTGCTGCGTCAGAGCTCATTGAGAAAGCAATTTCTCTCAAGCCAAGAGCAAGAACTTACATTTTCAGAGCATTAATACATGCTGACAAGGCCTCTTTTGCTGAAGCTATATCTGACTTTCAAGTTGCAGAAAAGTTGGATCCCCAAAGCCCAGATATATATTACCACTTGGGTCAATTACACTACTTGACTGGTAACTTGAAGCTTGCTGAAGAAAACTTTATTAAGGCCAAAGAACTCAATCCAAATAATGTTTACGCGTATGTGCAATTGGCATGCATCACTTACAAGAACGGTGACTTTGAAACAGCAGAGAAGAAGTTTAACGAGGCTAAATTGAAGTTCCCAGCTTCTCCTGAAATCCCAAATTATTATGGTGAGATTTTGGCGGATAAGGGTGATATCACAGGTGCTTGTAAACTGTTTGATGTAGCTGCTAGATTACAAGAGGTCTTACCTAACTATTCAGTTGGTTCTTTGCCTTTAATTAATAAGGCAACATTAATTTCGAGAGAAAGTCTTGATAGATTAGATGAAGCAGAAAAGTTATTGGTAAAAGCCTGTGCCTTGGATCCAAAATCTGAGTTAGCTAGAATCTCTTTGGCTCAAATTATGTTGCAAAAGGAACAAGTTGATGATGCAATCGCTCTCTTTGAAGAATCATCTGATTTAGCAAGAACAATTGAAGAAAAAGTCCAGGCCACTTCATTTGCTGAAGCTACTAAGATGCAGAAGAGAATTAAACTTGATCCAATTTTAACCAAGAAGATTGAAGAGGTC
The DNA here is from genome assembly GCA_030570455.1 of Priceomyces medius. NCBI lineage: Eukaryota > Fungi > Ascomycota > Pichiomycetes > Serinales > Debaryomycetaceae > Priceomyces > Priceomyces medius. Next base: position 947,050 of record JAJLVV010000003.1, on the reverse strand, counting down.
ATGAGACAAAGTGGTGGTTTGGCCTAAGCTTTTATCTGTGTCGAAAAGAAAAAAATGTGCGTCAGTTCAAAACTAGACTTTCAAGCTCAAAACTTTGTGAATCTAAAAGGGCATACCCTCTAGTGGATTCAAATTCTCTTTCATATCATTCGAATAAATTGTTTGTATATATCTTTTGTCTTTCTATCTTCAACATATAAATTTTTATATGTAATTATAAAAATTTATGATTTATATTATTTTGTAACCACTTTGCAGTAATTTAATTTGCGATCGATAAGATTATATTCAGCTGAACAATATTCGTTGCAACAGAGGAGTGAAAATCCACGTTCGTTATTTTTGACCTTCAATTACATAGGGGGACTTTACCTCATCGTGAATTCGTTAATATTCCACCATGAAATCCTTTATGAGAGCCTTAGTATCTGCTTCGAATCAGTCACATTTTGACGAAATTTCGAAGGTTAACCTTGATTTAAGTTATATCACACCACAAGTAATTGTTTCATCAGGGCCCGTGAAGGATTATGTCAAATCATTCTATAGATACCCAATTGGAGATCTTGTCAATTTTCTACAGTCAAATTATGGAAGTGAAACAGGTGGTGATTGGCATTTATGGAATTTCAGAGGAGAAGGTTTAGGCTATAGTAAGGAGGATGTTTTTGATAAGGTATCTTATTATCCATTGCCAGACCATGAGGTTCCCAACATCGAAATAATGCTTCTGAGCACAAAGGAAATAGATAGCTTTTTAAACAAATCTAAAAAAAATGTAGCGGTCTTACACTGCAAAGCTGGTAAGGGCCGCTCAGGCACTATATGCTGTGCATATTTAATGTACCGGAGCTTACTTGATGGTAGTCCGATTGATCCTGAAAAAGCTAACGATGTCTTCACAGAAAAGAGGATGAGAAACTTCAGTGGTAAAGGCGTCTCTATTCAGTCTCAAGTAAGGTACCTTCACTACTGGTATGATTTCATTCATTCAGCTTCAGATAAGCAGAGACAATATTTTGATTTTAATCCTGCTTCTAGTAATCTATGGACTCCAAAGTATTGTTGCCTAACTCATATTACTATACAAAATGCAAATGAAGCATTGCTTAGGTCTAAAGTTTCCAACTTTAATTTACAGTTATCAACATATTCACGACGGAAAGATGTTTCAAGTGGCGTTGAGCTAAAAGAAGTTTTTCAGCTTTCAAGTAAGTCAAACATAAGGATTAGTGGTGGAAATATATATATAGTTCCTGTCAGCACCGTGTTCATTGACAGCTCAACTGCAGACCTTAGAGTATCCATAAAAAACTGGTGTTATTCTTGGTTTAATATTTACTTTGAAACTTTGAAGTGTATTGAAAATGGGCACCTGGAGACTATTTGGGAAAAAGATGATCAAAGTTCCGAAGATTTTGAAAGAGAAAGTGTGATAAAGGGCCATTACAAGGTGATGTGGAATGAGTTAGATGGGTTTATGGGAACACGTCAAAGAGGAGCTAGCTTGTTTGATGCATTGGATTTTTCTTGGAGATTTTACTACTAAGTTAGCATGAGTTAGCAGATCCTCTATTCATCATAACGTATATACATGTTGGAAGATATATAAATAGATATTTTGGGATTTGATAGTTTCAAAGTCATGTACTAGCCACCTTTTGCTCCATCATCAGTGTCGAGCCAGAATTGACTCAAACTATTCACAACTTCATCTAAGTATTTTGAGTTACTTACTAAATGTCGAATGTTCGATTTCGTGTAAGGCTTACACAACTCAAGCTCTTCATATAGCAAAATGTTATTATTACCTGACCATTTGACATTTTCAGTCCCATATAATTTACAAAACTTCTTAAAGATATTCGAAGCTATATGTGATGGTCGAACATGTCTCTTCATAGAATTTTTCTCATTTGCGATCGCAGTATTCAAGTTATGTTCCAAATCATTTATAGAAATGTGTTTCAAGGGAACCTTCAGTACATTGTTGTTTCCTTTCTGAGAATTGTTCTTGGGTATTGGTGCTATGACCTGAAGAGACTTTATAAATGAAGTATTAACAAGCCTATAATTTTTAGTTTTTGAATTTTTTCCAATGTTGGTTCTCAAAACCAATATTTCATTCGTCGAATTGAATGCATATATAGATCCTGTTATGGTTTGGTCTAGAATTGTTGTTATCTTGACTTTCAAATTTATAACCTGTTCTGAATTATTAAATGCCATCTGATACTCTTAAGCTATCTAACCAAATTAAATATCAATTTCAATTAATTCTAAGTCAGAAAATGAGGAGCAAGATGTGTTAAATATTAAAAAGGAAATATAAAGACAAAACTTTGTGAAATATACTCGATGCACTAATCTGTCACTTTCAATAGTCACGATATTGTATGAATATGTGCTTAAGATCTCTCTGTAGGTACATGGATCAGCATTAACTTAAGTTTTCCATTACAATGATTTACGTAATTAAATCCAGTCACGTGTTCTCGGTAGCATCAAATGATTCATACAGTCTAAGAAATGAATAAGTTGTATCTATAATATTGATGAAAAGGTCTTAATTTGAAAGATCATTGATATATATATGTAAGGTTATTGAATTTAGAAATTGACTTAAACAATATTGGTGATAAGTTAATCATAATTTCAAGTGAATTGTTCAGGACCTGATATATAGGCTGCTAGAAACTGGAAGGAGTCTAACAAATTCGAAGAATGCAAGAAGAGCTAATTCTGATAGACAAACTTGAGGATGAATTAATTGATAATCCTGATGTATCGACTCGTAAGGATCTCAACTTGTCGCTTGATGAGACATTCCAAAAGAAATTGAATGCCCGGGCAGAGCAAATCGCATGTTTAACTGGAAGCACAGAAAACGTTAATGAAACAGATCTGGGGACCTCATATTCAAATAAAACACCTAATAGAACAGGAAGTTATCAGCTTCTATGTATGAAGTCTAAATTAGACTATGAATATAAGGATAATGATCCCCTTGACATATCTATTAATGAATGGTTCACTTCCAACGATTATAAGCGACTTGGTGGGTTCCAATGGCTTGCAGAAATGTATGAGCGAAACATTCAAAATACTGGTTCCGGAGAGGAACTGGAAAACTCAGAAGTGGAGTTGTTGGAAACTTGTATTCAAAAGTTAATCCCGTCTGCTGATATAGGATCTGAATTACTTACAACATCATTAAACCATTTACTTTACTTCCTTTTTGGTAAATACAATAACTTAAACACGAAGGACGAACAGTTAAATGCCATTGAAAGAAATACTTTTAAATTGCACCAACTAGGTTTACTGTCAGCTGCAGTCAAGGTTCTTTCCTCGTTCATTAGTAATAGGTTAAGAGGTGATAGCGTCAACCAGGTGCCCATACTGTTGAGTAATAATGAGGATAAAAATTATTATAAGTTGCTAACAATTATTTATTTTATCCTCAATGTATTTTTAAAATATAGAGAAACTGATCACTTCGTCGATTTACAAAATTTACTTGATGAAAGTGGGCTCCTTACAATGCTTGTTACATTTATTGAATCCTGGAAATGGAAGCCAAATGTAACTTATAGAGTCAGAAATTTGATAAGCATAGTTTCCAAATTAATATTGATTGAATTTGGTGATAATAATATCTTAAAGGAGGCTGACAAGTTTTTGGTTGATAAACATAAAATAGCAAATAAAAATGGTATAGACATATCTGAGAGTAAGCTCACTTGCTCTCCTTTAGATTACTTCACATTCAAAGAAGATCTAATGGATAAGTATCCATTATGGTACTCTGACTCCTTCAAAAATTCACAATCGAAATCATTAGTCTCTCAAAATATGGATGGTATGGAAAAGAATTATGAATATTTCATGGCTATGAACAATCAATCAAACTCTCTATCCAACTTAATTGGTAACCCTAAGCCCAATAAATCGCATTCGGTATTTGGCCAATTACCAGCCCAAACAGTTCACATTGCAACACCAGTGCCGTCTCCCCCATCTACACCATCGGATTACATGACAGGTGGCGAAAAGATAAGAAAATCATATCAAGTGAACCAAGGGTTACCATTCATATACCCAACCGCTGATGATGCTAACGTCCCGGAAGCTATCAAAGAGGCCGATAAAATTATCAAAGATGCTGTTTATGATAGTTATTCAAATAAGCAATTATGGAAAGAGAGACAACTGTTTATGACACAAGAAAGAGGATTCATCAACAAGTATGAAAAGGATATTGAAGAGGAAGACGAGTTCGAATATACCTCTGATTTATATCAAAAGCACCCTGAAAACAAAACAGTAATTAGATCGATATTAAAGGTTGGTAAATTCTATGAAGAAAATTTAGTAAGGCTTCGATCGTTCGTTCTGATTTTGCTTGAAACTATCAAAACGTTTGATTTTAATTTCAAATTGAGCTTTGCAGAATTAAAGCTAAATTCTGAAAAATCCCTATTCCATTCACGATCAAATCAAAAATTTGAAAACGCGGACAGTAAAATTGATGAAGTGGTTTTGCAGCAGGTGGAGCTTTTTCGCGTAAAACAGACCATGATAAAGGAAAGTAGTAGAATTATACTCTTGTTATTAAAATGGTTTAAACGGAGTCATGTACTCAAATATTATTATTTGAGCTCAATTTTGTTTGATCTTCAATATTTCAATGTTTTACTTGATTTTTTGAACCTGAGTTTCAACAATTCTAACTTTCAAGATCCAATTAAGCAGAAGTCAGAAGAGGATCCGAGTGAGTATGAAGTTATCATTAACCAGAATATGTTAATGAACCCGGAAATTAATCTACCGAACTTCGATTTTTTCAACAACTGCCTAAAAAAGGATTTGGATTTCAAATATTATAACTTCATTAATAAAGTTTTTATTCTGAAACTTCCTGTCTCCGTCGAAACTGGTAGCTCAAATTGCGTTCATATTAAAAAATTCAATGAGACCTTTTGCTTTACGGTAACTAATTTATTGAATATTGGTAATAAAATACTTAGCAAAAGTATTGTCCATCGAATTTTTACTCTCAATGAACTCAAATCCACTGAGCTTTTTAAAATGTTTCTTATTAACTATGATAATAAGTTTCTCTCGACACCAATTCTAAAAATACTTAAGAAACTTATTCCATATCAAGGTCGAAAATGGAAATCTGTTAATATGGATCTTATATCTTTGATATATTTGAACTTACGGCTATCGCTAAGAGATAATTGGCTAAGCGGTAAGGATTTAGAAAGTGACTTCAACAGTTCATATGATCAAGAATTAGCATTGAGAAGTCTTTTACAATTTTATAACCTCCGAAAGTACCCTAATCAAATGGAATGTCTTGGATATGAAATATCTGATGATTTGGATATTCCCTTCCTAAACATAGATATTCAGAACTAACTATGACGGCCGTTCATCTCAAGTATAATGAACAACATATATGTACTATATTATGTATGTAGTGAACTACGTGTGTTTACCGATTAAAATTTTTGTAAAGTCGATCTTGCAATATGTTGCTCATAAAATTACACGGGCATAAAAGACACTGACAAAGTAAATACTCAAAATATAAACACTTAATCCAATATGGTTAAGTTGACTCAGATTGATGATGCTACTGCATCTACTTTCAATGATGCTACGGATTTACCCAAGACTGAAAATTTTAGCGATGTTGAGTCGGATTCTGATTCAGACATCGAAGATGACTTCGACATTGAAAATGAAACTATTTTTGATAGAATCATAGCATTAAAAGATATCATCCCTCCAAAACAAAGAACTCAAATCTTCTCAACCAGTGATACTGTTAGCGGTTACGTTTCTTCAAGTTTCTCCAGGGGTGGGGCCTTTTTATGGGGTCTTACATCTTCTGTCTTATTGTTGAGTGTCCCATTGTCTTTAGCCATCTTAGCTGAAACTCAATTGCAAGAGATGGAAAAAGAAATGTCATTGCAAAACTCTGCCAAAGAAGTATTGGCTCCAGGTTCTGATGCAGCCTTCAACAATGAAAAGCCAGCTAGCGCATGAACCATTTTCATGACTTGCTTGTACATAATACGTTTTCTGCCACTTTTCATTAAGCTCATTTGTTATGTTTTTTAATGAAATTTTATATATTTGAGGAAAGATTCTATGTCGTTTCAGCTAAATAAAAAAACTAAGCTTTCTTATATTTTATTGATAAAGCGTAAATATCAAGGTAGTCTGTAATTTCGTAGATAATCTCAGAGACAAATATACTGTGAATTCCCAAGGTCAAACCCAATCCAGTCCAGCTTATCGCTGACAAGACATAATTTGCTTCATATCCATAAATATCTATAAGCAATTTGGACACAAATAGTTGACCTAAAGGAACAAACATTGGTGCTTGAACCATAGGGAATTCTTGTAATGTCAAATGAGCCAATATAATTCTACCTACACAAAATGCGACTGTGCACCCAATTGAAGCTGCTAAAGCAAGTCCATATTCACTAATAAGGGTTGGAAAAAACCATGCTAATATTGCAATCAGGCCATAATAGGAAAAAAATGGAATCAAACCTTGATAAGCCTTTTCGGCTGCTACCTTTGCCTTATTAGGTGCATTTCTGTACTCAGACTCATAGTATACGCTGACATTTTTCATGGTTCCAATAATATTGAAATAAAGTGATGCCAAAGCTGTTATAACAACAAACGTTAAGCTGTTGATCTCGTATGCACCATTGAAGCCAAGGGATGAAAGGTCTAGGTCAAAAAGTTTTGCACGCCATATTCCTGGACCAAATAATCCTGTGACAATGTAAACAAAAACCATCATTAAAATTCCCTCAACCGGTCCACTGAAAGCTGATAAGAACAAGGTATGTGTATGGTATTCTTCCCAAGTCGACATGTAAAAGTTACAAACTGACAAAAATTGGGACAAAATAAATAAACCACCATATCCCATCTGGAATACAGATGCAAATACGATAGTTCCTAAAGTAGTATTAACAGCATCGATCGAATGATCAAATAATTCACCCAATGGCCCACTTTGCTTTGTCCTCCTAGCATGCATACCGTCACATCCATCGAATGTTTGATACATGAACAAGCCAAAAGCATAAGAGAAGTAGCACCAGCTTGGAGCATCAGCATTCAAATATGGATCATAATATAAAACTGTTGCTACGTTAGCTAAAATAAACACCATCCCTATCAATGTGACAACATTTGGAGCCATCCACATGGGTATAATTTGAACGAAATACAGCCACCATTCCTTTAAGACATATCTGGAGATAATTGAATGATCCTCAGAGGAATATTTATACAATTTCAAGTTTTGCAATCTATTATGTGGTATGAAAAGACCCATTGCTGCTAATAGTAAGTAAGCAATGGACTGACGATTTTATTAACGAATTGTTATCAAAAAAAATGTGTTTTCCATTTAATTTTTTTCACGTGCAGATCTATAAAATCTCTGCTAAAGAGTACAATAACCATAATTGTAGATTACGTCATATTCACATAGATCTCAATGTCAAAAATTCAAATTCTGAAATATTTACTTCTTTGGATTTTTAATTATGAACAAGTATATATTATACTATACAATTAGCAGTATAAAAACCAACTTTAGAGCTTAGCAGTTATTAGTTTAATCAACTTCCTCCATGGCAGATTCAGCAGTAGCCTCCGTAGATTCTGTAGAGGTTGCACCGATTTCGCCTTCAACTTCCTCATCCTCGTCTATGTTCAAACCTAAGGAGATCAATCTGTTGATTCTACCAGCGAAAGATGATGGCTCATCCAATGAGAAACCAGAAGTCAATAAAGCAGTTTCGTACAACAAGGTGGTCAAGTCTTTGACAGTCTTGTCCTCAGCACCATCAGCCTCAACCTTCTTCTTCAATTCTTTAATAATTGGAGACTTAGGAGAAATCTCAAAGGTCTTCTTGGAGGACATGTAGGAAGACATTGTTGTGTCTCTCAAAGCTTGCGCCTTCATGATTCTTTCCATATTAGCGGACCAGCCGAATTGACCAGTTCTGATAGCTGCTGGAGCATCAACTAACTTGTGGGAAACGACAACCTTCTCAACATTATCACCCAAAACTTCCTTCAAAGACTTAGTCAATGGCTCAAATTCCTTGATCTCCTTTTCCCTTTGTTCCTTTTCTTCTTCGGTTTCTTCTAATTCGAAGTCCTTGGTGATGTCAACCAATTTCTTGTCTTCAAACTCTTTCAATTGGGTCATAGCGTATTCATCAATTGGGTCAACCAAGAACAAAACTTCGAAATTCTTGGCCTTCAAAGCATCCAAGAATGGAGATTTCTCAACAGCCTTAATAGACTCACCAGTAATGAAGTAAATGTTCTTTTGATGCTCTGGCATACGAGTGACGTAATCTGACAAAGAGGTGAGTTCTTCACTGGATTTGGTGGAGTTGTATCTCAACAACTTGGCCAAGGCATTCCTGTTCTGTTGGTCTTCGTGAACACCCAACTTAATGTTCTTGGAGAAAGCGCTGTAAAACTTGTCGAATTGTTCGTGGTCTTCAGCAATTTCGTTAAAAGTCTCAATCAACTTCTTCACGATGTTCTTTTTGATGACCTTCAAGATCTTATTTTGTTGCAACATTTCTCTGGACAAGTTCAATGGTAAGTCTTCGGAGTCAACAACACCCTTGACAAAACTTAACCATTCTGGGATCAAATCTTCGGCTTCATCAGTAATGAAAACACGACGAACATATAACTTAATGTTGTTCTTCTTTCTCTTAGATTCAAAAGCGTCAAATGGTGGTCTCTTTGGAACGAACAAAATAGCTCTGAACTCCAATTGACCCTCAACGGAGAAGTGCTTGACAGCCAATGGGTCTTCCCAATCGTTAGAAATAGATTTGTAGAAAGCGTTGTATTCATCTTGAGATACCTCAGATGGATTTCTGGTCCACAAAGGTTTGGTCTTGTTCAATTCTTCGGTTTCAGTTACCTCTTCGCTGACCTTCTTAGTCTTCTCCTTCTTTTCGCCATCTTCATCTTCAACCTCTTCCAACTTTGGCTTCTTGTCATCTTCGGACTCATCCTTCTTCTCTTCTTCTTCTTCTTCAATTGGAACGTCCTTTTCAACAGTCTTGGTGACAACCAATTGGATTGGGTATGACACGAACTCGGAGTGCTTCTTGACGACTTCCTTGATTCTCTTCTCTTCCAAGTATTCTAACTGATCTTCCTTCAAGAAAAGTCTTAAGATAGTACCACGATCAATTCTTTCATTTGAATCATCTAATGTAACAGTAAACTTACCACCAGCATTGGATTCCCAAATGTATTGTTCGTCATCATTGTGCTTGGTAATAACTTGAACATGGTCAGCAACCAAGAACAAGGAGTAGAAACCAACACCGAATTGACCAATCATAGAGACATCTGCACCAGCAGACAAAGCTTCCATGAAAGCTTTGGTACCTGACTTAGCAATCGTACCTAAATTGTTAATTAAATCTGCCTTGGTTAAACCAATACCAGAATCTCTAATTTCCAAAACCTTTTCTTCTGGCTTAGGAGTTATTCTGATGAATAACTCTGGGTTAGACTCCAACTTGGATGGATCAGATAAAGCTTCATATCTGATTTTGTCTAAAGCATCAGAAGCATTTGAAATTAACTCTCTCAAGAAAATTTCCTTGTTGGAGTAAACAGTATTGATGATTAAGGACATCAACTGAGAGATCTCAGCTGTGAACTCATGGGTCTCAACTTTGGCGTCAGACATTATGAATTATGATATTATATCGTATATCTATTTGATAATATATATGATCAACTTGCTCAAATGTTAATGTACATATTAGGTTGGATTCCCACTTTATATATGGCAGCTGCAAATTGCCCGACGGCCAAGTCGAACTCAAAATAGAACATTCCATGGGCTTCCATATTTAAATGGTTCTGTGAGAAAAAAGAGAAATTACACAAAACTGTGAGTATGGGAGTTGAAATGGAACTTGTTCCAAGGAATTCGGTGAAGTTCCAAGAACTTATCCTATGCATTTTCTAACTAATTATTTAAGTTCACAAAGATGTTAAATTGTGAACTTTTGTCTTTGATATCATTATCATGAAGCAATAATTTTAAATTATCAATTCTTCAGTCTCAACACCACAGTCTATACATTTCTTCTTGATCATCATAGAATTCTCTGGAACCAGGAGTGGCGCTGACCAGTCATGTACATGTCTTTCCCCTAGGCCCCGTCCATTTCTGAGTTTTCGAGTATACTCTTCAGCTCTAGTCTTTTTACGCATTTCCTGAAGTTTTTCATTGTAGCGGCGTTCTTTCCTCTTTATTTTCATACCTTCACGTCTTTCCCACTCAGCATCAAGACCCTCTGAGGATCCCCATTTTTTCCAAGCGAATTCCTCAACTTGAAACCTTAAAAAAAGCTGCATCCTTGAAAAACCATGTGGATTTGGCTTCTCAATTCTTGGTAACAAAGCTACATCTTTAAGCTCTGGATCTGTGAGCAAATAATCTTCACGACACTCTGTTTTAGTTAAAAGTGAATACTTTTCTGGTAATTTTTTTGCACATCGGCGGCACACTCTAACTTGGTTAAAGTTGGAATAGAAATTTGGGTCTAATTCTAACGATCCACATTCATAGCATTTAGGTGCATTCGCAATATCCATAGGTGGTGCTAACTCTCTGACAATATGCTCACGCTTTTGATTTTCTTTCCATTCCTCGAGAGTTTTACTATCTGTAGAAATTGAGTTGGTATTATCCTCTATTGATATGAATCCACCTTTGGTATCTTTCATAGTTGAAAAATCGTATTCAATGTAGTCCGTTTTCTTTATCGACGGCTTTATGCTAGATGAAGGGGTATATTTCTCTGCTTGGATTCTTGTTTCCTGAGTGATTGGTAATATTTCTGATTTAGTTCCAGTTGCATCTCTGTTATTCTGTCTTCTGCTTTTTTGTATTTCTAATGCTCTTTGACGGTTTCTTTCTATTCTCATCCTTTGCTCAGGAGTCAATGTTATCTTGGGGCGCTTTGGTTGATTAGTGTGATCATTTATGTTATCACTGCTGTTCTTAGAGATGTTAGTATTGCTGCTATTTCCTTTTTGTTTTAGCCTTTCGAGGGCTCGCTTGCGATTCGCCTCCTGCCGTAATATGTTAGTTGTCAGTTCTACATTACCATTAAAAGATCATACTCACTATTCTCTGCCGCTGTATTTCAGTGAGACCAGCCATTATCAAGATACAAATAGTTTAATAATGTGTTTCAATGTATGATGTATAGTAGCCTATATGTAAGCCCATACATGTGACTTCATATCTATTTAGAGTGCATATACTAAATTATATACAGAAGTTTAGTTTACATTGTCAGATAACATTAGCTCCAAAACCAACGTTGAGAAGGACTATTTAAAGGGGCTGAAATTTGAGACTAATTATTTCTGATTCAACGAAGAGACTGATAACACATTGTAGATATGATGTATATAGCGTGAAACTTATATCATCAGTACTTTCTAAGTGTTCAACATTCAAGTCTCAGGTTCCAAAGCTATTCGAACTAAGTCATCAATAGTATCCAAGGTAATCTGGGCTTGTTCTCTAACTAAGATATCGTCATCAGTTTCTGATACATACCTAAGATTAATCAAAACTTTTTGTCTGTATTCTGCGGGGAATAAGTCTATTTCATAATTCGAGACACCAAGTATTAGATCGAAAATAAGAACAATAGCAGCTCTTCTCATTATGGCATTTTCCTGATGAGATTCTAATTGTAGAATACCAAGAGCAGCATCTAGTGAATCACTTAGATATTCAATCATTCCCATAGGTGAGGTTTTGCAACATACACCTAAAAGAGACATAGCCGACATACGTAGTCGATTATCTACAAGATTCTCGCCTTTTTCTCTTCTTATTAAATGGAGTGTAGAGCTTGCTAGAATTGAGCTAATATGACCACTTAGAAGTTGATTTGAAGATTGGATGAATCTTAACAATACTTCGCCAATCCTTAGTCTTTCATCCAAATCAGAATTTCCGTTAACATTTTCGTACAAATCAATAAGTATTTTCAAAACTTTTACTTTGTCCCATTCAATTAAGCTCTCAAGACCTTTTATTGCATTTAAATATATAAATGGCTCAGGGTCTTTTAGCTGCGTTAGATGAAGTTCAAGGACAAAGTCGATGGACACAACTTCACTCTTTATCTTAATTAACTGTCTCAATAAATGTAATCCGTGAGCTCTAATTGGAACCAATGGATCATTCAAACTGGTGATAGCAGTTTTCAAAGTTTTCTTCTGTGACTCTTCGGCAGAAGAGACTATCTCGTCACCATTTAAAAGCAAGGATATTCTCTCTTGAAGTGATTTGGCGGCGTTTCCAATGCTGGGTATGATGTCGGATTTTGTTAGGGATTCTAATGATTTATTTATATTCTTTAGAAGCTCCTGAGACTCGTCAGTCATATGAAAAGCAGGTTCTGATAAAATAGCAGAAAGTAACTCTAGCACAACGGGGTATACATCCATTGATATATAGTTTTCTTCTTCTGTATCATCTGAATCATCATCTGAGTCCTCCTCATTGAGTAAACCATTGAATTTGCTGCCGGGTTTACTCTTACTGAATCCTAAAAGAAGATTCTTAACGAGATCAAGCATTTCTGAAGGTGTCCTAGCAATGATTTCTCCGAATTCTTTCCCCAATGCCTCCAAGAGCCTTGTATTAGCAAGTGATATAAAGGGATTTTCGTCAATTTCAAGCAAGGAGTTTTCTTCCAATACATTTAACCAATTCTTTAAGATCTTCATAAAGAGCTTTTGAATTAGATCGTCGTCTAATTCTTTTAAGAAGTCAATAAAATACTGAGAGTTGATGTCCAATTTGTTTAAAAAGGAATTTATTAATTGATCTCTGTCGCCTCTATTAAGATGAAATTCTCTTTTAGAAAGCTCAATTAGACCATTTGGGCCAATGTTAAATTCCCAGTCTTTATCTTCATGTGAGAGATTTTGGGATATGTTGTAAAGGCCAAAAATGGTATCCGAATTATACTCAGACCCCGACATTATTGTGAAGAAACTAACCATGATCCCCTGAACTATTTCACTAGGTTTGCCCTTCATTTTTGAAAACGTAAAATAAGACCAAAGTGCTAGTAAAATTGGAGAAAATAGCTCTTCATTAATTTCCGCACTTAGCCCTTTGCTCGTTAAAGATATTAGAACGTTAATACTGTTGTTTAGGTCAGCCTCTGACACCTTTTGAGCATTGGGTTCTGGGTAAAATTTTAGCCAAATTTTTTTGAATAAAAAATCACGTACAATTAGATTATTCTTCAAATAAAGCTTCTCGATGACAAAACCAACGCAGCTGTTAACCGTTGGTTTATTAATATTTATAAGAAGATCGTAGAACTGATCGCATATACTTGTGAAATATTCGATCGTAGTCACAGTTTTTGGTTTCAGTAATATAACATTTGCAACATGATCAAATTTTTCTATGTTAATATCTTCATTATCCCTCAATCCCAAAATGAATTCTATTAAAGTTAATACACCATCTTTCCTTGGAGCATCATAAGGCAAAACCTTCAATTTTTCCATGACAAAACCCTTAAAATAACTTGGTGAATTTGTAGAGATCAAAAGGGTATATGTTTGGAACAACTCATATGTGTCACACAAGTATGCGACTTGAGTATCCAATGCTTTCAAATACCTTTTTCTTTGAGAATCATTAAATTGAGGAATGGTAATTAATGCAATGGTAATAATTAAAAAGTCTGAAAATCCTGTACCTCTCAAAAGCAAATCTTTTACATCAGACTTTGTGGTAAATAAGTGATAGAGCTTTTCATACAATAAAGTTAACATACGCTCACTATAGGCCAACTTGTTATCTGAACTTGAACCTAAGGGAAATTTTGGAATCTTTAAATTGCCCTTGGTCCTTGAAAATTCATTCATCATTCTCTTTTCTATAGGTATACCGATTTTAAATATATTTAATACCGGATAAACTCCAATCATCAATATTAAATTGAATAGTTTGCTTAAGGTCTTAACATCATGCAATGATATTTTTATTAAATTAGAATCCGTACTTTCATTCAGAGAATCTTCTGATAGTTTTTGAATCTCTAGAAGATAGTTCAATAATTTCTCGACTACCTTATATCTTTCTTCAAAACTATCATTAGCCTCTTGTGAGTATAATCGGCTATAAAGTATATCGATATTAGTGTCTTCCAATTTCCCATCTATTTTCGTCTCAATTTCATGAAATAGTTTATCTAAAGGTTTGACCAAATCATGGTTCGGAATATTCAAGCCTTTGAGAGGATTGCTTTTTGAGGGATATACATCCTTGGCATTCTGGCGAATAGTCTTCTTCTTGGTTTTGATATCGAACGGATTCTTAACATTATTACTTTTGCCTTTCACTTCCTTATTAGTATTAGGTTGATACATGAATTACCCGTTTAAATTTGAAGAAGTATTTACAATTGCCATCAACTCTATATTTCGTATTTTACTTACATACAGGTTGATGATGTACAACTTGATTTTTTTAAATCTTTTTTTTTTTTTTGAAAAAAAAGAAGAATCGTTTATGATGCGACTCTTCGATAGTACTTTTTCATAGCTTTTCATGATATATAATCTTTGCTTGATCTTTATTAATCTTGAGACACAATACGAAACTAAAGCATAAAATGGCGCAGGATAAGATAGAACACTTGACTCAAGAGGAAATGGATGCAGTCTTGTATGATGCAAGAGAGGGCGATTTAGATACTATAAAGGAGATATTTGAGGAAGTCTCCACCAAGGCATTACACAGCATAAAAGACGATACATCATTGAGTACGGTTATACACATGGCTGCAGGAAATGGGCATGTTGAAATAGTAAAATTCTTACTATCTTTGTTAACAAAAGAGGAAGCAGAAATCCTTGCAGCTGTAAAGAATGAAAGTGGTAATACGGCCCTCAATTGGGCATCTTATAATGGACATGTGGAAGTAGTTAAGCTCCTTTGTGAAGAATATAAGGTTGATCCTTTCATTAAGAACGAAGCCGGTCATGATGCGATTTATGATGCTGAAAGTAACAATCAAGAAGAAGTGAGTGCATATCTCTTGAATAAGTATGCTTTGGAAGACGAAGTTGATATCAGCAGTGATGGAGAGAACACCAAGGTTACGTATACACCAGGTGATGAGAGTAGAAAGACTGAGGAGGAAGCTGCAAAGGTATTACAATCCAATGAAATAACGAGCAAAACTGAATCTTTGAAAATTGAATAACCCTGTCTTACATTAAAGGATATCTACCTTGCCATGGGTGTCTTTTGCCATTCTATCTACTATTTCCAATAGTCTTTCCAAGTTATAGTCAGATACATATTTAGATATATATTTCAAAGGTAGTGTACATATTACCAATTATGATGAGTATCCTCCTCAAAATTTTTCAAGTCATGATACACTAAAGCATATACGTAATTGATAATTCACTAAAGAATTGTTTATAATAAAGTTATCACATAATGAGTGATTTAGGTTTTGACCCTAGCTTAAAGAAGAAAAAGAAGTCTAAAAAGTTGGACGATTCATCCGCTGCAGCTTCGCCATCGCCCGGTGTTGATGCGGACGATATCTTTTCCGGATTGAAGAAAAAGAAGAAGTCTAAGAAGGTCAGTGATTCGGATTCTGAAAGCTCTTCTGCTCCAGCTGATGCTTTGGAAACATCTTTTGGTGAACTCTCGTTGAAAAAGAAGAAGAAGAGGGCCGTGAAGAATCTAGATGCCACTGATTTCGATCAGCAATTAGAGGAAGCGGGTATTGAGGATCCGGTTCCTGTCGTAAATGAAGTTGACGAGTCAGATGTGCAAGAGCAGGTAGGTTTGCATTATCAAGATTTATTGAGTCGTTTCTTCACTGTATTGAAGAAAAACAATCCAGAGTTGGCTGGTGATAGATCAGGTCCAAAGTTCCGTATTCCACCTCCAATTGTTCAAAGAGAAGGTTCGAAGAAAACCTTGTTTGCTAATGTTCAAGATATTGCCACAGTTTTGCAAAGAAATCCAGAGCATTTAATACAGTTCTTATTTGCAGAGTTGGGTACCTCGGGTTCTATCGACGGTGAAAAGAGATTGGTATTGAGAGGTAAATTTCAACCTAAGCAGATGGAGTCAGTTTTAAGAAGATACATTATGGAATATGTTACTTGTAAAACTTGTAAATCTATGAATACTGAATTGAAGAGAGAATCTGCTAATAGATTGCATTTCTTAAGCTGTAAAGCATGTGGATCAACTAGATCAGTTTCTTCCATTAAAACTGGTTTCCAAGCCCAAATTGGAAGAAGAAGGAGAGCATGAATGGATCAATGGGTATATATATATAAAGAATTTAATATATTTTCTTTTATACAAATACAACATTAAAATTGTAACAGTCAATATTAAATTTTTAAATTCTCTATTACTTTTTTCAATGGTAGACACCAACTGCTAACTCCATCATTACGAATCATGAAGTCAACGATTTTCTGTCTGACTTTTTTGATGCTGTTGTTATCCTCTTCCCCGTTTTGAAGTTGAACAACTTCCTTTAGTGTGGAAAATAAAAAAGATTGATGGGGTGGAGACAATGAGCTTGAAATTCTAGAAATTTTGGTTTCATGGGCATTAAGATCTTTTTCTGTCAATACATTTGGAAGATTAAATAAATCATTCATAAGTTTCAGAATTTCTGCCTCGGTGGGTATAACCTCACACTTCTTATCTCTGTTTTCGGTCTTCAATTCACTAGTCACAGGAGGCGTTTTTGGCATGAGAGTTGGGGGTATATTATTTTTCTGTTTAGTTATGTTTGCAGAAGTCACTCCGTCAAATGTATGGCCAACTCTCTGATTTCTCCTCCTTGTTGACCTTACTGAGGCTGATGAAGATAGCATTGGCGTGGGGCAGTCATTCCACCCACCAACCGAATTATCTGAACCATTTCCTCCTGTTGACATTTAATGTAAAACTCGTACACGTTACAAGCCTTATAGTCAAGAATCTCAACTTCTAATGCTAATCTAAAGGTTCACCTTAATTGAATGTCGAACGCCAGTTTAGGGAGCTTTTGATCTATTCTGTGTACACGTGAGCGTTTATACATCTATACATCGAATTCGCACCAGCTTACCTCAATGAAGAGTCTAAACAAAGTTATATGATCAAGAGGATGCAGCTGATCAACTACAAGTCAAAGCTATTTAAAAACCTTACTTTACGAGCATCGTGACTGGTACCCCATGATAATTGCTTCATGAGCGTACAAATTCTTTTACTTGAATACAAGTATATTATCAAATAATGCGACTAAGAATCATGTATCAGTGAGAATAAATTCGTATATATCTCTGTTCAAATCACTTTTATGGGTACTACATAATCCATGGGAGGCGCCAGCGTAAACTTTCTCTTTAGCTTGAGGTAAAAGCTTTATTGCTGCCTTACTAGACGCACCAGGGGGCACAATTTGATCTTTATCGCCGTAAATCACTAATGTTGGAATATCCATCTTTTTTAAGTCTTCGTGTTGGTCTGTTTCCGAGAACGCACCAACACAATCATATAATGCCTTAATTGACCCTTGCATTCCTTGCAACCAAAAACTATCAATCAATCCGGCTGATTTGTTCGATTCATCAAGGTTAAATCCATAAAAGCTTAAAGCCAACTCTTTGAAGAATGTTGATCGATCATTCAACACATTGTTTCTAATTCCATCGAAAACTTCTATTGGGGTTCCCGAAGTATTTGTTTCAGTTTTCAACATAAGTGGAGGAACAGCCCCAATTAAAACTGCATGCAGTACCTTCAGGGTCCCGTGTCTTGCAATGTATCTAGCAACTTCACCTCCCCCAGTAGAATGTCCAATATGTACTGCTTTTTTAAATTTTAAGTAGCTTACAAGTTCTGCTAAGTCATCTGCATATTGATCCATTGTATGACCATCCCAAGGCTGGGAAGATCTACCATGTCCTCGACGATCGTGGGCGATAACTCTAAATCCCTTCAGAGCCAAAAATATCATTTGATCCTCAAACGCATCTGATGTTAGCGGCCACCCATGACTGAAAACTACTGGATGCCCAGAACCCCAATCCTTATAGAAGAGTTCTGATCCGTCAGAAAGTATTAATTTTGAGCTACCTGTCATATTGGCTACTAGTCCTAAATCTTAAGATGCCAATGTTCCAGAAAGTTGATAATTCTACTCTACCTTTCATAATATATAAACATGTGAGAATTAATTGCTAGTAGCCTTACTGAACATTGCTATCTCATTTAGTCATATTTCGCAAACTCCAGCGCTCAAAAGGTTCAAGGGGCCTTCGGCCTTCATTTAGGGTCACTGCAGTGTTCTGGTCTTTTTTCCCTCTCTTCGGTTAATTTAATGCGACAATAAATTCTGCTTGAATAAGCATGATTACTGAGTACTTTACGTAGGACTTTGTGATGCATATGGAACTTTGCTAGTTCAACTTATTTCTAGTTTGATAAGAGTTGCTCCCAATTTTGCTAAATTATTAATTAGGATTTTTTTAGAATGCCAATCAATGAGGGAGCAGTTGTAACTGGTTCGAGAAACTTGACCAACATCGTGTCAGTAAAGGAAATACCATTTCCGAAATTAGAAGATGATGCGATCATAGTGAAAGCAATTGCGTATGCTGTCAACCCAACAGACTGGAAACATATTTATCCTGAGTTGTTTGCTGCACGCTTAACGTCTGAATTATTCAAAGTATTTGGGCTAGGAATTGGTGGTCTTCGAGAACTTCTTGGATCAATTGGCTCCAATATTGGGTACTTTTTTGGAAAAGGCTTAACATTGGCCCAAAGTGGTGTTGTAGTTGGTTCCGACGTAAGTGGCATTGTGGAATCAGTTGGTAAGAACGTGAATAATTTTAAAGAGGGTGATTTTGTATCAGCATCCCTTCATGGTGGAATGAGTAAAAATGGCGGGTTTTCTAAATATGTATCGGTCAACCCCAACGTTGCGATAAAGTATCCCCATTCTCAGATTCTGAACAGGGTGCTCAGTCCTGGACAACATCCAAGCGCCACAGTTGATTCATTTGAGGCAGCTGCTTCGGTAAATCTTGCTCTCATAACTGTAGCTTTAAGCCTTCACACTAATCTTGCAATTCCACCACGTAAGATTGAGAACAAGGATGACTATATCTTGATCTGGGGCGGCGCAACGGCGACAGGCATGATCGCAATACAAATTGCGAAATTAATTTACGGCATCAAGGTGATAACTACTGCATCGCAGAAGAATCATAGCCTATTATTAAAGTTGGGTGCTGATAAGGCTTATGATTATAATGATCCAAAAATAATTGACAAGTTGAAAGAAGCCGGTGAGCACAGGATCAAATACGGTATGGACTGTGTATCTACTGTTGAGACGTTACAGTCCCTATATGATGCCACAGAGGGATCAGATACTGTGTGTATCGATAATCTTTTGTTTTTAAATGAAAAATCGATAACTACAATAGAGGGAAGAACGGTAAAATTCACTTCTACAAATGCATATTTGGCTGATGGAAAGAGGCACTTTGGTTTAAAGGCTTCGGCTGAACTGACGGAGTTGTATCATGAATTTTGGGATGAATACGTTCCGTCTATATTGAGTACTATTAAAGCAGCTCCATTAGAAGTGTTACCAGTTGGCCTTGAGTCAGCAAATGAAGGCTTGAGGTTGTTAATAGAAAACAAGGTTAGTGGTAAGAAGGTTGTATTCCGAAATAGTAGCTGAATGTGAACTTTTCCATTCTTTATATGGGTGAATTGGATTGGTGTTGCAATTTCTTACTTTAATTAGTTTCTTCAATTTTATTTCTACTTTGACTAGCCGATATATAAATTATATTTGTAGCTACACGTAGCTGCTTACTCAATCGATTTTGCTGATTTTTTTTAAATACAAATCGCTTAGAACTAGTATGAAAGTTTGGCTTCTGGTGAGTGCTACAAAGGAATATAAGCAATTTGCAAAATAGTTTTCAGATTTATTGTAGTATCTATGCGGAAATCATTATATAAAAATTATGAATTAGTTAGAGTTAAAGCTCTTTCTAACAAGTCATCAACTGATGGTCTCTTCGTAGAGTCTATATTTAAGCAGTCTGTGATAATGTCCAATAATCCTTGGGAATAGTCCTTCGTATCAGCAGGAAACTTAAATTTACCTTGAGAAATAGCCATCACAAGACTTGCGCCTTGCTCCATTTCCATCTTCTCGAAGGGAGAAAAACCGAAACATGCACAGTATAAAAGACAACCTAGAGACCATATGTCAGTCTTCTCTGTGATTACGGAATTAGTTGCTACATCAAGTAGTTCAGGAGCTCGGTAGGGTAAAGTACAATGCTCCAGAGCAAAGTCTGTTAACGTAAGTGCTTGATGGCGGTGCTTCACATGGATTATAGCTTTAGTAGTGGAACCCAAGTCCACTAATACCGGAAGCCCTTCAGCTGATATCATAACGTTAGCCGGTTTAATATCTCTATGAGCAAATGGACTTAGTTCCTCGAGCTCTGTTCCACTAGGTACGCTGTTCTCGGATCCCTCGTCGTCACTGATTTCAGGTAAAAGGAAATCAGCCTCTTCTTCTTCCTGTCCATCTGCTGGTAGTGCTGGTGATCTACCAGATTTTTTAAATTTGTGCATTACTTTGAGGCCTCTGCAAATTCCAATAAAAATCTTTAGCAATTCTTCCTCCTCCATTGTCTGACTATTCAAAACGTTATAATTAATTATGTCTTGTAAGGATTTTTCAAAATATGGCATTAAAATGTATACTACTTTAGACCCATCCTTTTGATCGACCACAGCTTCTTCAATAGATTGGTTTATATAAGGTGTTTTATTGTTACTAAAGCGATGATAGTTTCTAATTTCCTTCAATGCATTCTTAAAAGACTCGTCGTTGATTCCATATGGGCATCTTATCTTCTTCAATGCATATAATGAATTATTGTTAGACTTGTGTGAAACTAGATAAACCAATGAGAACCCACCCTCCCCCAATAACCGTATTATTCTGTATTTACTTCCATTAATCGAAATGTAAGGTGAGGATAGATTTGGCAAGCAAGGAAGACAAGAACTTATAAGTGATGAAATAAAATCCATGTGTGGTGATTATCTTAATCAATGCAAGATTGTTGTTAGCTTTGGAAGAATATGTAATAATTATTTGCACTGATGATATTTTGTTATCGAGAATTATATACTCGAATAAATGAATTAAATTAAAAATAAAAGTAGACATAGCTGTACATTGAAAAAAAAGGAACTATCATCACAACCTAAAGGCCCATAAGTGTGAGACAGAAGTATGAGCTCACTTGATGCCCTGCCCGTTGTTGCTCCTGCTTCCACACAGAAAGCTTCTAAGAGTGGACTGCAGTCACCAAGTGATTTAATTCAAACTCCAGGCACACATGTCGATATGGATGTTGATAGCGAGAATAAAAGCACAAAAAGTACTAAAGATGTTTATGATACTGTATCTGCTATTGAAGAATTGGAGATTTTACCTGATATTTACAGTTTGTTACATGATCTTAATACAGGGGTTATTCTGGCAAAGGATTTCGATAACCATGCTGGAAGTATAAGGCTTAAGATATCTAAACTTAGAAAGAGTCTTCATGAAGTTGATGGGATACACGAATCTGTTTCCTATAGAGAACTGGCCATTGAATCATTGAAAGCTAATAATGCTAAAAAAGAGTCTTTGTTGAAGAGATTTCAAGACAAAGTGAAGAGCGAATTGGAAAGCCCAAATTGAAATAGTCACCCTGTCGATATACGATCGTACTTTGGACTTGTGGAAAACACTCGCTGCAGTTCGATAACTTTCACCTAATGTAAAGGCAGGTCCACGAATTGATCGCATGAACTTGGGCCCTAGCTCTAGCCGTAAATGCAAGGACAGATTTACACCGAAATATATTTTCTAAAAACAAACCGATATGTACCTATCTAGCATTTACATAAATATTGAATCATCTTCTAAAGTAACAAATCTGATTTTTATTTCAGCGAGTTGTTTATTCATAAAATCGCGCCTTTATATACAGCATAAACTTCACGAGATCAACCATCACATAAAAGGACTTTACAAGCAGAGGCACTTCAAAATAAAGGATTGATAATAGAAAGAGAAAAAGAGTCAACATGTCTATAAGAAGTGATTTACAAAACTTGAACGCTCCGACGTTGGCCACCATCTCAAAATATCCGGCTTTTACTATAGGTTTTTCGATATTTACCTTCACCCTTTTGATTTTGGACTTTGTTACGTTCCACGCTCCAAGTAAGAGGTTATCTTTATATCCATACGCCCCTTTCAAATTCGATTTAAACAGGCTTTCATTCTACTCTGTGTTTAATGAGGGACTTCTTCATTGGATTATCAACATTGCGGCATTGTTTCCGTTGCTTTCAATTTTTGAAAGAAGACATGGTACTGTTTTTACAGGCGTTACATTGAATGTTCTTACTGTTATTGCAGGACTCCAATACTGTGTAATCGGGTTATTGTTATACCCTAATACACATATTGTTGGTTTATCTGGGGTTGTGTTTCTGCTTATGAGCTTTGTTGCCTACAAAGAACATGAATTCAAACCTGTGATTTACTCATTTAGATCATCAGGTAGAGAATTCAAAATTCCTACGCTTTATTCACCATTTTTTGTTTTAGTTATTTCCAAAATCTTGATCCCTAACTTATCATTTTTCATTCATCTTGCAGGTATTCTGGCTGGTTATCTTTTGGCACTTGGGTACCTTAAAATTTTGTACCCACCACTGAAGGTTATCTTATTTATTGAGAGCAAATTAGCTCGGGGTATAAAACTCCTAGATGGTATAGTAACATACTATCCTGAATCTGAAGCTATTAGTACTAGAGGTGTAAGTTACAATCCGATTTTATCCAATGATATTGAGAGTGCATTAGGTAGTACTAGCACTAGTGGCACACATGCTGCGGCTTTGTAGTAAGATAGAGACGGTATAGAACCTAATTTTTATGTTAATCTAATCTCTTAGAGGTGTTCCAATTAAATTTGAATGTATAGCATTGTGTATAATTATTCCTACTTTCAAATAGATAAAGTTTCATAGGGTTCAACTTTTAACTAACCCCACGATCAAAATTCGCGCCAACGAGTAAAAACAGAAGCATATTTAGGTTTTACGTAAAGTGAACTCATTTATATCATATCTGTGTGTGATAAGAAGGGGTCATTAAGGTTTAAGATGGGTACCACGAGGAATAGTGACACAAGTGAAAAGGCATCATATCTTAAGGACAGCACTATTACCACCCCTTTTCAAAATGTTACCTCAGCGAATAATGTGAAGCAAAGTGATCAAGCATCAAATCACTCTAACGGTGAAGGCGCTAAACAAGAAGGCGGCTTCAATGAGCAGAGGATGACACAAGGTAATTCGAGAAAGAAGAAACGTAAGAATAAAAATAAACAAAAGCAACAACATCAACAACAAAACTACCGAGATCACGGTAAACAGGAACAAGCACAAGAGCAAAGTAGACGAAAAGAGCAGTATCTCGATCAGAAAGAACAACAAAAGCAGAATGGTGATATACTTGGTCACCAAAGGCCA
Organism: Priceomyces medius; assembly: GCA_030570455.1. Taxonomy (NCBI): domain Eukaryota; kingdom Fungi; phylum Ascomycota; class Pichiomycetes; order Serinales; family Debaryomycetaceae; genus Priceomyces; species Priceomyces medius. The sequence goes on along the minus strand of JAJLVV010000003.1, from coordinate 923,274 downwards.
GACGATTTCGCAATTAATTCCTATAATGGCCATAATGGCTTCCCCCACAGTACAATAAATATTTCTGATCCTACGTGGCAGGGAAAGCAATCATCGCCATTAGATCAAATAAGGGGAGAAGCTCTAAAAGATCATATGGGCTATGTTAAAGCTGCTTCGTCCGAGATAGAAGCACCAAAGGTTCCAATAAGAACTCTAAAGCCAAAGATGAGCCCAAGAAAGCAAACTATAATGAGATATAAACAAAGTGATAATGAATTGCAAGATGATTCGCTCATTAGCATCGCTAGGGGCAATCTAAAGACAAAGAAAGGTGAATCTCAGTTGGACATTAGTGAAGATTCTAAGTATTCGGTTCAAGGTACTTTGGATATGGATGCTAAAGTGACATTATTTAAATTCAAGTCATCAAAGATATTAGTTTTTGACGAACAGTTGAATGAGAAGAGCCCCAACTCTTCGGGCCGTTTACTTGGTCACGGTGAATTTGAGATTTTCCAACTTCATAATGGTGATGTGACGTATCTTTCATGTGGGCCCTCATTTATATATCCATTGTTGCCAAAGATTAAAATACTTCGTATAAGCATGAATCAGTTCATAATTCCATTACTAAATCCTGAAAGATACTGGAAGATATTTATCAATTCAGATGAACTTAATGTAATTGAGGTGTTGGAAAGAACATTGAGTGGAGTTGTGCAATATAGAAATTTATATTTCGGATCTACGGAGAAGAGTAATCAAAGTATTGGAGTACTCAGTCCTCTAAGTTTCAATATTCATGAAAAACCAAAAGAGCTCTCAAGTGAGAATGAATTTCCTAATAATCACTTCTTTTCAGAAATTTCCCATGATATACCCGATTCCCCTCCGTCAGCTCCACTTTCTCCAAGCGGAACAGAAGGTCATATGGATATTCATAATCTGCATCACATGGCATTAGCACCACCTTGGTCTCTTAACAGGAAAGAATCCCATCAATCAATCAATAGCGCTATGGCCAGTTTGGAAATATCTAGCCCTCAAGCAAAACTGTCAAGGATTAATGTAAATGGCTTGACAGGGCCCTCGAGGAGGCTTTATGAAGTGGCATCTCACAAATCAAACCATTTTTCTAACAACCATTTCCAACCCATAACCAAAAAACAGGATCAAAAATCTGATTCATCTATGGATTCATTATTGGATGAATATGAAGAAAATGTATCAGTTACGAAGTCGATAACATTCACTAGATCTCGTCCACCTTCAAGAGCGATGTCAGTGGCATCTTCCTACAGAAGGCCTAACTTTTCCAGACCTATGATATCTTCAGTTCTAGAAGACGAAAGATCAGATAATGAATTAAAAGATTTTCCGAAGACTTCATTAAGTGAATATAATCGAACACACAACATGACAAGAGATAAATCAGTGATCTCAACAAGAAGCGGTATTCATACGTCAGATGACCATTGGATCCCCGGCAGAAAAAAACTCCCCAGATCCAACTCAAATTATAGTCTCAGTAGTAGTGTTCATCAAACTTCAGATTTGAATACTACCTACAGAAATATTTATAAGTCAATAACACAGAACAACCTTTCGAGTATTTTAGATGGGTCACGTTCAGCTACGTCTCAGAGAAAAGTTGTTGGCAGCGTTTCTTCTAAGGCTCATGTGAACTCAATTATACCAAGTCATCTACATTCACATCGTAAAGAACAATACCCTAATAACATTATCCACGGAGGTAAACAATCAAGAGCATCTGATTCACAGAACAATAAGAAATCGGACCAGGCTTTCAAGTTAGATTCTCATGAAATTTACAAAATTGTGAGTAATTCCCGTCTGCAAAACATAGCTAACAATGAACATAATCATAAAAGCTCTCTGAAACGACCAGGAAATCCAAGTTTTGCATCTAGGCTATTCGGATGGTAAAGTTAGTATATGTATCATAGCATTTATTACAAGTTACTTTCATAGAGTCTAATAATGGTGTAGTTTAATGACTAACTTATAAACAAATATATACAAAATTGTTCTTTATTCGAATCCTAAGCTTACCTGCTTTTTTGAAGGAAGTTTTGATTCTCTCTCAAACAAACATAAGACAGAGAAATGTTTACACCATAGTATATTCCACTTGGCAATTTTTTTTCATTAAAAATCTCATTTACTTAATTTAATTGAGGTGCTCCAGGAACTGGGTTGCCATTTGAATCAACCAAACCTTGTTGCATCATCATCAATTGTTCATTACCAGCGGCTTCAAATTGCAAACCAACACCAATCTTTGAAGCATTCTTCAGGTGATCTATTTCACCTGAGAACAAGATGGAGACAGTTGGAAGAACTCTCTTTTCCAAGAAAACGCCAACTTTTCCTAAAGTATCTAATTGACCTCTGAAAACAGATTGACGGTACTCGTACTTCGCACCAATTGTGGTTTGACCTTCAACAACAGGCTCGTATCCGATTGGAGTACCCATCAAAGAGTCAGTAACTGGCTTAACAGTGGCGGCAATTTGAGTCTCAACACCAGCTTCAACCTTGTCTGTGACTTTTCTCCAGAAAGAGGTAATCAAAGTACCTTGAGCCTGTAATTGAGCAGAGGCAATCCAATTTCCAGCGTTGTAACGAGCAACATAAGAGACAGCACTATCTGGAGTTGCAGCAGCAGATTGCTTGGAAAACATAGCTTCCAAACCAACAGCCAAGCTTGGGGACAAAGATTGTAATAATGAACCAACAGCAACACCACTGAATTCGCCATTCAAGAAAGAAGGATTCAAGGTCTTCAAGTTAATGGAGGAATCGGCTCCCAAGTAATCCTGTTCCAATTGGCACATAGCAGGTTGCCCGTTAGCTAATTGTAAGGTAAGCTTGGAGATGTTATGCTTGTCCCAGCCATAGTTAACTCTTCCGCTGAAGGAAAATTCGTTATCAATGTTACCTTGAACGAAGTAATCGTCGGTAGCATACAAAGCAGAAAATGCATATTGTGGTAAAACAGAAGATCCGATGGACAAAGTATGGGATGTCTGGAAAGCTGGAGACATAGAAAATGCCTTATTTAAGTCTGCCCTCATACCAGTAAAGAAGTACTGAGTCAAGAACACATCACGAGAAACTTCCTTGTTCAAGTTTTCAATGGTACCTGGGTTAGCCAATCCCAATGATTTTCTATGTTCTCTGATGGTAATGTAAACGTCATTTAAGTAAGAAAATACTGGGTTAGATGACCATAATCCATTGGACTTTGGTAAATCTGGTGTCACACCTGGCAAACTTGGAATGTTCAACTTAGAGTAATCCCCAAACGCAGTTTGCGCTGAAGCTGGAGTACTTTTCTGATCAGACATATTATTGACCTAAGAATCTATTATATTAATGTATAACAACAGGTTTGATCAACTTGAAATTAAAAACGTTGTCTTGGTACCACTGTCGAGCAGCTGAATGAAAAATGTACCACCGTTAACACTAAAAAAAATCTGTAAAAATGCGTTCTCATATATACGTATATACCGTTGATATTTACTATGAAAGCCCATAGTTAAATATAATCTCTCGGCGTATTTATAAGTCTGAGAAGACAAATTTCCATTATCGGGCCAAGATCCTATTAATAATGATGAATTTTATCGGCTGAAAGTTAAGTAGAGCGTTTATAGCACAGTTCTGGTCTCTATCCTTTTGATTCGAGCTCATACCTTCTCGTTTTTGCCTTAATCTTGGAAGTTTTGCCATGGTCCCTGTTTCAACGAGGTTAGTTGCGCACTGCACCGGTCCGGAACCATGATCCATCGCAATCCATAAGAAACCATACAAACTTTTTGTAAATTTATATCCATCACAGTAGTACATAAAATTATAAGGCTTTCTCAAAGAATATGACTATCCCTATTGTCAATGGAACGCGCTCTATTACGTTACATGTCCTAGACGATAATTTGTTAAAAGAATCCATTGAATTTTACTCGGATGTCTTCTTTTTATCTGAAAGAACGGGGAAGGACAATGTGGTATATTTAACCAATGATGATCATAAGGCCATTGTATCGTTTGAAAAGTCTAATAAAGGGTTAAATAGAAATCAAATTGAAGAAAAAACTAAATATTTGGTCACAAACGAAGGAGTCAATGACTGGAGATCAATGGAATCATCATTCGTCCTAAAAGCGGCTAACTTAAATGAGGTAATTCGTCACTTGCAAAGTAAGAATTTACCTTTGCAAATATACCCAAATGAGTTGTATCCTAATGAGGTCTACACTATAGACCCTTTAGCTAATATTGTAGGTTTCACTGCAGCAACTACTACTTTGACTGTGAATCCACCAGTTCAAAAGTTTGATGCATTAAAAAAGAATGATACTAATTCCAGCCCCGTTTCTTCTTCTAAGGCTGACGAACCTTCTAAACCAAAGAAGAACATTGCTGTTATGACTTCAGGTGGTGATGCCCCCGGTATGAATCCCTTTGTCCGTGCAGTTATCAGAGGAGCAATTTATAGAGGATGTAAGCCATTTGCAGTTTTTGAAGGATACGAAGGCTTAGTTAAAGGAGGCCCGGATTATATTAAAGAAATGAGTTGGAATGATGTTAGAAATTTTTTGACTGAGGGGGGTACCAATATTGGTACTGCAAGATGTATGGAGTTCAGGGAAAGACCAGGAAGATTAAGAGCTTGTAAGAACATGATAGCATCGGGAATTGATGCTTTAATTGTTTGTGGAGGTGATGGATCATTAACTGGAGCTGATTTATTCAGATCTGAATGGCCATCCTTGATCAAAGAATTGAAGGATAAAGGAGAAATAACAGATGAAAAATATGAGATGCACAAACATTTGAATATTTGCGGTGCTGTTGGGTCTATTGACAATGATATGGCAACCACAGATTCCACAATCGGAGCTTATTCTTCTTTGGATAGAATATGTAAGGCTATTGACTATATTGATGCTACCGCAAATTCCCATTCCAGAGCATTCATTGTTGAAGTTATGGGTAGACACTGTGGCTGGTTAGCTTTGATGGCAGGAATTGCTACAAGTGCAGATTATATTTTGATTCCTGAGAAGCCTTCAAATAAATGGCAGAGTAAGATGACTGAAATTGTTTCTCAACATAGAGCAAAAGGGAAAAGAAAAACCATTGTCATTGTTGCTGAAGGTGCTATAACTTCAGACTTAAAACCGATCACCTCTAATGAGGTCAGAGATGTTTTGGTCAATGAATTGGGATTAGATACAAGAATTACAACTTTAGGTCATGTACAAAGAGGTGGTACGGCAGTTGCTTTTGATCGTGTTATGGCTACAATTCAAGGTGTAGAAGCTGTGAAAGCTGTTATTGAAAGTACACCAGATACACCTACATCAATGATTGCAATTCAGGAAAACAAGGTTTGTAGAAAGCCTTTGATGGAAGCAGTCAAGATCACTAAATCAATTGCTGAAGCTATTGAAAATAAAGAATTTGAAAAGGCTATGGCACTTAGGGATTCTGAGTTTATTGAGCATCTCGGTAACTTCATTGCTATGAATTCAGCAAACCACAATGAACCTACTTTACCATTAGCAAAGCGTAAGAAGATTGCAATTATCAATGTGGGTGCACCTGCTGGTGGTATGAATAGTGCTGTGTATGCAATGGCCACTTATTGTATGTCAAGAGGTCATACACCATATGCAATTCATAATGGTTTCTCGGGCCTTGCCAGACATGAGTCTGTAAGACTGATGGACTGGCTAGAAATAGAAAACTGGACCTCCATGGGTGGTACAGAAATTGGTACCAATAGGCAAACTCCAGCTGATACCGATATTGGTATGATTGCATATTACTTTGAAAAATATCACTTTGACGGCCTTATACTTGTTGGTGGGTTCGAAGCGTTTGTTTCATTGGATCAGCTTGAGAAGGCAAGAGCAATGTATCCAGCCTTTAGAATACCTATGGTTTTGATTCCAGCAACAATTTCAAACAACGTTCCAGGTACGGAGTATTCTCTTGGAGCAGATACTTGCTTAAATTCATTAACTGAATATTGCGATGTTGTCAAACAATCTGCATCATCTACTAGAGATCGTGTTTTTATCATTGAAGTGCAAGGTGGAAATTCTGGTTATATTGCCACTTTTGCTTCATTGGCGGCGGGCGCACAGGTCTCTTATGTCCCTGAGGAAGGTATTGACCTTAGGCAGCTTGATTTGGATATAAATTCATTAAAAGAGGCTTTTGTATCAGGAAAGGACATGGCAAGAGCGGGAAAGCTTATTTTAAAGAGTACCAATGCATCAAAGGCTTTAACAACTCAAATAATTGCTGACATTATGAAACAAGAATCAGACGGTGTGTTTGACACAAAAACTGCCATTCCAGGTCATGTTCAACAAGGTGGTTTACCATCTCCTATAGACAGGACAAGAGGAGCAAGGTTTGCTATCAGATCTGTACAGTTTATAGAGGAGCATGTCGATAAAATGACTGAAATCAGATATTCTCCTGACTATCCAGCTGATGATTCCAGCTTATCAGGAACTGCGGCAGTATTAAGTGTTGAGAGTGGACATTTGAAGTTTAGTCCTATCAGACGTTTGTATGATTTTGAGACAGAGTTATTTAGAAGAATGCCTAAAAAAATACACTGGAGTAGAGCCAGAGATGTTGCCGATCAGTTAGTTGGAAGGAATCGTATTCGCCAATATTCTTGAATGAGATATTTATCGTTATATATTATATAAATACTGCGTATTCAATTTAGTTTAGTAAAGGTAGTGCTTTGCGGCAATTTTGCAGCCAGATCCACAAAGTTAGTCAATGACTTAAATCTTGTCTGTTACTTGGGGCCCCAGAATATAGATTAATCCCTATCAAGGAATATCTTGTTATGAAATATGCTGAAGGAGCCAAGATCAAGGTCTAAGAGTTGTTCAGAAATTGCTATTGAAAATGCTACTAAATCAATTGACGAGACTGTCAGTTTGCCAGCTAAAGAAAATGGAGAATACACTGTGAACCATTTACCTCCTCTATCTTCCAGAAACAAAATGTCTGTGAAGTCTATTACATTTGCTGCAGAGAAGCAAGTATATTTATTTGATAGACTTTCTTCTTTTACTAATGAATCTTCGGAACAGAGTCCAAAGGAAAGAAATTACATGAAAAGGATAATCAATTCATTCAGGAGGTGCCTGAGTGACCCAGAAAATGAAAGTGAGCTAAGTAAAGAGATAAGTGGGTTTTCTGTCCAGTGCATTGCTATTGGTGGCGCTGTAGGTACTGGGTTGTTAATTGGTTCCGGGAAATCATTAACAGCTGGCCCTGCCCCTCTTCTTCTAACATATTTACTAATTTCGTCTTTCATCTTTTGTATGACACAATCTTTGGGTGAATTGACTGTCTCTATGCCTTGCAAAGGTGGATTCACAAATTATTCATCTAAATTTCTTGATAAAAGCTGGGGTTTTGCTATGGCTTGGAATTATTGCTTACAATGGATGCTCTTGTTGCCAATGGAGTTGGTTGCAGCAGCGTTGACATTTGAATATTGGCCCGAGGTATCAAAGAAGTTCCCGGACTGGGCAATAATAACCAGTTTCTTTGTTAGCATCATCTTGATGAATATAATGAGTGTTAAATATTACGGATTTGCGGAGGTAATTTTCGCATTAATTAAAATTACTGCAATTTTATTATTTGTGATTTTGGCTCTTTTAGTCGATTTTGGTGCATTTGGTAAACCAATAGGTTTTTCCTATTGGAAGAATCCTGGATTAGTTTCCTCTGAAGGATTTTATGGTTCGGTGAACTGCATTATTACTGCGGCATTTTCTTTTGCAGGTAGTGAGTTGGTGGGACTTGCTGCAGCAGAATCTAAGAATCCTGAAGTAATGATTCCAAAAGCTATTAAACAAGTGTTTTGGAGAATTGGAAGCTTCTACATAGCATCCCTCTTTGTGATCTCTTTAGTGGTACCTTATGATCATCCAAACTTAGTAGGGTCAGGAAAATCAAATGTAAATGCTTCTCCGTTTGTTTTAGCTTTGGCAAATATCAAAAATTCTGACTTTTTCGCAACAATTATGAATATTATTATTTTGGTATCAATTTTATCCGTTGGGAACAGCTCTATTTTTGCTTCATCAAGGACACTTACTGCTCTATCTGAAAACAACCAGGCTCCTAAAATCTTCGGATATATTGATAGAAAAAGAAGACCAATTGTTGCGACACTTACGTCTATTTTTGCCGGATTTCTCGCATATGCCTCAGTACTTTGGCCAAAGGGCACTGAAATTATTTTCTTGTGGCTCATTTCAATCTCTGGGGTGTCAGTTATATTCTCATATGCTACTATATGTGCCTGCCATATCCGCTTCAGACAAAGTTTAGCTGTACACAACATTTCGGCAAGTAAACATTTACCATACAAATCTCAAACTGGTGTTTTTGGGTCATGGTATGGATTAGCTTTGAGTTTTGTTGTAATATGTGCCCAGAGTTTTGTTGCATTTGCTCAAAGAACCCCATATTTTTCTTACGGGGAATTTTTCAAGCAAACACTGGGGGCAATAATTATTTTCATGTTCTATATTAGTCATAAAGTCTACGTCTACACCAAATATCGGAAGATGACATTTTTTGAAGATATAAACAGCATTGACCTACTGAAATTATTGTTAGTAAACGAACCCCTGAAAGAAAATAACGAAGATAGTACAGAGCAAATTGAGTCAGAAAGACTGTTGAAGAGGAAGTTAAAAAACTTTCTATTTTAGTTACGAGACTTTTGCTGTTTAATTCATTATTCCTTCATTCAACAGCTACGACATGAAATGGCCAAGGTCGACTATATAGGAAATAGATACAGAATTAGCAGATTTATTATTAACAAAATTTGGTATTATATATTAGGTAGTGATTACATACGGTATTGCGTGCGCACTAAATTAGATGCTCAAATTTATATATTAGTTAAAGAGGTGTTATCAAGTATCATGAGCGAGGACGAACATCAAAAGTTGTACGCCTCTTATTTGAATCAAATCAAAGGTAAGTGTAAAATTTAACTCAATTGTTCAGGAGCGTTGTTAGCTAACTCTCATATCTAAGACTTAAAACATGAGGTTTTACAATGTGATCAAAGTGAAAGCTTAGAGGTCGTCAGACTGAATTTCACTAATTTGAAACAAAACCTCGAGTCAAAGTTTGAATTTCTTCGTGAGTTTGAAAAGAAAAGAATGTTGGAACTTTTAGACTCTTTAGAAAAGCATCTTGATCTCAAATTTGGTCTGTTAAATGTTCATCGATTTCACTTCGAAGGTGAGCCATTGCCACCTAGTCATAAACCACACACAAATATGGTAAACAAGTTCAGTGAGACAAAACCAGTTCTTGAAGGAATCAAATGGTCTAAAAGGTCTATCAATGATACAAAAAAGCATGCTTTGATTATTGATATACTGAATTCTATTTTGGTTATGGAGGACAATATACCGTCAATTCATATCAATCAAGGAGTTAACAGTGTATTCTATCTAGTATCCGATGGGCCAGTATTCATTCACAATTTGAATAATTGCTCACTTATTTTAAAATGCCATCAGCTTCGTCTTCATAATGTTCAAAATTGCAATATAATATGTGATGTAACTAATAATAGGGTGGTAATGGAAGACTCGAATAAAATAAAATTTCGGACAGCAACTAACTGTTTGAAGCCAGAAATAGACGATTTCAGTTGGCCCACCAAAGAATCCCAGAACACCCATTTCACGTATATAGAAGGAAGCGACGATTCCTCAAAGAATTTCGAGTGGATTTTCGATATACCGGATGGTGTTATTTCAGCTGATTCTATATCAAAACTTTCTGAAGCATTAGAATTACTACTGTAGTCTACATCAAACTTGCATTTAAATATAAAATATATATTCTCTCTAGTACATATTTTGACTGAGTGGCAAAATAAAAAGAATTTATAACACCCTTGAAAGTATAACTTACTTGTTAGATAGTCGAATATTTGATGGTCATACATTTGTTTCTACAGACGAAACCTCCTTCATTTTTGCAACTTCTAAAATGTATCTTTTTAATGTCGCAAGAATTTCACGACATTTTAACATCGAAGAAATTAAAATTTTGATGTTGAATAATGGCACGATAATAACAACTACAATTATTAGGTGGCCATCGGATATGGTAAGTATTCAATGGGTAATACGGTATAATTGAGTAATAATACTAACTGATTGATTAGTCAAACAACAATACCATCAGCACTGATGTGCAAAATAAGAACTTGAATGGTTTGTCTTTAATAGCAGCTCACTCTCACATATCTGGATTAGGGTTAGATGAAAATTTAAAACCAAAAGAGAACAGCCAAGGTATGGTTGGACAATTAAAGGCAAGAAGAGCTGCAGGGGTTGTTTTGAAAATGGTTCAAGCTGGAAGAATTGCCGGAAGAGCGGTTTTGGTTGCTGGTCCACCCTCAACAGGAAAGACGGCTATCGCTATGGGTATGGCACAAAACTTAGGTTCAGATGTACCATTCACAACTATCTCGGGCTCAGAAGTCTATTCTTTGGATTTGTCGAAAACAGAGAGCTTGACTCAAGCTTTCCGTAAATCAATTGGAATTAAAATTAAAGAAGAAACTGAGATAATTGAGGGTGAAGTTGTCGAAATTCAAATTGATAGATCGATCACTGGAGGACACAAGCAAGGTAAGTTAACTATCAAAACAACTGATATGGAGACTATATATGAACTTGGAAATAAAATGATAGAGGGTTTGACGAAAGAGAAAGTATTGGCTGGTGATGTTATTTCAATTGACAAGGCTTCTGGAAAGATCTCCAAATTAGGTAGGTCTTTTACAAGAGCAAGAGATTATGATGCAATGGGTCCTGAGACGAAGTTTGTTCAATGTCCAGAAGGAGAATTGCAAAAGAGGAAGGAAGTTGTTCATATGGTGTCATTACACGAGATTGATGTAATTAATTCCAGACAGCAAGGTTTCTTAGCTTTGTTTTCAGGAGATACTGGAGAAATTAGATCCGAAGTTCGTGATCAGATCAATACAAAAGTTGCTGAATGGAAAGAAGAAGGCAAAGCCGAAATTGTTCCAGGTGTCTTATTTATCGATGAAGTTCATATGTTAGACATTGAGTGCTTCTCTTTTATAAATAGTGCATTGGAAGATGATTTCGCTCCTATTGTTATAATGGCTACTAATAGAGGTATATCAAGAACTCGTGGTACCAGCTATAAGTCCCCTCACGGATTGCCAGTTGATCTTTTGGATAGATCCATTATCATCCATACATCGTCATATAGTGCAGATGAAATCAGAACAATCTTGTCAATCAGGGCAACTGAAGAAGAAGTAGAACTCACAGGAGATGCATTGTCATTGTTGACTAAGATTGGTTCCGAAACTAGTTTGAGATATGCTTCCAACTTGATTTCAGTATCGCAGCAGATCGCATTGAAAAGAAGAAGCACTGTAATCGATCTTCCGGATATTAAGAGGGCTTATATGTTATTTTACGACTCTGATCGATCTGTTCAGTATTTGGAAGAACACTCAAGCCAATTTATTGATGACAATGGTGTTGTTACATTTGGTGAGACCAAAGTTGATGACAAAATGGAAACTGATTAGACTTCAAAACGTTTTCTTATTTTAAATGAATAGTAATATATGTTTGCAAAATAATCCTTATTTTATGTAATATACTTAGTAGTTGAGACTTTAAAGAATATACATTATTATAAAATTTAGAGGTATGGTTGGATAGTATGTGAACATTAAGTAGTTATCCCTCAACCACTGCTCTTAGTATTTAAAATTAAAGCAATGATCATACCGTACAAGCCCAAGACTTCAGCAAAAATCAAAATAAGGACAATTCCAACAAAGAGCTTTGGCTGGTTCATAAACTGCCTCACACCTTCATCGCCAACAATACCAATTGAATATCCTGACGCTAAACAAGCAAAACCTACGGACAACCCACACGCCAAGTGCATAACTCCACTAAATAGACTGTAGTGTTCACTTGGACCCAAACCACCGGCAATAAGAACTGAAACGACTAATCCATACACAGACAAAATACCAGACATAACGACAGGAATGAGTGATCTCATAATCAACTCTGGTTTAAATGTACCAATACCAGAAATTCCAATTCCTGACTTGGCTGTACCGAAAGCTGCGCCAGCGCAAGATAATATCATCGCAGCTGCACATCCTGCAAATCCTAGGAAAGGCGCAAAAGCTGGGTAGTATTCTTCGCTCAAGGCCTCGGACATTGTAATATTGTTCTTTTAAAAAAATATTAACTTCAGATATATTTTAAGTTTTATGGGAGTGGAAATAGCTTTAATGTCGCGACATTTTAAAAGCGACATAAAAGCGACATATTTTGATACCTAGTAACGCTATAGGGTGATTTGGTTATATTGTAAACACAGTCAGTGATAACAAAATTAACAAGCATTCAAAATAAATGGCACAGTTGAACTGATGAAAATAAGAAAAGAAAATAGTAGAACATGAGCTCTAACGATGAATACGAAAGAATAGCCCTATCAAAACAAGACTTGAGATATCTCTACAGTCAAATACTCAAAAATGTCAAGTCCAAATTAGATCTTCATTTGCCAACTAGCAATAATGATCCTTTAAAAAAGAAAGTTGCCGGTGTACTAGATGACTTTTTAATGGGTGGATTTGACATGGCTAAGTCGGCGCTAGTTGTTGACGGCCGGACTATGTCTAGGAAATCGAGCCCTTTAATCTCTGATATATTGGCTTTAAAACCAAGAGAAAAAGTTGAGGATTTCGATGTCGACACCAATGCAAAGCTACGTGAAGTTCTTCTCCAGGTAGAAGAAGAGACAACTGCAGTGACAACCTTGAGAAGGGAGCTACCCTCAAAAGCAAGAGAAGTATATGAAGACTTGGTGTCCAAAGTTGACCAAGAACTTACTCTGCTTTTAACGGATCTTGATTCTTCCTTGCATAATTCAGATTCTGAAAATAATGAAGCAGAGCCTATAGCTCATTTGGATGAAATGGCCCAGGATTACCTGGAGCATATCATGGTTTTAGAGGATTTGAAAAAGAGCCTTCCTAAGACAAAAGCAGACCTAAATAAGCTTGATGAAACACTACATTTTTTACAGAAAGCATACAAGAAGCAGCAGGAAGAAGAGGCTGACTTTGCCTAAATGTACACTAGCCAAGGACTAAGGATTACCCCCCATATTCACGTAATTCTCTGTATACTATAAATTCACTTTTAAATATTTTGCATAAACAAATAGGCATCGGTATATATCTTATGAAATACATTAAGAGCAATGTAAGTTTGTTATTGTAGTTACTTCAGTTATGAGGCTCGCTAACAGCTTGTTTATCCGTTCTTGGTCGTGGTCGGCATGTTGTTTATTTTGATCGAGCTTTGTTTATTCCTAACCTAATTGGGAAGCGATATTGAGATACACAGAGGTAGCACTTGAATTTATAGAACCACAGATCTTAAGATGCCTCCTTCCTTTCAGCATCCTCTTGAAGGTATTAGATTATAATATTACTTAGCATACTAGAACTGATCATAGTTTGATACCAGGATATGGCTTCGCCAACTAAAAACAGGGTGCTAAAATATCTTGAATCCATTGACGATACCAATCAAAATCACCTAACAAGAACACCACTAAGGCCAACATCAAAGTTTAATTCTTCAACTGACGGTCAATCGAAATATTTTAATGATAATAATGGCGACCTTGATGCCCTATCAAAGGAACTCAATATAAATACCCCAAGTCCTTCGAAGACAGCTCTCTTGAGAACTAAGTTTGAGTCTCCCTCTGCGACTGTCTCTTCATTTAAATCGCCGCTGAGCAAATCTTCAGCAAACAGTAGTAAACAAAGCTCTCCAAGGAGACCTGCTATTTTACTGCAGCAGACTGAACTTGCGCCTCAAACGAAAACTTGGAATTTAAATGCATCACCATCAAATAATACATCTAAAGACTCCCCTGGATATGAATATTTATGCCGGATTGAGGAAGTGAGAAGATGGCTTGAGGATGTTTTGAATGAGCCCGTTAACCAGCAACCTGTTGAGCTTATTTCATATGTTAGGAATGGTATTTACTTAGCAAAGCTCGCAAATGTCGTTTTGCCTACCCAAAAAAGGGTTTTCACTAATGATAGCAAGTTACAATTTAGACACACAGAGAATATCAATAGGTTTTTCAAGTTATCAGAATTCTTAAACGTCCCAGATTTATTTAGGTTCGAACTCACTGATTTGTACGATGCAAAGAATGTCCCAAAAGTTTGGTTTTGTCTTCGTGCTATTAGTTACATGTTACATAAAATGAACCCAAAGATTCCAAAGGTTGTTAACTTAATGGGTACCTTGAACTTCTCTTCAGAAGATATAAGAGCTGCAAATCGCGCTCTTATTGGAACAGGACTACCGAATTTTGCTAGCGCTGATGGAGATGAAACGTCGGAAGAAAGTAGCTATATGAACAGTTTAACGTCACCAAGCAAGCCTGAACTTAAAGCTCAAGCGGATGTTATTGCACAAGTTGTGAAAAATAGAAAAGATACCCAAGTGCTGAACAAAGGAATGAGAGACGACTCAGATCCTTTCATCGAAAAGAAGCCTATTTCTAACCTTCATCAAAGAAATGAAGTCAAGCAAAAGGGTAACAACAATAAACCACAACTGAAGGAAATTGACAAAAGATTAATTGAATCTACAAGTGATAACTATATTGAATGCGTGGTAAAACTTCAATCATTGGCCCGTGGTGCAAACTTTCGTTATAGAATGTTCGTTGATAGAATTTTGATTAAATCATATTCAGACGAAATTGAACAATTTAATTCAATAATAAGAGGGAATCAGTCACGTAATAGGACAATTCACAAGAACCGTGGAAAACTCTTAATTTATGAACAACGGTTTTCGGAACTTCAGGCCCTCGTGAAGGCAAATGTTTTGAGAGGCCAACTTATAAACTTACGTCAAGAATTGGATGACAATAACAAGTTATTTAACCAAATCGCTCGTGGATCAATACAGAGAAAGAATTTCAAAAGAATTAAATCTGAAATTTCTGGGTTTGAGCCATCTATCATTGAATTACAAGCTTATTTGAAGATGAAGCTTTATTACCTGAAGTGTTCGGTTGTCATAAAGCATAAGGATTCAATCGAACCTACGGTAACTAAATTCCAATCTCTATGCCGACTCCATCTTCACCGGAGACATGCAGCATTTAAGTTTCTCACAGGCATACTGGAAGGAAATGGTGGAATAGTCGAGTTGCAGTCAATTATACGGAGCAGAAAAGTAAGACGTGGTGTACACCAAACTGATCAAAATATTGGTAATCTTGGAGTTTCTTTGATTGAGCTTCAAGGAATAATTAGAGGGGGTATATTGCGAACCACCTTGTGTGATTCAATTCTTTTAGTTTTATTTAAAGAGGAATCATCGTTAACTAACTTGAATGCTAAAATCAGAGGCTTGATGGTGAGAAGAGAAGTAGAAATTAAGAAGAGAGTTATGCTGAAATTCGAAGTGTCTTCAGTTGTTCCTATTCAATCTTTGATTAGAGGTATTTTAAGTCGATTCAACTATGAGATAAAACTTGATGATGCTTATAGTGAAATTCACACCATTATAAAGCTTCAATCACACATAAGGGCTGCTAAGGTAAGGCAGACTTTTGTTGATTTGAAAAAGTACTATTTGGATAACAAAGACAAGGTGATCAAAGCTCAAGCATTTATTAGATCAAAGTACACTCGAAGAGCTTATAAAATATTGATGAATCAAAAAAATATTCCATTGCCTGTGATTAGAAGGTTTGCTTACCTTTTAACTGACAATGATGTTGATTACCAAGAAGAAATGGAATTAGCAGAAATGAAAGGTATAATTGTCGATAAATCAAAGCGTAATGAAGAATTAGAGCAACGAATTGAGAATTTAGACGTGAAATTGGGTTTGTTAGATAAGAACAAAATAACAATTGATGACTTGGTTAGTCATAAGGACAAACCAAAATCACAAGCGCCTAAAGCAGTCAACATTAAAACCTTAGAAACGTTGAACAAGTCATCAAGAAAGAGAATTGAATTGTATCAATCAATGTTATATTTCCTTCAAACTAAGCCCGTTTACTTCATGCGTCTTTATGAACTTATTCCAATTAAGCAGAAAGAGACAAGATTAAGTAAGGATTTGAGGAGCTGTATTATCCTGATATTTCCTATCAAAAATTCTGCTGTTGATCACCACTCCAGAGAAGAGTTTTTCTTCATGAAATTTTTATTCTCATTAATGCAGTATGATATTTCCACAAACTCTAAAGGAATTACTGACTTGACGAAGATACAAAAGTGCTTCTGGATCGATTATCTCCTTCACTTCAACAATTACACCTACCAAAGACAACACTTAAAATCTATATTTGGTAAGTTGATATCAAGGGTCATTGATGATGATAATTTAGACTTTGAGTCCGACCCATCAGAGATCTATGAATATGTGGTTCAACGGGAGGTTAAGGTTAATGGGTATAGTGATAGGGCTGAAGGAGTTCTGCCTGAAATCGCAATCAAGGATCCTGAGGTTTCTAGTAGATTTGTTGATAATTTAATGAGTTTAAGAGAATTTGTAACTGAACTGCTCAATGTTTTTGAAAGATCAATTGGAAAGATCCCATTGCATCTCAGATTGATCTGCAATGAAGCCTACAAATTATCCAAGGTTCAGTTTCCTGAGAAATCTAGCAATCAACATCTTGCAGTGGCAGGAGTAATTTTTATCAAACACTACGTTGCAAGTATTTTACAATGCCCAGAAAACTTTGGATATTTGGTAAAGGATCCAATAAATCCTAGAATTTACAATACTAAAGCAGGTAATAATTTGAAATATTTGAGTAGGGTCTTGCTTCAAGTTTTTTCTATGAAAGCATTTAGTGATAACTTTTTAAAGCCATTGAATGAATTCGTTGAGTCATCAGTTGAAATGACAAGATCAATAATTCTTAGGTTGATCGATGTTGATGATTTGGTAACAACATATGGTATCAATGACTTTGATGATATTGTCAATCATGAAAGGCCACAATTAACAATGAAGGTCAGCGATATGATCCTTTTAGAAAAAATCGCTACTCAGAACATTGACACGATTGCTCCTACCTTTGATGACCAATTATTTAACGTCTTGACAAGCTTGAATGACGATGTTAACTCTGCGGAAGATTTTATGACTTTAAGTGAACTAGGTGTTATCTCAATGACTTTGAACCCTACTAATAAAGAAGATTCACTTGCTGACTCTAAACTACAGTCTCTTGTAACCCAAGCAAAGAGATGTATTCTTTATATTATTAGGGTTCAGAACGGAGATGAACTTCTTGAATTGCTTATTTCGGGTATCGAAAAGAGTCATGAAGCTAAATTTAAGGAGTTGGTTAGAGAAGAAAAATCAGAATCAGAACTTTCAGATAATTATGACAAACGTAAGCCATACCATAAAACGTCACTTGGCGATTTGATGAGTATGTCATATAAGGATTTGAAGAAAATGTGTTTGGAAATTCTTCTCAAGCTAGAATCGAAAGGGGTTTTAAGTCGGAAAAACTCATACCAAGAAGTCTTGAATGAGATAGGTCTTGATATAAAGACAAAAGATGCTAGACGTATTGGTCGTCAGCAACAAATTATTATTGCAAATAAAACTGTGATAAATATTTCAAAAAAGCAAGCCTTCTTAGAGAAGCAGTTAAACGACTACAACGACCATATTGACTCTATTATTTCCAGTTTACAACTGAAACCCAAGGATAAGAAAATCTTCAATATTATTCCTGTCTTTAGCAAGCAATATTTTTACCAAAGGGAACTCAAAAAGAATAATAGACTTCCAAAATTTGGTGCGTTCAAATATTCGTCTAAAAAGCTCATTGATCAAAAAGTATTATACGATTTCGGTGGTATTTTGCTCAATGCTTCCTCTTCCTCGTCAAAATTAGATTTTGTCTTCAGCTGTCACGAAGTGGGAAAGTTTACAATTGAGGGGGCAAATGGATCGGTGACTATCCCAGGTGCATCTAGAGTCATTTCATTGGACGAATTGTTACAGTATCAGTATGAAGACAAGGAAAGATTAGAGTTGTTTGAAGGTCTGGCTGTATTTGATACCCGTAACTTGAGTGCGTTAATTTTCAAAAATTTTTACGATTTAAGAAAAGACTAATCATTTTTTTAATGTATATCATATAGAATTCTAAGAATTTAAAAATCTAATGGAGTATTATTTGCTTAATTGTTCTACTTTTTCCAATAAAGCATCAAGCTTACTATCCTTTTCAGAATTAGCTTCTTCCAATTTCTTGATCTGTTCTTCCATTTTATCAACTAATGTAGCCAACTTTTCTACTGTTGCCTTCAAGGTTGGTGCGCCCGATGTTTTAGAGACTTTACTGTTAGTAACAGCATTATTAGCCACATCTGATGGGGAATCGACATTAGTTCTAGTGTTGCTGGAGGCAGGTGATTTAGATTCAATCTGATTCGACTTGTCATCCTTGGGTTCACCTTTTCCGATTTTGGCAGTTTCCTGTTTAGCTTCCACAGGTTTAGTAGATGGAACATCGCTAATCTCCTTCTCTTTATCTATGCTTTGTTCTTTACTCTTGCTCTCGTCTTTGGATCCACTAACAATTGGTGTTGTGTCTAATGTTGAAGATTTGAGCTCTGGTTTCTGAACTTCCTCCCAATCATCATCAGACTTGCTTTGGTGAATTTCTTCATCATCAGATTTTTCATTCACCTTAGCAAGTAAGTCTCCAACTTTATCGGAGTTTTTCAAAACTTCATCTACATTCTTAAGTTCGGTTTCTTTACGTAAAGGCTCTTCCTTTTTGATTTCCTCCTTTTTGACCTTAGTTACTTTCTCATCCAAGCTCTTTGCAGTCTCCGAATTTTTCTTAGAAGCCTCCTCTTTCACTGAGGAAATTTCTGTTACTGGCTCAGATTCTCTGATTGAAGGTTCTGTACCCTCAAACAAAGATTCCATGCTCATAAGCAATGGACCATTAACAGTCTTTCCACTAAACCATTCCTCTGCAGTTAATGCAGGTTCATCAGATGGGCAGTCCGGATATATGTCGCCTTGAAACATTTCAGATCTTCTTGGAACAATGAATGATATAGGCTCAATAAATTGATCATTTACAGTTTTGAAAGATCTTAAGACCTCGTTCTCTTTAACATTAACAAATTTCTTAGGGGTGACGCAAAAACCTCTTTGAGGATCTGTCGAATTATACTGAGAAAGTTCATGAAGAACATCATTATCATATTCATAATAACGTATGTTACCGTCACCTTTTCCAGCTAAATACAAAATCGAATTCGAGTCATCAAAGACAGGAATCAACACACCTGATGATGAATCAATAACCATGAATCCATCAATAGGACCATTAGAGATGTTATTCACATCCCAAATTCCAACCTGACGATCAGACAACTTAGAAAATCCTGTAGTTACAATACGGTCGGTATTACCCAACCACACAACTCTAGAAGGTTTAGCACCTGTATGACCAGCACCTTCAGAAATCACTTTTTTCTCCCTGATATTCCAAACACGGATTTTCTTATCCCTAGACGTGGTAGCCAACAAAGAACCATTGTAATTGAAAGAGAATGATGTGACCAAGTCCTTGTGAGGCAAAGTTATAATGTCTTCTCCTGTTTCCACGTTCCAAATTTTGACAGTATAATCCATTGAACATGATGCCAAAATGTTTTTAGCACAGGGATGGTATTCAACATGACCAACTTTTCTGCTATGACCACTTAATACTTTTATAGGTTCAGCGATATCTTTAATGTTGTCGTTTTGATCAAGATACTTATGATAAGAGTAGTCTTCCGGGATCTCCCAAATGCAGATCTTACCATCATCTGAGCAACTTGCAATGCGCTGTGAGTTGAATGGATCAAACGCAGTATCTAAAACAGGACCCTTGTGCCCCCTGAATAAAGAACCAGTATCAGGAGCTTTTCCGACTTCTCCTATAGGAACAATTGCAAATGAACCACCTCCTGATGAATCCCAGTTGACGGATATGTACTTTCCATTGGTGTTGATGATATTGGTATCCCAAGCATTCTTTGTTATCTTTAAATTTTCGTAACAGAGTTCCTTTTTGGCAGCTTGCCCGAAGACATGACGATACTTCGATGCCCTCACAAACTTTCCACTACATATTTAGGTTAGAAATTGATCATGACATCTTCACTTGTACTATAGTTACAGACATACCTCATTATTTAAGAATTGTTGTGTTATTTGCACTCGGCTTAATTAAATCAATTCACCGTTGATAAATTCGACGACTGTGATTATTACTTAAAATTGATACGCGAATCGGTCAGAAATGAAGATCAATTCATTAAATATGAAAATAAATAAATATCTAGATAAGATATGGTAAACAAAATTTCAAAGGAAACGGTCCATCCAATTAGCCAAACGTAGTTGTTGTTATTATACTTAGATATGTCTTTTTCAGATAAATATTGTAATTTGCCTGGTTCAATCTCTTTATTCCACGTAATATAGGTATTCTGCGGTTTGTGTAGAGACAGGAGAAAGACTAAGTTACGAGCTTACGAAAATAGTTGTAATTTCTCATGATGTCACAACTATTGGACACAATCATTAGATATCTAAGTGACTAGTAATCTCTCTCAAGTTGCTTGCATATCTGTCTTCAATCAAGTCACCTCTGCCCGCGGCAACCTTGAGAACAAGTTCGTTTAATTCAGCACTTCCTAATATGTCAACATGATCTGCAGTCTTGGCACCACCTCTGATATCAAATCTATCAGGTTCATCCTTTATCTCAACTATAGTGACTGAGGAATTTCCTGGATTGTACCTTGAAGCTGAACCTTTTTTCCACTCGTGGCTCATACTATGAGATAACAATGAAACAGTACCATCACCGTCACCTAAGTACACTGGATTTTCCAGGTTGGAATCTATGGACATTGCTAAACCAGAAGTTTTGTCAGATGTCGTGTAGGTGTATGCTCTCTCGGTAGGTTTTCCTACCCCATAGAAACAAAAAATCTTCATATCCGGAGCATTTGGTAATCTTGCCTCTAGCGGGTTCGACCATTTTGAATGATCATGGTCATTTCTTTCGAGTTCTTCCACTGTCCTCGCAATACCGAAAGAGTACTGTTCTTTTACACGATTTGTGAACCACTCTGGTGAACTCTCAAGAACATAGTCGATAGACTGGGCAATAGTGTAGTTACGGGATATGTCATTTGCTTCTAAACTAATAAAGGATCCAAAACTCTTTGAATTATCTCCTTCAATTGTAACATCCGTATCATTTAGTTTTAATGTATTGGTGGGATCATCTGGGGCATAGCTTTCATTACCCCAAATAACATCACCACCTTTCGGGATCATACTTGGAACACCTCCAAATGATCTTAGCATTTCTACTCTTTCCTTTCTGCTAAAGAACTTCTCCAATCCATAAACAGCCAAAGCATTCAACTGAACCGTGTCTTTCATTTCACCTGATATTAAGGCAGGGATCGTTTTAGGAGTTCCTAACATAGTACCACTGATGTCAACAAAAGCTTCTAAGTGGTCATTGCACCAGGTGCTTCCGCCATTTCCGTAACCTTCACCCGGTGCTTCCACCCATTTCATGAAGTAATATATCACTTGAGAACCCATGGAATGACCGACCAATATAGATTTGGTCTTGTTAATTTTCTTATTCATTTCAATTTGGGACTTAAGTTTTGAGAAATAGGCATCTCTTCTTTCTAAATCTAAATACGCTAATCGCCAATCGTAGGATGCGCTGAGCATATTATTTGGTCCATAACCTATCACTGCTAAATTCTCTAAAATCTTGTTCCAAATCCAATACCCAGCGACAAAGAAATCTGCAGCTTCAAAGCCTTGTGCTGCTCGTAGTTGTATATTTGGAGGATCGAGCCCAGTTTCAGGGTCTAGCATAATGTGCTTGAGCCAGCAAGTCTTATCCAAAATCATGGTTCTTAACATATAAAACGATCCCCATAATCTCTTTCTGAAATGATGCAGAGATGGACAGTTACCATCAGAACTCAAACCCCACGATTCGATTCCTGTGGATATCACACCAGGAACCATCACAACATTGTACTTATTTGTAAGATTATGATTTTTCACCATCCGTCTTCCAACGGAAAATGATTCGGCGGAAGCTTGCATAGTGTCGCCTTCCATGTCTTTGATCAGTGTGTATATCCCTGAAGGGATCATATCTTTCCAGTCTTCAAAGAAGACGCTAACACCATCAAAATTAACTAGTTTATCGAGTTCTGTTTTTAAGTTGGGATTAGAATTTGTAGTATACAACGCAGCTGCTAACAAGCCTATTAAGGCACCTAATATGAAAACTACCCTTCTTGATTCATAAAGACGTTTCTTGAGTACTTTTGCTTCCTTCTTTGTATGGTGTCTGTCATGATGTGAATGTTCTACATTTTCATTTACTGCCCTAGATACTTCACTAAAGGCGTCTTTAGGTTTAACGTGTCTTGAATGTTCAATCGCAGAAGATAAACCTTCTGCATCGTGAACTTCCAAAGCACTGTCACTAGCAGCTTCAGTCGTCTGTCTGCCTATCCCCGATCTACCTTTCCGCTGATTGAGGTTGCTCATTTCAAGGTGGTTCCACAATCCACTAAGATGGTATTTAACACACTCTTAAATAATTTTAAAAAGAGCGAATTTTTCTAATGTACTTATATGTCAAGTTAAATCGGTAGCAAGAATAATCCTTATCTAAAAAAGAATTTGTAAAGGTGACCAAAGATGTCTAATCTACATTTATAAGGTATTTAAAACTTTGTATTCCAAAACGTATAACATACATGGTTAAATAAGACATATGTCAAGGAAAATACATTTCGATTTATTAGGTCAAACAGCAAGGTTCGAAAAGTATGATGATTACATTAGATGATTTCAGAGCTACCGGAGCGTCAAGTTATAAAGCATCCATAGTGTAATCGTATTCAATTCCAGGAGTGACGTTGGCAATGAATTTGAGGAAAATTATAAGGTACTGGTCAACTCGTATCGAGTCTGTAGAGTCTTGATCTTCATTACCCTCTTTGGCAATATTGAGCCCTCCCATTGCGGTTGTAGTTTCTTCTTCTTCTTCTTCTTCTTCAACTTCCTTACCCTTTTTCCCCTTTGAGTGCTTCATCATGACCTTCATGACGGTGGAGTGGTTACAAGGATGTATAGAAACAGAAGTGGTACTATGTGCCACAGGAAGTTTCTCAATAGTTGCAGTCTTATCCTTGTAGTCACTCTGGATATCTTCGTACATCTGAGCAGGTAATAGCGGAATCCCATCCGCACTGAATCCAACTAAGTATATTTTTGGAACCCTATACGATGTGGAATATGTGATGAATAAGTCGTATCTTCTGAGCTGCTTATTTCCATTGCCAATGAACTCCAAATCATCATCATCTTCCAACTCACCCCCTTCATCATCACTGTTCCGATCCACCAACTCGTCTATATCATCTATTTCGCCTTTTGTCTTATCTGAATCCTTCACACGCTCCACTTGCTCAATTTTATGGGACTTTACCCATCCATCTTCAAGCTCTTCTTCCTCTTCTTCTTCGTTCCCCTCTTCCGCACCCACGTACTGTGAAGCTCTCTGATAACTGGGAACATGCCTAGTGACTAAGAACTGCTTATTTTCAGGTAGAAAGCTCTTTTGCAAGTTCTTAGGACATCCTGACCATTCCCATGTAGGAAACTTGTACACTAGATAGTCGCCTGCCTTCACAAATTCTTCAGGGGATATCTCCCCAGTTTTAGTAAAGTTGGAATTGTGATTGATTGGTGTGAGGTACTCTCTAAGGGAAGAGAGTTTAGACCTTATTGTAGACATCCTGTGTTCTTGTGATGTTTAATAATTACTTCTCTCCTGTCCTTATCTGTACCACGATTATCTAAGTGTATTATAGGTCGTGTATGTCACGAAATCAACATTTGGCATGACAGTTCCTAAAGACTTTAACTTCGTTCTGCGCAGGAATTAGCTTAGCCTACCTGAACCGCGATTTTCAAACAGTTGCAGATGCACTCAGCGATATCTGCCGCGATATTCATATCACTCGCCTTCTGATCTCCCTAAGTTGACAATTACCTACGGTAGCGCGCCGCAGCACACTTTGCCGACCATACACGGTATTTGGCAGTTCTCCCTCACTCCACGTATTACGGCTTCCATATTGACACCAGCTAAGCTGCTTCTTGCTTATATGCGTCGTACGCGTCGATGACGACTTCGTCTCTCTTCTAACGTGTTTGTCTCTTGGTCATTTGTACCGTCATTCTTTAATGCACCATTCATAATGGGCTTTATTGTGATAATAGGTACAGAAGTAGAGGAAGCCCATTATGTTTGGACATCTCAATTGTTTCAAATTTCGACTTCAAACAGGGCCCAACCGAAGCCCAAAATGGAGAGCTTGACCTATTTCAAAACATTGTTTAGCTGCGCCCAGGTCTTATGAGATTAGACCCGGTCTGCTGCTTGCCATTCTGAAGATCTGTGGTTACGACTAAATTAGCGACAACGGCTGATCTGTTGGGATAACCACCGCTACGAGATGTACGTTACTGCACCACCTACGCAAGTGCTCTCGTATTACCGGAACCCGGGTAGGTTAGCAAAATACGGCGGTATAACTAGTGAAAACTAAAATATTACTGACTGTATCAGGCGATTGTAATCACGTATACTGTATTACTCTTTCTAACGTATGCTTTGAATGAAGTATTTGAGAGGTGAACTGGTTTTGTTTTTCTACTACTTCCTCAAATTTTGGATCTATTCCCATGATCTCTTGTAGATCCATATATGAAATTGATAGTATTCCTCATATGGTTCTGTGGGGCCAACTGCATTCTCTGTGTGCTATTTTCGCACCCAACCTTTCCATCGCGCTTGCTAAAGCCCACAAACTGCGCACAATTAGTAGTTGTTATGTTTGTTGTTAGCCAAATCAGTGCGAATGTATACCACATCACTCCGGAATGTCTCATGGCACTCGAACTAGCAGGTTCGTATTTTTGACTTTGCCTCGGCGGGACATTTTTTTTTGGTGTACCGAAAGTACGTGTTAAGTTAGCGAAGCGCGCGGTCGCAAAATTAAATAAACAAATAAACAACACGAAGTAATAGTGGGCTTAAACCGGCAATACAATAATATTTACTGGCAAATCGAGTATAGGCCTAATAGCGTTAGGAAACACGTCAGAAGAGATCGCTAGCATCAGAATTGACTGTTATTTACTACAAAGTACGCGGGTATTATATAAAAAAAGCGAACTACCCAGTATAAACATAGAGTAAATCTACCAGGTCCGAGACTTACGAAGGTTGATTCCTGGAACATAATATGAAGATGGCATCAACAGGAAGAATGGCATTTGAGCCCATCAGCGATGCACAACTCAATAGCCCAGCAAGAAGAATGGGCTATCATATGGGTAAGAAAACTACTATGCCGCTTACTCCTCGTGGACTAAAGACCTGGATGACTAGATCCAGCAGCTGTATCTTAGATCAAGGTGGCAAGACGGCATCTTCAGGCTCGCCAATGAAGGGTCGTGGTGACACTGTCCTGTTAGCCGCAACCAAATTGAAATTACGTTTACAGTTAGCACTCTATAAAGTTCAACAACAAGACCCAAAGAAATCTGGAAAACAAGGAAACTTACCTGATGTAATCACCGTGTCTTCTACTAATGCAGAGACTGTTGGCTCCAGTGATTCAATGGTCAAGTCCTTATCAAATGGAGGTGAAAAATTGGAGAAGAAGTCTCTGTCAAAAGCTTTGCTTTCGACTTCTAACAATGTCCAATTGCCTACTCCTCCATATGCATCATATGCGTCTTCGGCAAATATCAACCTCAAGACTAAGGTCTACTCTTCAGAAGGAATCAAGCCAACGCTTTCCAAAATTGCATTTAGAAAACAAGCTAATCGTAACAAAAATAAAGTTACGAAGCTTAGATTATTTCATATCAAGAAGAATTCTATCTTTTATAACACAGTTAAGTCTAATGAGCCAAGAGAGGATATAGCGTCATTTGATGATAAGTCTAGAGGCTCTCCTGCGTTAAAGAGAACAGTGTCTGCACCACCAGATTCCGCTGTTCAATCATTTAATGATAAAATTGCTTTGCCTTTAATCATTAATCAAAACAATTTGCCCAGACTTGATCTGGAAAAGGTGTCCTCCAAAAACATTAGTCTTCCATCCATTAACAAAATCTTAAAGACACCTATCAAAAATTCAAACTCTACAAGGAGCCTCATCAAATTCAATTGTGGCAATGAAGATACGATTGACGAAGATAATGTAACGATATTAGACACAAGTAATGCCACAATCTCAAGGAAACCAAACGATCAAACCAGTTCTGATAACCATGACAGCAACAGCTCCAAGAACACCTCTAATTCAATGAACGATACTACAATCTTGACATCGTCACCTTTGACAAATGCCTTTGGCACTCCAAACAGTTTTAGTGTTGCTAAATCTTTATTGCAACTAGGTGGTTATAATTATTAGAATCCACATTAATGACTCACGTTGACTAATTAGAATATATCATCCAACTACAACAGTGGCATTTTTAACTTTCGATAAACCTACATCTTGTATTATATTCCCCATTTAATAAAAATTTACAATTCATTATAGTTAGTTGAGACTTCCGTACATATCCACGTTTCATAAAGTGATCCTAGTATTTCTGCGCCTGAAGTATCGACTAGACTTGCAATATAGTTTAATTCTGAAGGTGGCTGTATTAATAATAATTGTTCAAGCTGACAAATGCTCCTCTAGGATATTTCTACGTAAGGTAACAATCCGAAGGCTTTGCCAGAAAGGTGATGTTAAGCGTGTGGCAAAAAAACTTGTTTTCGGAAAATCGGTCAAAGCCACGGAAAATCAGCCCTCAGCCATAGTCTCTCACTTATTATAAATAATGGTCAGATACCAACTTTCAAACAAGTGATAAGTCATCAATTAAGGCTATAAAGTATAAGCAGAACAATAAGAAGAAATGTCATTAGTAGGAAAAGTATTTAAATTGAACAATGGGAAGTCAATTCCCGCTGTAGCATACGGAACTGGCACCAAATGGTTTAAGTTAGGTAATGACAATGTTGATGAGAAGTTAGTTTCCACCGTGGTAACTGCATTAGATCTTGGATTCACCCACATTGATGGGGCTGAATTTTACAACACTGACTTGGAGGTTGGAAAGGCTATTAAAAAGTCTGGGGTTAAGAGAGAAGACCTTTTCATCACTGACAAGTACTTACCAGGTGATGGATCTAATACTTATAGATCAAAAGGAGTCAATCCATATGAAAGCTTGAAGACTCAATTGAAAACATTAGATTTAGATTATGTGGATTTGTATCTCCTTCATTCTCCATATGTCAGCAAGGAAACTAATGGATATACTCTTGTTGATGCCTGGAATTACTTGGAGAAACTAGTTGAAGAAGGTTATGCTAAATCCATTGGTATTTCAAACTTCAGTAAAGACGATATCAAGCAAATTTTGGATTCTAATCCTAAGATCAAGCCTGCAGTAAACCAGATTGAATTCAGTCCTTACTTACAAAACCAAACACCAGGTATTGTAAAATACAGTCAGGACAACGGAATCCTTGTATCAGCTTACAGTCCTTTAGGTCCTGTTGTACATGCCCCGGGCCCCTTGGATGGCAAACTTAAGGAGTTAGGGCTCAAGTATAGCAAATCAGAGGGACAGATTTTGTTGAGATATACTTTGCAAAGAGGAATCTTGCCGGTCACAACTTCTGGTGATGAATCAAGAATCAAGTCTTTCTTGGATATTTTTGACTTCGACTTGACAGCTGAAGAAATCGCAGAAATTAGTGAAATTGGATCCAAGAAGACACTTAGACAATGGTGGCAGAACGAATACTCTAAGTACGATTAAGCAACTTGTATATAGGCGATATATGTTAATATGTAGTGGGTACAAATTGCATGTTTATAGTGTCTATTAACTCGCCTACTTCTTTAATATGATCATTTATTTCATTGAATTCTTTATTAATATTCGTATCGCCGTAAATAAGTAGGTTTTTAGACTGATCAATCATGGAATCAAGGGGTAGCTTGTTGCCTATAATCATTTTGATTATAATGGGTTCAACGTCTACCTCTATGTTAAAGATTTGGTTTATCTTAGGTATCCTAATTGTTTTATAGTATGCTGATAAATTGTAAATGTTGTTTTCCAAGAAGTTGTTTAATAAATTGCCGTGGTCGATTTTTTTTATAATTGAAGCGAATTGGACATTCTGTAAAAATTCATTATAAAGTCCAATCGGCACAAGCTTTTTATTAGAAATCAACCCGAATATCTTTCTCGTGGTAGCATTGACGTTATTGAAATGAGAATATTTCTGTATAAACTCTAACAACATATCTTTTCTAAAATCATAACCCGATACAACAGCTAATTCCAAGCACTTGAGGTTGATCGGATCAGAAAGACTTTCAAATTTTTCAGGGATACTTTTAGATAATAGGGCCTTCTTGTTTAATAGCTCAATTATGTTATTGTAATATGCTTCCTTAATTAACTGGTAGTCACCCCATATATCAGAGTATTTCACCTTAATAAATGCTTTTAAATAGTTGCTCAGAACAACCATTTTATTTTTAACAAAGGGAGCTGATGACAGCACGTCATTCAATGTCTTTTCTATTTCTTCATTGTCGACTTCTGGCTCAGCTAACATATATTCAAGTTCAATTAATTTTGCTGCGATGTGTAAATCATCAGTTTGTATCATTGTTATCCCCCTGGCATTTTTTAAGGAAATTAAACGCTGTATCTCATCAAGTTTCTCCTTGTCAGATGAGGATGACTTAATAATAGCTTCTATCTGTACATTTGCCATTACCAAACTTCTTTCCTCTCTTGTATTCAGATACAGTATTTCATGAAAGATTTTTATATTTCGTACGATAAATATGGTCGTATATGTCGTATAAAACGGTTTATTGACAAATCTTTAACCTTATTTAATAGATAGGATAAATCCCACAATAGTGTTTCTACAGTTTTTAAACTATACTATAAGATGAAATTACTTGGCTTACTAGCAATTCTATTCTTAACTTACAACTTTTTTGACCAGCTTTTCTACAAATGGCTCCCAAGTAGGTATATTTTTGATAAAGATGTTCTCGCTGAGTTGTCGAACGAAGTGATTTCAAAGCACCCAGATGGCAATGCTACAGCCATAATGATTGATTTGGCCCCCAAGATCAAGGAAAAATACCCGAATCTTATTAACGACTTAAATTTCGAAGATTGGGTATACAATAACGCAGGAGGAGCTATGGGTACTATGTTCATCTTACATGCGTCAATCACTGAATATTTGATCTTCTTTGGTACAGCTGTTGGAACAGAAGGACACTCTGGAATTCATTTCGCTGATGACTATTTTACAATCTTGACAGGTAAACAGTTAGCTGCGTATCCAGGTGCCCTTACACCTGAAGTTTACTTACCAGGTGATGTGCACCACATGCATAAGGGAACTGCCAAGCAATATGCAATGCCTAGTGGTTCATTTGCTTTAGAATTGGCACAAGGTTGGATTCCAACAATGCTTCCTTTTGGCTTTTTAGATGCTATGTCATCAACCTTAGATTTTGTCGCTTTCGGAAGAACCGCCTACTTTACAGGTAAGGACATGCTCAAGCACTTGGCTAGAGGAAAGTTGTAAAATACAATCAGACAGACTCTTTTGATTTGCGTCATATGCTAAGTACACTTTATCAACTATCATTCTGAGCTCTCAAAAATATCCCTGATTTGGAACACGTTTTCTGATGGGATACACATGTATAGATGCGCTCAAAACGATAACTTATTAGATCTCAATAGTGAATACTTAGCGTTCGTCATCTGTATGATAGACTATAAATTTAGAATCTTCAAAAGCATTAAGCGTACTGTAAATTATTTGGTTCTTGCTTTGAGATAAGGTGCAGTTTATAAAAAATTAGGTCGTCTTCAGTGTTTTGTTAGGTAAACAAAATACATGTCCAGTGAAATCAACATAACTTTAAGTGTATTATAGAGGAGAATAAGAGCAGCTTAGAGCCATAGAAACCCACCCCCAGTTTATGACGTTAGGAGAAACAGAGACCACAAGTCTCTTAGGTCATCAGGGAGAGGAGGACATCACTGAAGATGAAATTGTTTCATATGTGCAGCTGAGAAGGGCGTCTATTTTATCGGTAGGTCATGACAGTATTCAGACGAGTATTTATACGTCAAGAATTCCCTTTTCAGATCGCTTGACTTCTCTTAAATCACAAACATCGAATGCTGATTTGTCTGTAATCTTATCTCATCACTCTGTGCTTCCTCCTACGGAGACAACTTTGAAGAAAGAACTTACTGTCTTGACAAAAAACTCCATTCCTTTGATCATCACGTTTTTCCTACAATACTCATTGACAGTTTCTTCGATATTTTCAGTGGGTAGATTGGGATCTACAGAATTAGCTGCTGTAAGCTTGAGTTCCATGACAGCCAATGTTTCAGCTTATGCAATCCTACAAGGCATCAGCACATGCCTTTCGACATTATGTGCTCAGAGTTATGGTAGAAGAGACTTCAATGCCGTGGGAACGCATTATATGAAATGTAACTATTTCTTGTTTTTAGTATATATTCCTGTGTTCATTTTGTGGATGTTTGGGTCAGAACCTATTTTATATCTAATTGTTAGGGACAGAGAATTGTGCTATTTAGCAGCACGCTACTTGAAAGTCTTGGCCCTAGGTGTACCAGGATATATATTATTTGAAAATAGCAAACATTTCCTACAATGCCAAGGTATTTTCCATGCTTCAACTTATGTTTTGGCAATCTGTGCTCCACTTAATGCCGTTATGAATTATGTGCTTGTTTGGCATCCCCGCATAGGTTTCGGATTCATTGGGGCTCCAATGTCTGTTGTGATAACTAATTACTTGATGTGCTCCTCATTGTTAATGTATATTTTTTTTGTCAAAGGCTATGAATGCTGGCCAAAGGGATCAATTTTAAATTGGAAATACTTCAAAAATTGGAATCGCATGATTGATTTGTCGATTCCTGGTGTTTTGTTAGTTGAAGCAGAATGGTTGGCGTTTGAAATCATAACATTTTGTGCTTCAAAATTCGGAACAGAGGTGTTGGCCGCACAGTCGATAGTTAGCACATCCTGTGTGTTGTTGTATCAGGTCCCATTTGCCTTCTCCATAGCAGCTTCAACAAGAGTTGCATGCTATGTGGGTGCTGCGTCAAAGAGGGCTGCAATTATGGCTACCCGTGCAACAATGATAGCTGCTCTGTTCGTGGGATTGTTCAATTTTACTATTCTTTTTTTTGCAAGATCCAAATTAGCATCATTATATACTGATGATCCATCAGTTATAAAAATTGCTTCTGAAGTGCTTATTATAGGAGCACTTTATCAGGTTAATGATGCCTTCAGTTGCGGAAGCGCTGGGGTGCTAAGAGGTCAAGGAAGACAAAAGATCGCAGGAATTTTAAACTTGGTCAGCTATTACGGTATTGCTTTGCCCATAGGCTTCCTTCTAGCATTCTATTTCAATTTGTCACTTATGGGACTTTGGATAGGTATGTTTATTGCCCTATTTTTGATCTCTATTCTGCAATCATACTTCGTAGTTATTAGTGATTGGGATATGGTTTTTAATACTTGTGTAAGTGAAAGTGTTAGAGAAGGTATAATCCATTGACTCAACGCAGAATATTCACTTCTGACATCCCAGGTGCAAAGTACATTGGTGTGAATATATTGTTGCTGCCAAATTGCAGCCAAATACGGCCCATATAGCAATCTTCATCAGAAATGTACTTCTTTTAATGCATGGTCTGGATATATGTAGGTTTTATATACAGAATTGAAATTTAGAGGAGAGAAGTAGAATGCTGTTTATTGCTTTTGAGAGGAGTACTTATCTAAAGTTGCCTTCCTGAAGATTTCCGCACTAGTCCGTACCTAAATCGGAAAAAAACATGCCAATTTTAGAAAAGTTGTTATCTTACAGGCAGATCAGCCGTTTTAAAGGATGAAATAGCTATCTCCTTGATAGGTCAGTAGAAGTATAAAATAGTCCCATCATTCTAATAGTTTTTTCGAGATTTCATATCTCTTTAAAAGTTAATCGAATTTTAGAATGAAATTTTTAACCTTATCAGTCGCTACTTCTTTAATTGCAACCTTTGTTGCTGCGGACACAGTTACAGACTCAATCACCACTGAAGTCACTGTTTCAAGTTGTGGCCCAGAGGTAACTCTGTGTCCATATGCCTCTACTAATCTGACAGCTGCCGTATCTAGCTTCGAAGGTGCTGGTGTTGTACAATCCATTGGTGCAGGTGGTGTTGCGATCGCAGTTGTGGGTGCCATTTTGGGTTTATAATCGTTTATCGTTAATTCTAAATACTGAATGATTCTTTTATGTGTATGTTAAATATATAGTTAATTAAAATTTATCTTGCAGGCATGATGAAATGTAGCGAATGAAAGAATTAGGCTTATTTTACAGTCATTTAGTGTCACTTTTTAGCCAACTCATTTTCAAGTAGTTCTATTCTTTGGTGAGCTTTTGATAAGTCATCTTTGTATTGTCCAACCTCTCTGTCATTATCGTTAAGTTCACGTAGAATGTTGTCACATAAGTTTTTAACGGATGCTTGAGTCGTTGTTGACTTTATCAATCGTATTTTTTCTCTAAGGGAAACCAATGAAGAAGGCGGTTTTTTCTTAGACTTTAATCCCTTGTACTTTAGTGCAAGTCTATAATACGCCTCATAAAAGCTCTGTATATTTCTTAGCTCATTGATGTATTCCTCCTTCAACTCATTATATTTCTTTTCTAAGTTAAGTTGAGGTTCCTCGCCAGTACTCATTTCAACTAGTTCGTTGACATGATTAAGGAATTGTGTCTGTGTATCAACCTTATTAACAATTGCTTGTAACTGTCTTTCATGTTTAATTCGGAGGCTGAAATCGTTATTTAATTCCCTATTAATGTTAGT
Organism: Priceomyces medius; assembly: GCA_030570455.1. Classification (NCBI taxonomy): domain Eukaryota; kingdom Fungi; phylum Ascomycota; class Pichiomycetes; order Serinales; family Debaryomycetaceae; genus Priceomyces; species Priceomyces medius. Next base: position 889,945 of record JAJLVV010000003.1, on the reverse strand, counting down.
ATTACGTGCGGTTTTCCGTTCTCTATCAACTTCTCTCTGAAGTTCCTCAATTTGATGATCAATTGATGTCTTGAGTGGTTTTTGATGGTTAATGGGAGCCAAAAGTTTACCGGGATAATCTTGAGGAAGTGAGAACAGATCCTTTTCTGAAAGACGCTGAGTTGTTCTCGTCAAGTTGTCTAGTATTGGAATTATATCGTTGTTTAAATCTTCATCTGAATCGTCTTCTATAATATTTGAAAATAGATTGTTATATTTGTTGCACCATTCTGATTGGTCATACCCAATGCCAATACTTCTAGGAGGTGTCTGCAAATGGTTTGAAGAGTGAAAGTCTTTGCCAACTCTTGAATCAATAGTTGATTCATATTCTGATGCAGGTATTGTTTGAATTGTTTGGTTGTAGTCTATAGTAGGCTCATTACTCAATGTTGTTGTTGTTGGTCCAAGGAGACCAGAAAACGCCTTCCTAATCATATCTGTCTTATTCCGGCCAGTTTTCAGAAGGCTCTATTTATCCTCGAGTTTATTTTTTGAAGCATCAACAAGAAACAAGACGTCTTTATCAGCTTCGCGTTCTGCACATTTTGTGGATTTGTGCACAGTCGATCAATACTCTTATTTATCTTGATGCACTTTTTTCTTATACATTTGAATCAATTTAAGTCGAGAGAAACTGCAACCAGTACTGTTACTTATAAGGTCTCGGCTAGACTTTGTTTCACGATACCTGAACTACTATAACTAATGGTAGATAAGCAAACAGGTAAAAACAAAAAACTAACTCTATTTGCACTACTAAATTACTTTAACTTGAGTTTACAGCAGCAGTAGCTGCGCTTCTATCACTTGTGATTTCTTTTGACGTCAATATAAACCAAATAACATGTAGATCCTAATCATCTCAAAAGATGTTAAATGCAATGTGTTACATTCTAAAAAAATTACGTTACGCACATTTAGCAAAAGCAACTATAACAGCATTGACAGAAACTCCTACAGGGCGTGATCTCTCCAAACCCTCCAAGGTCCTGATTTAAGTGATCTTACGCACCAATATCTAAACATTTAAACTTACTGTAAGCAGCTGCTAATTCATAATATCTACAATCATCTTGTCTTGACTACAGTAGTAGGAGCCACGTTAACACTGCCTCAGAGATATCTGGGTACATACAGGAACACATTTTTTTTGGTACGCGAAACATAATGAACCAAAAATTTGAAAGTAGAATTGGTTATATTTTAATAACTTAGGATAATTTGAGCGTACTTCGAACACAAAAAGGGTCCTTATTATCACCTAAGTATTGATTTCATATCATAGTTAACTTACAGGCTGGTTAATATCCCATTTTAGTATCTATTCATTTCAAAATAACAATACACTAGAGAAAAAAACAGTGATATTGACTAACGAGGATTACAACTAAAATAAAAAGTATGATATTCATTAACGCCTTATCGATTTTTATGCTATTCGCCAGTTCAGTCCTTGCAGGTCCATCCATGCAAGAGCTAGTTGGAACATGGTCATCGAAGTCAAATACAGTATTTACTGGACCTGGATTTTATGATCCTGTGGACGAGTTGTTGATCGAGCCTGATTTACCGGGTATTTCATATTCTTTTACTGCAGATGGCCATTTTGAGCAAGCACTTTACAGAATAACTCCCAACCCTCAAAATCACTCCTGCGCTACTGCTACATTGATTTATCAACATGGAACTTATGAACTCCTCGGTAATGGATCTCTTGTTTTGAAGCCAATAGCTGTTGATGGAAGACAGCTCTTAAGTGATCCATGTGGTGAATCATCCGAGAATTCTGTTTACAGTAGGTACGTTCAGCCAACATGGTTCAAGACATATCAAGTTTACGTGCATTCCTACCATGGTAGATACACTTTGCAGCTCTTCCAATTTGATGGATCAAAAATGCAACCCTTATACTTGTCATACAGACCACCATTAATGTTGCCTACAACTGCACTTAACCCTACTGATAAAGCTTCTGAAACCAAGTCAACACTAAGACGCAGAATTAAGAGGTCACTTGAAAATCAATATAGAACCACTGCTAGAAAAGAGTTTAACAATGAGAGATATGACTTCTACTGGTGGCTCAGTGTGTCCATTTTGGCTGTTGCTTCTGGAGCCATTGTTTGTAGATAAACAATTTCATGTATTAACAAATTTACAAAATATTTCACACTATCATCATGAACTCATGCCATAATATTTTTAACAGATTGAATATAGATATCATATCTTGGTTTTTAAGGCACCTGAAGATGACAGGTATGTCTCGTTCGCTTTAAACTGTTTTTCTTAGTACTCAAATAGGTCTTTTATACATAACTTCGAAACTATATTGATAGTAGTGCACAGAACAATCGTGTATCTGCCCAGCCATACTGAGTAAGTCATTTATTTAATGATAAGTGTGTGTCTTGATGGCGATGATAGATAGTCAATAATATTATAATAAAACATAATGTCTTGGTTTGGTGGACCACAAGTTCCCATTACGGAGCTTGATAATAAGATCAATGAGGCTACATCTGAGTCTATTCCGAATGGAGAACTTGACTTATCGGTGGCGCTAGAGATCACTGATATGATTAGAAGTAAGAAAGTTCCCCCGAAGCAATGTATGAGATCATTAAAGAGAAGGCTACAGTTAGTTTATCTCAATCCCAATCTACTCACTTCAACGTTGAAGTTGATAGATCTTTGTGTTAAGAACGGAGGGTACCACTTTCTTGTTGAAATAAGCTCTAAGGAATTCATAGATTACTTGATAGATTTCGTATTTATCGTGCATTATAACACTCATGACGGAGATTTAGAATCAAATGAGGCTAGAAGGAATGTTGGTGAGCTTATTTTGAAGCTCATTAAGGAATGGAAATTATACTTTTTTTATCAGGTGCAACTCAATTATGTTGAAAAGAGATACAACGAGTTATTGAATCAGGGCTTTGAATTCCCTGAGGTTGACGAATCCGTTCTGCAAAATAGTAAGTTTATTGATACGGAAGCACCCCCAGACTGGGTCGATGATAATGAATGCATGATTTGTAATTCAACATTCTCTATGTTGAATAGAAAGCATCATTGCAGATCTTGTGGCGGTGTCTTCTGCCAAACGCACTCTTCTCACAATATTCCACTTGTTGCATTAGGAATTATGGATTCAGTTAGGGTTTGTGACAACTGTTTCGAGAAGACAAAGAGAAGAAATGGAGCTAATATGATAAAGGTTAAAGAAGGAAGGAACGCACCCTCTAGCTCTGTGAACTCACCTTCGAATGACGAGGATGAAGATTTGAGAAAGGCAATAGAGTTGAGCTTGAAAGAAACTCAAGTACCTACCAGTAATGCTGTACCTCATCATGTAGCTGCGATTGAACCCGTAACTAACGAAACAGACAATGAAGATGACGAAATGAAAGCAGCAATAGCAGCAAGTCTAAAAGAATTTGAAGAACAGGAGAGGATAGCAAAAGCCGGAAACTCTCAGAGTAATATGTCTTATAATGTATCTCTGACAAAACCTAAGTCTGATTTTTACAATAATGCTTTCCCCTTCGAAGATGAGCAACAGGTGTCAAATAACACTAACACTAACACCAACAGGATTGTGCCAAAGGAGAGCATTGAGAAACATACACCAAAATCAGAAGATTTGAGTCCAAAGGAGGAAGGAAAAATCAACCTATACATCACTTTAATGAAACAAATTAGAAATGATCCTGCTAAACAAGAAAATATACTTTACGATTCTAACATGAACGAGTTGCATTCCCAAATTATTCGGTTGAAACCAAAGTTAAACAAGTCATTGAGACTTTCAATTGAAAGATATGAGGCTTTTCTTGGTTTGAATAACAAAATATCAACTATCACAAAACTCTATGATCAATTTCTAGAGTCGAAACTAAATATGGCGTATGGATCTTATTCTATTTCCTCACCGAGTCAGCAACCTCCACAGCCTACAGCGTTTCAAGATGGTTACACTTCCTCGTACGATGGTTATAATAGTCGCCAAAACACAGGGTTAGATTATGCGCAGTACAACTCCCAAGCCCTGCTTCATAATCAACATTCTGGCTACTCCAACTCAGAGACTCGACACGCCTCATTTTACCCTTCATACCTGAATCCACAATCACCAGACAAACTAAACTCACAATTAAGTCTGCAACAAACTTCGATACCGTTTGAGAATCAGCCCCAGCTTCAGCTGCAACCCAGTGCTCCAGAATATCCTACTACAGAAAACTACGGCTATCAATATGGAACCCAACAAAATCAACCTTATGAGAAACCTGAACACCCTATGCATCATTACGGTAATTACAATACAGAGGAACAATTTAATCCACAGGAGCCTCAAACTACAGGTGGTTTGCAATACTCTACACAGAACGTACCATACGGCTCACAATTGAATGAAGCCCCTCCTCAAGCATATGATCATCTGATAACGCAAGCTCCCAGCGAACCTTCATATCCTAATACTGGGATGCAGGAACGTGCCAGTCTTTCTAATGCAACTGCTTCCGCTAAATTCCCACCTATCGAGGCTGTGGAAGCAAAATATGATCGTGAGGTCTCTGAGAATTTCAATATGAAAACCGAGCTACCAAGCATGCCTCAACTTCCAAACCCGGATTACCGTGAAGAAGGGGACGCAAGTAAGCATGTGGCAGAGCCTGAGCCATTGATTGAGTTATAAATATGTACATATGTACATACTCTATTTCCACTATATATTGATTTAGAAAATAAAGCCTTAATAACTTAGTTTTAAGAATGCAAAAAGCAAAGTTGAGACATTTTGAATTTTGTGTCACTTAGTCCTATTCTTTTAAATTTTTTTTTTTCCACTGCTCATTTATTTAATTTGCAGTAAAAAAAAAAAGTTTGATTATTCTCTTATATCGAAATCAACATAAATAGCTTTTTGAAGACGTTTATCCATTATAAACAACCTTCCTATTAAGTTTTTTTTACCCACGAGAGCTGCCGCTTGAAGTCTACTAGTTGTTTTACTCACCCAATACGTGAGTAAATTGCTCTTTGAAGAGAAAATCAGCCCTTCCCAGAAGAATAAAAGTATTGAAGTGATACATATTACGAAATATAAAGGTTTAGCTAAATCGTATACATCAGTAAGAAAACATAAACAAGGAATGAGCCCATCGTTTAAGTACAGTAATGATGACGACTTTAAATTGAAATTAAATGATTCAATGGTCGAATCCAATGTCACTTATGAACCTAACAAGGAAAATTTTGACGATCTGGAAGGTTTCCAAGTTTCCAGGCAATTAATCGGTAAGGCAATGATGAGTCGTATCTCTGAAATTGACCTTGATGTTTGTGACGCTGGCGAAGAAGACTCATTCTTTGTCTGTGATCTTGGAGAGGTTTACCGCTCATTCAAAAGATGGATTCATGAATTGCCAATGGTGCATCCATTTTATGCTGTGAAGTGTAATACCGATGCCAGGTTGATCAAGTTATTGGGATCTTTAGGGGCCAACTTTGACTGTGCGTCTAAGAATGAGATTGACACAATCTTGAAATTGGGTTTTCTGCCTGATAGGATTGTCTATGCTAATCCTTGCAAAAACAACTCATTTATTCGCCATTCTTACAAAGCTGGCATTAGTTTGACTACAGTAGACAACTGTGAGGAACTTTATAAATTGCAAAAGTTTCACCCTACTTGCGGAGTTCTCATTAGGATTGCTACCGACGACGAAACCGCTCAATGCAGACTATCCACCAAATTTGGCTGTAGTTTAGATTCTGCTTTGAATGATATCTTACCTACTGCAGCTGAGCGGAACATTAATGTGAAGGGCGTTGCCTTTCACATCGGTTCCGGAGCCAAGGACTTCAATTCGATTTACAAAGCAATCAAAGAATCAAGAATGATCTTTGATAAGGGTATCAATGAGTTTGGCTTCTCCATGGATACTTTGGATATTGGTGGAGGCTTCGAAGATCATAGTTTCTGTGAGTCTTCTGCCACTGTTAGAATGTCCTTGGAGAAATATTTTCCAGAGCTGTACACCGCTAAATACAATATTGGGTTTATGGCAGAACCTGGTCGTTTTTTCGCTTCAAATGCTTTCACTTTGGCCACTAACGTCATTGCCAGGAGAGATATCTCTGAGGAATTAAAGCAACTGACTGGTATCGAGGCCATGCTTTACATCAATGATGGTGTTTATGGTAATTTGAACTGTATTCTTTTTGATCACCAGAATCCTCAACCGTACCTGTTAACCTATAAAGGTGAGTGTCACTACGATGATAATGTTAACTCACAAGGTAAGGCAACTAGTATGGTTACTGGTAAAGAGAAGGGCAAATTTTTCTCCATTTGGGGTCCAACCTGCGATGGGTTGGATTGTGTTTCCCAAAAAACCATGCTCTCTGAAGATGTGACTGTTGGTGATTGGATTTACTTCCCCAATCTCGGAGCCTACACTTCTGCGGCTAGCACGTCCTTCAACGGCTTTAAGGCCTTGTCTGATACGGTGTACGTCGCGTCCGAAGATCTCTATAGTTTAAATGTGTGAGTCTTCGGATCGGAGAGCAGCTACTGGAGAAATGGAATTAACGACTCACTATGTGATTATCTTGATAATTCTGGTGGAACCTATATACACTTTTTTTTTTGTATTTCACCAGGGAATTTAGGTTCTAGAATTAGTTGCGTTGCGCATTTATCCTTGATCTGCCTAATTTTACTGATAAGGGTTCCAATGTTTTTCCAACAAGATATTAGCTATTTGAGTCTAATAACATTTTTCTTCATCTTCCATTTTATAGATTGTTTTGGACATTTTTCTATTTAATAAAAAGCTCTTCGTAATCTTATGTATGCTAATGTAAAAAATGTTTCTAAAAAAAACTACCGACCATAGCCATAATAAATACGTGTAGTAATGATCATCAAAAAAATAAAATACTTCAGATAATTAATTCTTCAATACTGAAAGGAATCTGAAAAAATAAAGTTGTGAAACAGTATATAGTAGCCTAGGGAGAAGTAACAAACTGTAGGTAGAAATATAATGTCGGAACAGCTAAATACAAGCAAGTCAAGACAGATCAATAATGCTCTTAAGGCGTTACAGGACAAACCAGCAGTTTGTTCTACCCCCAACTTGAGCATATATACTACAGAAGATGGACAAAAGATACATACTACGGAAAGAGTAGTAAAGGAAGTACCGCCTCCTGCAACGAAGAAACCAACAGATGACGAGCTCTTTCTTCCAAATGGATTACCCAATTGGCAATTTTTGAGGGAACACTTTCTCAAGGAAGGTAGAATACACGAGAAGCATGCAGTTCGAATCTTGAGAGATGCATCTGACTTATTAAAGGCCGAACCAAACTTATTGAAAGTTCCAGCTCCAGTGACTGTTTGTGGAGATGTTCATGGCCAGTATTATGATTTAATGAAATTGTTTGAAGTGGGTGGCGATCCTTCAACTACGTCATATTTATTCTTGGGTGATTATGTCGATAGAGGATCATTTTCTATTGAGTGCTTACTTTTATTATATTCCATTAAATTGAACTATCCAGATACTTTTTGGATGTTGCGAGGCAACCATGAATGTAGGCACTTGACAGAATATTTCACTTTCAAATCTGAATGTTTGCATAAATATTCCTCTACAGTGTATGAAGAGTGTTTATCTTCATTCAATGCGTTGCCTTTGGCAGCTATTATGAATAAACAGTTTTTCTGTGTTCATGGTGGATTATCCCCGGAATTGCGCTCATTGGACGATCTTGTTAAACTTAACAGATTCAGAGAGCCGCCAACAAAGGGGTTGATGTGTGATTTGCTTTGGGCGGATCCTATAGAGGAGTATGACGATAACAACATAGATCAAACTTTTGTTAAAAATACTGTCAGAGGTTGTTCTTATGCATTTTCTTATAAGGCTTCTTGCCAATTTTTAGAAAAGACTGGTCTTTTATCAATAATAAGGGCGCATGAAGCTCAGGACGCCGGTTATAGGATGTACAAAAGAACAAAATCGATGGGATTCCCATCATTATTGACGATGTTCAGCGCCCCAAACTATTTGGATACCTATAACAACAAGGCTGCTGTGCTCAAATACGAAAATAATGTCATGAATATTAGACAATTCAACAGTTCGCCTCATCCTTATTGGCTTCCCCACTTTATGGATGTTTTCACTTGGTCTTTACCATTTGTAGGTGAAAAAGTCACTGATATGTTGGTGTCAATTTTAAATATTTGTACTGAAGAAGAACTTGAAGATGAGCCCAAAGCTCAAATAGCCAAAACAGATGTTGTTAGTGCATCCGCATTTGTGGAATCTGCTACTTCTAAAGGAGCAGCCAACACCGACAGCATGGAAGCTAAACGTCAAGCATTAAGAAATAAGATCATTGCTATCGGAAGAGTTTCTAGGATGTATCAAGTCTTGAGGGAAGAGTCAGAAAGCGTTGCCCACTTGAAACAGTTGAACAGTGGTACTTTACCAAAGGGATCTTTGTTGCATGGTAGTCAAGGCTTGAAGAATACTATATACACTTTTGAGCAAGCTAGAGAAGCTGATTTGGTTAACGAAGCTATGCCACCTTCTGCTGAAGAAATCAAGAGAAGAAATGCTGAGAATAGAGATAAAATGAGAAAAGACATTGAATCAGATACGCACGGTAGTCCGGTGTTTCAAAAAATTATCAGAAGGTTATCAGGTTAGAATACAAACATTTCTTGTGGACCTCTTTATGTGATACTATCCAACTTCAGAACAAAATACCAAAGGACAAAAGAGAGACTTACCTTAAAATATGATATCAAAATGGACAATAACTGTACAGTTAAAAGTTTATATGGCCTTTGGCTGACATTCTCGAACTTAATTGTACCCTTTATAATAATAAGGCAATCTACACTTGTGTAGCTAGCCTATACTGAAAGTAATATAAATGAAGCACGATCACGTGATATTAACGCTAAATATCTTTGTAGATAGATGAGATCGTAAATACTAGGGACCTTGAAGCAAATAGAAACATATTTAGTCACGACTCGCCAGCTCTTTTGGTTCATCTTTGTGTAGAGTTCTCTGGACTCTCGGTACATCTATTTGAAAATGGACAATGACACTGAGCTAATTTACGAACCACCAAATTTAGAGAATACCGTGCAATTGTCAGTATACCAGTCTTCATCTCCAGAAACATTTGGGTCAGAAGATGGTAACTATGTCTTGTATGCTGGGGGTACTGGATATCTGTTAGAAATCAAAAGCAATGACGTATTCTATGAACTCGAAATGGACTCTACCATAGCTGCTGCAGACAAGTCAAATGTTACATTGTACGTGTTGAATTCATTCTTCTTAATTTGGTTTGAATCAAACCATATGGGCCTCAGGGTTCCTTATAAGTCGATAATTCTGCATGCAATAGGTAACGAGAAAGGTGGTTCACTCTTGTTACAGGTCATATCCAACCAATATTTGAAAAATGTACCAAAACAACTGACAGAATATCTATCAAGCGTAGACTTGATAGTAACTTTACAAAAGAAAACTGATTCAGGAAACAACCCAATGTTCCCAAAAGGTACCTCGACTTTAGAAGAGATATACCATGGGTTATCAAGCTGCTCAAGTCAGCACTATGACACAGATTCAGAGGAAGAGAGCAGGCCTTATGAGTTCCAGAATTCCCAAAACACTCTAAAACAGGCCTTGCTGCTTGGTGACTTCACTCCAAGTGAAGAATTAGTAATAGACAACTTTGGACATGGAGATGACTTGGATGCAGTTGATAGCATACTTTCAGACAATAACGCATCTGGTATGGACATAGATGTTGGCTACACATCTATAGCAGGAACAGTTAGGAAAAGAGAAAACGAATCATCCGATACGAAGAAGAGTAGAAGAATAATATAGATAGTAATATGTTTTGTCTTGATGAAAGGAAAAAAGTTAGCTCGTTTATTTATTTTATTGCAATATACTTTTAAGATGGCTAGTTCACTTCAATTAACCATAATATCAAATTATTTCTATAAAATATGAAACATCAGTCACCTCATTGGAAGGGCTTGCTTTCATGAGATGTCTCATGTATATTTTAGTACTCTTCAATTACGGCTGCAACAACGTAATAAACTGCGAACGTGTGCATTCCGAAGTAGGGCACATACTCTTAGTTAGAAATATATCTGCGGAATCAGCTTATGCACCTAAATAAGGCAGTACCTGGCTAATAATGAAAACTTCTGATGAGAGGCAGCAATATAAGACCCATCTCTACAAACTTGGCCAAGGAAGAATCATAGATGAAAACCAACAGGGATTTTGGGAAGTGTTCTGGACAGAACCAGAAGGGTCAAGCGATATTTATGAGTTGATAACGATAAATGATCTCAGAACCACGAGAGATCAGAACAGGATAAACTTTATCATTTTTATTAGAGTGATTATATCTAGGCTAGAAATTCTAGTAGGTGAATTACCAGGACTGAATTCAGTTAACAAAGAATGTTTGAATTGTATCCGTCTTCTCACTAAACTTATTCCTTTAATGTATGAACTCCGAGATGATACTAAAGATCTAGAATATGATGTATTTTGGTGTAAACAAGTTGATCTTCTGAAGTATATAAGCAAGAAGTACACTGATTCCTCGAGCTTAGGAAGCAAATTTGAAAGTAAGGAACCTGGTTTAGTTTTAGCTGAAGTGTTAGTGAGACTACTCTTTATCGGAGGTTTCACTATGTTAAACACATCAAATAGTAATGCGATGCCAAATCTATGGGAACCAGGTATTGGTGGCTCTTCTGAATATTTACCCCCGGATCCAATTTTAGACAGTAACAGGGCTGAGGTTTTAAAGCTCCTAATAACTCTTTGCTCAAATGCATTTTACCAAGTACCCTCCAAACTTGTGTCAGAAGGATCTAGGTTTTTAACTGTTCTTGTAGCAGTTACACAGAAGATGGACCTACTTACTTTGGTATGCTCCTTTTTGAACTTGATATGTCGTTCTGCGTCTACATCTACAAGTGAGAACTCTATAATCAACGAGGATAGTATCCAGCTAACCGAATTGAGACATACTTTTGTCACTTATGCAATTCAGCTATTAACTATTATGTTAGTTTACCCACTACCGCAATCATCATCTAATTTCTTAAATGATTTGAATATAGAGACGACTAGGCCGTTAAATATGGTGAGATATTATATTGGAAAATTGCACAAGCAATCAGAGTTGTTATTTCTCGCTAATCACTTAATTAATGTTTTGAAATTCCCTTTAAAAAGAAATGATAGTGGTTTTTTCTCAAGCAAATCAAGCCCGACACCGTCATTATGGGCAATTGAAACAGTAGTTCTTATTTGGGAAATGGTTCAATGTAATAAAAACTTCAAAAGAGTTATAGAGGAAGAGTTCTTAGATGGGTTATTTGTCAGTTTGTTGTATTACGTATTCACCTATCAAGATGTTAAACAATATTTAAGTTTAGCAAGGATAAGTTCTTATTTTTCACTATACTTATCGTCTAGATCTACTAGTCTTGACAAGTTAGTTCTTGAATTTAACTCAGAACTATTCGAGTCTTTGCCCTATAAATTCAAAACTCCTAACACTCCGCATACAACCAGAGACTTTTTGGTTATTCAAATATGTCAAACTATCACAGGCATGGCTTCCCAATCTCAGACAGGTACGAAACAGACATCTGATCTATTGATGACATCGTTAGTTGAAACTCTTTATAACTTGATACCCCCGGTATCTTCAGCAAGAAACGAAATACAAGAAGACCTTTCTAAACAACTTGAAAATGAAAACCCAAGAGGAGGTATATCATATTCTGCATGCACATCTTTGATCAGTTTGATAAAAGTATTTGCCACGAAAACATTCCTTCTTCAAAAGCCAGTTAATACCGAATTTCTTGCATTGATTTTAAGATCTATTTGTGCTGCTGTATTGAAACATCCTAAAAGCTCTCGAATGCTTATGTTTGCTATTCTTGAGAATGAAAAGGTGTTTGATCGTGTCTGGAACATCATCAGCAGTTTCGAGTCAGAGTATTTTATTGGAAACACATTAAAATTGAGAACTATTGGTGATGAAAATGTTGATAGCCATGATAAAAATGATGAAAGGGAAACGATTGACACAATCTTTTCTCCGTTATCACAAACGGAGTCATTGAGGTCTGATCAAGTTTCTATTAATTCAGGTGAAAACATGGAAATGAGTGAAGTGATGTTTATTCAAAGCTTGAGTAATACTACATCAACTCGTAACTCTTTATCAAGTATATTTATGTCTCAAAATATTTATTCTGATGATGATGCGGAAGAGGAGGAAGAAGAAGAAGAAGGTAAACTTATAGATGCTGCTTTGCGTAGCAAACTTCCCAGAGGCATGTCGGATAAGGCTAAAGCAAAGCTACCTAAAGATGCACCTTTGAAGCGCTCCTGGGGTGGAAATGACTCGTTAAGATTAATACTTGTATTTTTAATTCCTCATTTAAAGTTGATACTAAAAGAAAAGTGGTCTGCTAGGAATGGATCACAGACAGATATGTTCACTATATTCAATTGTATTGCAGACGATGATCTCGAGAAGTTTACAAAAGAACACAGGACTCAACTACATTACGATTTTCTTCCTAGCTACCCCTTTGAACCACTCAAGTTCACATGGAGCCACCTATCTTTAGGGTGGTATATTTCATTATTATATGGAAATGTATTTAATTCGATTGACAATGTGAAAGTTCATATTACAAACCGCAGTAATGTTTTCAGAAGTATATCATCATTGGGATCCATCAGCAAAATAACAGGAAGCATATACGCCTTCAACAGATATTCTGGGGATACGAATAAAACTAATGTGGAGTGGGTAAGTAACTCGTTAACTAGTATCAATCATTGGAGGCAAACTCAAATAAAATTGTTTAATATTGAAGACTTCCAAAACGATGGTCTCTTTGGAGCCTTTAAGCTCAGTAGCCAAGCCGTACCTGGAACACCAGGTGGAGTAAACGACATGGCAAATACCATCGTGAAACGATTGGGCGACTTTAGAATGAGGAGCAGTAGTAGAATTAGCACTGTTTCTGGAGGTTCTGGATTTAACACTCCGAGTGAAGAACAGGGGCCATATTTCTCAAAAACCCACAGAGGGTCAACTACATCATTACATTCACTTCATAACCTTAACAGATCGAAAACAAATACTCCTAGGAATTCAATTAGTCAATAATATTTATATTATTATATATATGCATAATGTCGAAGCTCAAACAGCCTTCATCTTCTACCTCTACCCTTTTTGACAACTAGTTCGAAACCGTCATCATCTACAATAGGACCTTGGTTTTCCTCCACATCCATTGAATCTACATCCATTCCACCAGAAGGTTCTCCTGAGTTATCATTTTGTTCATCTTCACTAGACAGAACATCAGGATTTTCGGGATCATCATTTATAACTACCTGATTAACTACCCTTGTGGAGTTAGCTTGTTTCAACAGCCACTTCTCATATAACTCATTCACTAAACTTTCATTTCCCTGGCTTATGTCCTTGTAAATCTTCATTACCAATGCACCTATCTCTAATGCAGAATCATTATCGACTTGTGTATCAAATTCGTCAAGCATTGCGTACAACAACGTTTCTTCAATCAATTGAATATCGACAATCTTTTCATCGAAAAGATCTATCACGATACCTGATATCCAGTCCCTTTTTTCTCCCGATTTTGGGCCACCCCATGAATTGTCAACGGCAGTACTTAATTCTTCCCATCTATAAATTGCCATACAAACTCCCAACTCAAATTTTGCTTGTTGTTTTTCATCAGTAAATCTCAAAGATTGCGATCCGGATTCTTCTGCAGAGACATATTCAGCAGGGTCTATGGAAGTCATTTTTTCCTTACAGTATTTCAATCTGTAGAAGTTATACTATAGCTTTAATTTTTTTTTTCGAAATCAGTGCGATGAGGATGAAGATGTAGATGTATTAATATGATATCTAAAAATGCGATTTAAATAGTGGATCGTCTATAATAGAGAGCCGATTTCCTTGTCCCTTTTCAAGACAGAGAGAACCTCTTTTTCAGAAACGTTAAGACTGATGAGCCTATAACGTTCACTTTGGCTGTTCTGCTGAACAAATATTCCAGCTTCCACAAGTTCATTCACTATCTCTTTGAAGTGAGTGGCTCTTATATTTTGTTTGTTGGTGTTTCTCACTAACTCATTGCTGTAGATTACATTAAGTATATTTATTTGGGGAGCTAATTCGCTCAACGAACTATTGCTATGCGAGGATGTGAGCATGACCAATGACTTCTTCATCTCATCAATAACATCACCCAAAGAGCTTTCCGCTAAACCAGATCTTTTCTTTTGCAATAAAAAGGCTGATAGTACAAGCTTAGATGCAAATGATAGATTTGAGACAAATTGGGAAGTAGGAGAGTTCACAGTTTCATTTATAGCCTTAGAGATATGTGAAATCTGAATACGACAAAGATCGTCTTCCAGAGAATTTCCAGTTTTCAGTTCTCTATCAATCAAAAACTCCTTTTCGGCTATTTCGACTGCCCTTCTGCAAATTGTTAAAGCTCGTCTGGCATCTCCACTGATACTAGCAACTTTTCTTGATGCAAATCCCACTGCGTCATCTGTCACAATAACTTTTCTCCTGTTCTGCTTAGCTAACATGCTCAATCTATGTTTTATAATCGTTCCTAACTGTTCATATGTATAGCCAGTGAATTGAATTCTTCTTAGTCCTAACCTAGAAGATATTTTGTTAGAAAGAACCCTCTCGGGTAAGTCCATTGTGTTTGCAAGAGCAATTACTATTAAATTTGAATTGGCATAAGTTGGCCAGTTGAAAAAGTTGTACATCACATTCTGTTTTTTAGTCACTATTTGGTCGAGTTCGTCCATCATCACCACCAATGGTTTCCTAACATCACTCTGGCTGAAATAGTTCTCTAGCAAAAGAGCCGCATTGGAAGGACTGACTTTAAGTCCACTTATTTTCTCCCAAAGAACTTCATATGCTATATTCGGTGAAAGTAATTTCAATCCATTGATTTCTAGATAGTCAAATTCTTCTAACTCATTTTGCATTGACAATTCTAGTAATTGAGCAACAACTTCTCTCACTGTGGCTGTTTTTCCAACACCTGGTGTTCCACTGACATATAGACAGCACCCGTTTTTTTCTTGAATTGCAGATTCTAAGTTCAAATATATAGAAGTAAATTCATCCTCTCTACATGGTAGAGAAGCCAACTTTGCTCCAGTATGTAGCTTAGCTTTGACTTCCTTGAAGACATGAGAAGTAGTGTCAACTGCCAATTTATTATCTTGGCTAATAGAGAGAGCCAGAAGGGAAGGTTTAGATAAATCCTGCCTTACTTTTAGCCTCTTTTTCAAAGGTGATAAGACTGAATTGATGTATTCCCTAGATGTATCATCTTTTGTGATCTTTTTCGAAGGTTTTCTTCCTGCGCTTCGCTTACGTTTCTTGCCAATCTCAGCAACTTTTTCATTACCTCCTTCTAACTCATCAACTTTTAAGTCAACTTCTTCACTATTATACTCACTTTCTACCTGATCCTCTTCTGAATCACTAGATTTCTCTGTTGTATATCGGCTCAGACGCTTTGGAGACAGTTTTTTTGAATCTGTTTCAGCAATTTTATCTTCAAGGGTCTTCTCCTGCTTTCGCCGACTATTCTTCTTCGTATTATAAGCTTTGGGAATTGTACGTGTTCTAATAAACTCCACAAACTCATTTTTATCCTTGTCAAAAAGGGTTCGGAGAACTGAGTAGTCAAATTCTTCCGTAAAAATCCCCCCAGCAGAATCACAACCTCTTCGACAGAAGAATGTTGTAGAAGCGTTGGATTCATCAATGACTATCTCACTTCCTAGATCCTTAAGAGGTATTATATTAGCCTTCGCAATGATTTCTGAGACTTTAATTTCTTCTAAATAAGATGTCACAAACACTTCATTATCAATCAAATTGTTCTTATCAGCATACTCTTCAGCCTTAGGCAAATCATCATATTCAATATCTCCAATTCGTATAAACCAAAGTACAACAATGTCTAAAAAATTGACATTTCCGAAGCGGATATCTTTGATTAGCGCAACTTCGGAATTGTCTATTCCTTTTTGCTGCACAATGATAGCATCTCCAGCTTTTATTTCTAAATCATCAGCTTCTCTTTTGAGTCTGATGCTTTCGGAATCTGGGAGACCTCGTGCGCTTCTCCTTGTAGGAGTAGCTGGTCCAGATATCTCAGAAGTGGTAGTTCCTGAATCAAGATAATACTCCCATCCTTGAAGATTCCTTTGATTCTTAGCCATTGTCACAGGTTATAATGTTTTATCATTAAGTCAAATATAAAGTTTTAGCTGATAGATAGATAGTGTAATAATATTTGACTGCATACAAAATTTAGAATTATAATGGATCAACCTAGTTCATTAATTTCGTTTCTATGTATATAATTGTAATGATGAAGGGAAATTAAAAGCCCCTCCAAGTCACTTATATAGAAGGATTGGTTCGCCTATGTTGACGATTTCAGGTAAATTTAATTTTAAATCAAATGCCTTTGCGAGAATAATCTTAAATATCTTTTGCACGTTAATTGAATGACTTGTAGAACAGAATATAACAGGAGCCTTCATTGCTGTTCCAAACTTCTTTGCTTGTTGTGTTATCTCTAATTGGTCCTGATATGGAAGATCTATAAACTGGTCATATTTCGTTCCAATTAAAAAGGGAATTGCTGTCTTGTTAAACCCTCTTACTTGACGATACCATTCTTTGATAGAATTAAGAGTAGACTTTCTAGTTAAGTCAAACATAAAGAGAATTGCAACAGCATCATTTGAAACCAATGGTAACATATTGATAAACTCTTTCTGTCCACCAAGATCCCATATAGAAAAAGTGATAGTCGTATTTCTGATCTTGATCTCCTTGTCCATAAAGTTTACACCTAAAGTTTGAATATAATCTTCATCAAAGCACCCTTCCACATATTTTACCATAAGAGATGTCTTACCGATTTGCGAATCGCCTATTAAACCTATTTTGAGTGCAACTCTTTATTTGTTAATATTTTCTGTTTTAGATCAATACTCATAAATTTTATAGACTACGGTATTATTATGAGGACTCCCATTTATACTTACTGGTTACTTTGTTGGTGTTGGTCATGCTCTGGTTCATCCATGTTGCCTTCCCTGGTCCAATTGTGGCAGCACTGACCGAAGCTGTCTTTACGAAATATGTTCTATGTATTATCTATACTCGAGTTTGTTTACATAAATGAGTTTCAAATAGGTTTTATGCCGCCCTAGGATGTACTGTACACGTGATTCCCAAATATGTGGTCACCTCGATCAGGTGATGGTGATTATGTGACAAAGTTGAGAATTTTTTCAAGTGCGCCCGGATGTCGACACAAACCCGCCGCAAACTTACTTGTCTATTTTCGTCTTAGCTAAGCTTCGAGTGGGCATACACTGAGAACTTGTAGTGCGGAAAGTGAGCACACACAATCTCTGTAAGACAGGGAAAAAAAATCTTGAAAAGTTTTAAAATTTGATAACAATAGTTATTACTGACCCGTAAAATAAAGACACCAAGATGGCTGTTGGTAAGAACAAGAGATTGTCCAAGGGAAAGAAGGGATTGAAGAAGAAGGTCGTTGACCCTTTCACCAGAAAAGAGTGGTACGATATCAAGGCTCCATCAACTTTCGAAAAGAGAGCTGTTGGTAAGACTTTGATCAACAAGTCCACCGGTTTAAAAAACGCTGCCGATGGATTAAAGGGCCGTGTTGTTGAAGTTTCTTTGGCTGATTTGCAAGGTTCTGAAGACCATTCTTACAGAAAGATTAAATTGAGAGTTGACGATGTACAAGGTAAGAACTTGTTGACCAACTTCCACGGTTTGGATTTCACTTCTGACAAATTAAGATCTTTGGTTAGAAAATGGCAATCTTTGGTTGAGGCTAACGCTACCGTTAAGACTGCCGATGACTACGTCATCAGAATCTTTGCCATTGCTTTCACCAAGAGACAACCAAACCAAATCAGAAAGACTACCTACGCTCAAACCTCTAAGTTGAGAGAAATCAGAAAGAAGATGGTCGAAATCATGCAGAGAGAAGTTTCTAACGTCACCTTGGCTCAGTTGACCTCTAAGTTGATCCCAGAAGTTATTGGCCGTGAAATTGAAAAGTCTACCCAAACTATTTACCCATTGCAAAACGTTCACATTAGAAAAGTTAAGTTGTTGAAGCAACCAAAATTCGATTTGGGTGCTTTGATGTCCTTGCACGGTGAAAGTTCTTCTGAAGAAAAGGGAAAGAAGGTTTCCTCTGGCTTCAAGGACGTTGTCTTGGAGAGCGTTTAAGAGCATTCACGTCTCTCATAGTGTAGTCACACCAAACTGTATAAAAATGTTACATTTTTTATAATCAATACACACATAGTTATCTGAATCTACTGAATTCTTTATACTCCGTGCATGTTACCATCCCTTGGTCGAAGAATACTTGCTAGATAGTAATATATGTATTGACATCCCATCTTTTAATTTTGGATACTGTATATGTCACGTGAATTATGTCACATGCGACTGTAAGGGGAACGAGAT
This sequence comes from Priceomyces medius, assembly GCA_030570455.1. Taxonomy (NCBI): domain Eukaryota; kingdom Fungi; phylum Ascomycota; class Pichiomycetes; order Serinales; family Debaryomycetaceae; genus Priceomyces; species Priceomyces medius. The sequence continues at coordinate 871,168 of JAJLVV010000003.1, read as the reverse complement.
TTATGTCAGCATGTAGCTTGGTACCTTCCGGTATGAGTACTTAGAGATCTTAAGCACTTATAGATCCTATTTGATTGAACTTTTTCTATACGTGTAAGCCTCTTCTTATGCTCATATATGTTGTCTCTGTTTAGGCACTTGGGTTCTACTACAATCCGTTTGCTTCTGAATATTACAGTGAGGTTCATTGTGACCCGGGCTTGCAATCTTTAGTATGTGAACGAATTTCAGAATCCATGCGGCTTATTATTCCGCAGTTTAAATCCTACCCATCATGACTTAGGTTTGCTCTTATTAACTACCACGCAAGATCATTGAAACCTTTAGTGAAAAATCCCATTAAAGTATCAATTGGTTCGGTTAAGAGTTATCGGGACTAGAACTAATTGAACTAAAGCAGGCGTTATGGATCAAGTAAGTAAATGATAAATAAATGCCTAGTATTAGGGGCCAGCATAGCAATTTGATAGCAACAGAGAGACAAGGAATATACTATCTCCGAATGATCAATTGGCAATAAATCGTTCAAGTTACTAACAAGATACAGAAGGTAAGCCAAACAAAGCCCAGTGTGGCTCAGGCTAACATCCAAAACATCGGTGATGCCCAGGACCATAACAAACAGGTTAACGACGATTTAAATAACAGAAAGGCTCCAGTAGATGGGTCAGCTACGAAAGTACAGGAGAAACCTCACAAGGTTCTGGTACGGGAACAGACCACTTTCTCTTGGAAGAATGTTGGTTCCTGGGATGGTGAGGAGTACACGGATAAATTGAAAACACTCAATTCTTTGAAGAAGGTTGAAGCATATGTCAGAGACCACTTCTATGGTGATTGGTATTGGAATTGTTCCCTTATTATTGGAACATGTTTCTTCTCGTGGCTTATTGCAAGAATTGGAGGAGGCATTTTGTCACTTGGTTTCATTTTACTCTTCACCAACTCAGTTTACCGTTTGGAATTTAGGAGATTCAATAGAGATATTAGGGACGATATGACTAGAGTTGATTCAGTGAATCGTTTAGACTCCGAATTGGAAACTATGGAATGGTTGAACTCTTTCTTAGACAAATTTTGGGTCATTTATATGCCTGCGTTATCTGAGCAGGTGATGTATATTGCAAATGAAGTCTTAAAGGACCAAGCTCCAGGTTTTGGTATTGAAAAGTTATCATTGGATGAATTTACTTTGGGGTCTAAAGCCCCTAGAGTCAACTCCATAAAGTCTTATCCAAATAAAGGAAGCGATCATATCGAGATGGACTGGGCTTTTTCTTTTGCGCCTAATGATACTGATGATATGACCAAGAATGAAATTAAGAGGAAGATTAATCCAAAGGTTGCATTGGGTGTGACTATTGGTAAAGCATTTATCTCCAAATCTTTGCCAATATTGGTAGAAGATATGGCCTTTACCGGTCGTATGAACATCAAGTTGAAGCTAGTTGATAGTTTCCCCCATGTAAAGTTGGTTTCTGTTCAATTCTTAGAGCCACCAACTATCGATTACGCATTGAAGCCTGTTGGTGGAGATACTTTAGGTCTTGATATCATGTCATTTATCCCAGGTTTGTCTTCATTTGTCAATGGGTTGATTCACTCAAACTTGAGACCTATGTTGTATGCTCCAAATTCCCTTGATATTGATGTTCAGGAAATAGTTTCTCAGATTTCAAATGACTCAAATGGTCTTGTTGCTGTTACAATCAAGCGCTTGACGAATTTGAAAGTTGGTAGTAAGACGGAACCAAATAGTCTCAATCCATATGTTCAATTGAAAGTTTCAGGTAATGGAAGCATTGACGAAAGGACCAGCGTTAAGAAGCTGACAAACGACCCTGTTTTCTTGGAAACGAAGTATATCTTGGTTAATTCTTTAGATTCTAATCAGTTGTCGATCTTTGCTTATAACTTACTTAAAGATCAGATGAACGATCAATTAATTGGTAATGTTGATTTCCCATTATCTGAGCTTTTACAGAAGTCCACTATTACTGGACTTGTAAAAAACATCTCTGAGGGTGGTAAAGTTGTTGGAAAAATCGAATTTGATCTTAGATACTTCCCTACATTGCCACCTTTGGAACTAGAAGATGGTTCTAAGGTCCCAGTTACTGACACTGAAGTTGGTATTATGAAGATCACCTTGCATGAGGCCAGAGATTTGGATTTGTCTGAGTCAGTTCTTGGATTGATTAATCCATATGCTGAAATATATGTTAACGGAGAGTTAGTGAAGACTTGCCGTAAACTTAGACAAAAGAATGAACCATTCTGGAACCAGGGCTTTGAATCATTGATCACCCAACAGTCAACTGCCAGAATCGAAGTTCTCGTCAAGGATGCTGTTAATAATAATGTAGTTGGTAAGTTAGATGCAAACTTGCAAGACTTGATTTTTGAGACCAACAGGGGTCAAAGTTGGATCAAATGTCCACCCGTTAAGGAAGGAGGTCCTCAACCTAAAATTAGGATCTCCGCTAGGTGGAAGGCTTTAAAGAGTTCCGAAGATAAAGCCGTAAAGAGCTACTACTCTGCTCCTATCGGTGGTTTGAAAGTTCAAATATACTCTGCAAAGAATCTTAAGAACTTGGAGACGGTTGGAAAGGTCGATCCTTATGTTAGAGCTCTTATTGACGGAAAAGTTAGGGCCAGAACTAAAACCATCTCTAATTCATTAGATCCGTTTTTCAATGATGTTTTCTATGTCCCAGTTGCAAATCCTCATCAACACATTCTTTTGGAAGTCATGGATGAAGAAGAAGAAAAAGACAGAACTTTGGGCTCTGCTGCCATTAATGTCAACGAATTCTTGAAGAAGAACGACGAAGGTTACTATTTGGGATATGATGGAAGCAATGAATTTTTGGAACAACCTGTCTTGTATAATGGTGAGCCTCACGGTTCTTTGAGCTACTCTGTTTCATTTGTCCCGACTCTACCAGTTTATACTCTTTCAGAGATCGATAATAGGGAAGCTTACTTAGAGGGTTTAAGAATACGTGAAGAAGAGAAAGCCTCGCGTAGAAAGAGAGATGAACAATTATACAAGGATCACCCTGATGAATATGAATGGGTTGATATTGAAAACCATGACCTGAAAGAGCCGGAGAAAGTAGAATTGCCTTTAGAAAAGGCAATCAAATACAGAACTGGTAACATCGGAGTTCACGTTCTCAATGGGAAGTTTGACAAACCAGATATTTACGTCCATATTTTATTTGATGATCATGCCTACCCGTCTGGTGTCAGCTCCAAGGCTGATGGTAGAAAATTAGCTGCTCCATTCAAGGCTGAAGGATTCATCAGGGACTTGCCTAACTCTAAATTAATTTTAAGATTGGCAAATAAGCTTGAAGTTAACAGTGAAAAGCATATTATTGCAGAAAAATCATTTGACACGATTGAAATTTTGAAAAGAGCAAACCAGCAGCCTTTACCTTTGAAAATCAATGAACGTAATCAAGTCAATGTTCAATTAGAGTTTTTCCCTTCACCAGCCAAATTAGCTCCATTGGATACTATCTTAGATGTTGGTTACATGAAGTTAGATATTTTAAATGCAGAAGGTTTGAACTCGGTTGATTCCAATGGTAAGTCTGATCCATTTTTGACTGTAAACTTGGACGGCGTTGAAGTTTTCAAGACAAACAAAAAGAGAAAGACATTGGATCCTGTTTGGAATGAAACATTTGAATTCCCTATGTTATCTAGATCTAGACAAGTTCTTTTACTTGAGATTTATGATTGGGATTTAACTCACGATGACGAGCTTCTTGGTCGTGTTAACTTGGACTTATCTACAATTGAGCCTTTTGACTCAACTCAGTTTAAGGTTAAGTTAGACACTGCAGGTGTGATAACTTTAAGAGCTACTTTTAAACCTGAATATCTTAGACCTAAGTTGGACAGCGCAGGTGGATTGCCTATTGACCTTGACATACTTGCTAATGCTGGTGGCAAGGTGATTTCTGGTGCTGGTGCCGGTGTAGGTGCTGGCGTCGGTGCAGCTACTGATGGTATTGGTAAGGGTACGTCGTTCATTAAGAGCTTGGGAAGGAGAAAGAGAAAGAGTAAGAATGGATCTAGCAATGGAGACGATAGCACTATTGCCGATAATGCATCCTCGCTTTACAGTGGAAAAACTGGCTACACGGGTAGAACCGCAGGTTCTTCTAGATCTCCGAGAAAACTAGGAAGTAGCAGAGGTGATGGAATAGAAGAAGTTGATTCCGAAGATGAAGAAACCGCAAATGATGTTGAAGGAGCAGATGAGAGCCAATCTCAAAGAGAATTTGAAATCGCTAGTGTTAGATCGAAGCAACAAGAGCAAGTTCATGCAGCACCTAATATTAATCCAAATTCACTTCCAGCACCACAGCGCCCATATATTCCATCTCGTGAAAGAAGAATCAGCTCGTCTACTGATGTTGGTTCTACTTACACTAATAGCGAGCTGGTTTCTGGAATTCCGGGAAGAGTAGGGGTTGTGGCTGCCTCTGGTTTTTCCTCTAGCTTATTGGAGGTTAAAGTCTTGTTGAAGTCAGAAACAAGCGAGAAAGGACTTTTCAAGACTAGGTCCAGTAAAGCCGACCAGTCTGGTGAATATAAGTGGAATGAATCTACTCCTTTCAAAGCGACCACCAATTCTTCTCTTGAATTCGTTATAAGGGAGCATCGTAAGTTGGGTAAGAATACAGAATTGGCTCGTGCTTCTCTTCCTCTTAGTCAAGCTCTTAACAACCAAGAAACCATCACCATACCAGCAGGCAAGGGTAACTTAAGTGTGGTAGTTAGATACATCTCAGAGAAGACTGACTAAATCTTGTAAACTTATTATTTTGTATTATGTTTAGCGTTTGTTTTACTTATGTATGTATTTATCATTTATTCATGATTACTTTGAGTAGACATTTGACTATATCAATTGATTATTATTGAATCTTGCTTTTCTAATCCACATCGTAATCATATGTTAACCAAATCACTATACATCATAATGGCTGCGAAAGGGAAAACAGGAAACAAGTTTGTTTGCACGTGCTTCGCATGTGAAATAGTGACTGTGACTATCATTAAAATCTGGTCCAAGGTCGAGAATTTCCACGACCCGTATTTAATCTGCAGTATAATGGTTTATAGATATGGTCGTTGTGTTAGTTTTGTGACATTTTTGAATTGGTGGAATCCACACACACTCCTGAGTGCAAAAAATTAGTCAATGAAAAAAAAATCTTAACAGGTCAAACTGAAAAGCTTTGTTAAAGGAGATATAATCAATTTTAGCATAGATTATTAACCAAGGAAAATGAGTCAAGCTGTATGTACAAAGATTTGTATAAGATAGATGAAGGAAAGATCATAGGTATAGGCATAGGTAACGTTTAAGCGAATGTGGTGTACTTTTTTACTAGTGGTAGGGCAACATAAAATTTTTCAACATCATGAGTAAGAGTTAGTGGTACAACAAGAAGTTGAGATATAACTATTCAATATCAAGAAGTACTGTTGATAAATGTGAGAAGATACTTCTAGTCACTTCGAGCTGGGGTGTATTTTGAGTGACATTCAAGTCGAAGAGTTTTCTTCTAGAAAATATATTAAATCTATAAAAGAAGTAAAGTGGAGTTAAAACTGACTTACTAATCGTTCATCCTCAAGCACTATATCTTTTGTTTTCATGGTTGACGATGAGTTGATAGAGTAAGGTAGGAAATTGGACTTTTCTTTCTTTTGGAGGCTTTACCTTATTCGTTATACTTTCTATGGCCACAGTGATATTTTGTCACGCTTACCTTTCACTTTCATCTTATTAAACATATATGATCATATTACTAACAAATATATAGGCACCAAAGTGGTATCAATCACAAGACGCTCAAGTCCCAAAGCAAACCAGAAAGACCTCTCGTCCTCAAAAGTTACGTACCTCCTTAGTCCCAGGTACTGTCTTAATCTTGTTGGCTGGTAGATTCAGAGGTAAGAGAGTCGTTTACTTGAAGAACTTAGAAGACAACACTTTGTTGGTTTCCGGTCCATTCAAGGTTAATGGTGTTCCTTTGAGAAGAGTTAACTCTCGTTACGTCATCGCTACCTCCACTAAGGTTAACGTTGAAGGTGTCGACGTTTCTAAATTCAACGTTGAATACTTCGCTAGAGAGAAGGTTCCAAGATCCAAGAAGTCTGAATCCGACTTCTTCAACGAGGCTCAACCAAAGAAGGAAATTAAGGCTGAAAGAGTTGCTGACCAAAAGTCTGTTGATGCTTCCTTATTGTCTGAAATCAAGAAAACCCCATTATTGAAGCAATACTTGTCTGCTTCATTCTCCTTGAAGAACGGTGACAAGCCACACTTGTTGAAATTCTAAGTCTGTCACTTCAGAGTTTAGAATTATTGCTTATAGTTAATTAGTGTCATTTACGAACCATAAGTAGTAACATTTTATATGTATATTTAATACAGTATCAAACGTCGGTTCTTAGTAGAGAAGTGATATTAAACTAATGTTGGAGTTTTCCCTAACTGTATAGTTGATTTAATGAAAGATGCGACACGTGATCCACAATATATAAAAAAATTTTAAGAAGCTCATCTCTAAAGAAAGGTTTGCTAATATTCGATTCTATACCAACTACATAAATCAACTCTCAATATAGATACGATGGCCAGTTTGACTCCAATCTCCACTTATAACTTAGCTTTGAAGCCATTCAATCCCGTGCCTGTCATTGAGGATGAGTTTCCTGTTACAGTTAGATTAACTCTTGCAACTGTTGACCCAGAGTCTACTGATGACAAGAAGGAACCCTCCACTCTCAGAATCTTGAAGAGATCCGACGCTTTTATCGATGATGAAGACCTCTATGATGATGAATCTGATGAAGATGATGAATTGGATGATGAAGATGACGAAGAGGAAGAAGAGGAAAAGAAGTCTTCCAGCTCTAAGAAGTCTAAGAAGGTTGATGAGGAAGAAGATGATGAAGATGAAGATGAGGAGGACGACGAAGATGATGAGGAAGATGACGATGAAGAAGGTGTTTCTGAATTCATTGTCTGTACCTTGTCTCCTAACGTTCAATACCAACAAACACTTGACCTTACTATTCGCCCGGACGAAGAAGTTTACTTCGTTGTCACTGGTTCATACCCAATTCATTTAACTGGTAATTACGTTGAACATCCAGCTGATGAAGATTCTGATGACTACGATGATGATTTCAGCGATGAGGAAGATAACTTGACTCCTGATGAGGATGAAATTATTGGTGACGTTGACTACGACTTGGATGATTTGGAAGATGCTTCTGATATCGAAAACAAAATCGAAGAATTAGTTGAAGAAGACGAGAAGAACTCTAAGAAGAGAAGCTCTTCAAACGAAGAACCAAAGAAGTCCAAGAAAGCTAAAAAGGAAGACAAAAAGTCTGTCCAGTTCTCCAAGGATTTGGAGCAAGGACCAACTGGCTCAACCTTAGTTGAAAACAAGAAAGAGAATAAGAAAGAGAAGAATAAGAATAAGAAAGAAGAAGTTGCCAAAAAGGAAGAAAAGAAGGAAAACGGAGATGATAAAAAATTCCCAACTAAAACCTTATTGGGTGGTGTTGTCACTGAAGATAGAAAGGCCGGTAAGGGTCAAACTGCCAAGTCAGGTAATAAGGTCGGAATCAGATACATCGGTAAGTTGAAGAATGGAAAGATCTTTGACAAGAACACCTCTGGTAAGCCATTTGTCTTTGCCCTCGGTAAAGGTGAGTGCATCAAGGGTTTCGATTTAGGTGTCGCTGGAATGGCCGTTGGTGGTGAAAGACGCGTCATCATCCCCCCAAAGATGGGTTATGGTTCTCAAGCTTTACCTGGTATTCCTGCAAACTCTGAATTGACCTTTGACATCAAGTTGGTCTCTTTGAAGTAAAGGGCCTAACTTTTGCTGCAAATCGTTTGCCTACAGTGGCGCTCTCTTTGGCTACTCTGTAGCAAGTATTTGTTTCCTTTTTTTGGTGCTATCGTTGTACCCACTTGTTTTTCTGTATATTTGGTCAGTGTGTACTGGATAATTGCAGCTAACGGCCTCACTTTGACTTGCATAGACTATACTAGTAACTATTTAGACATTAGTAAAGTGGTAATAAATTAGTATGAAGTTCGCGATGAATTTTTTTCTTTGTAAAGTTACTCGTCGTATAAATAATTAGCGGCATTTCCAACATATCTTTAACCTACTATAGGTAGAAATTATCTATATTACTTTGCTATTTTCAAAAATAGGGCAGGAAATTGGCAACACAAGAGACTTAAATAGACTAGAAGTCTCGAAGTCGACGAATAACTTGTCTTTGCAGCATTAATACGTGTCGAGATATAGATTTACTACACTAATTAGTTGTAACAGTTATACTCAATGCCCAATTTAATTACAGCGCTTACAGCGTTAGCAAGGGGATCCGCTCACCGCCCAATACATGTCATACTAATCACTGCGCTATTAGCATCAGTGGCATATTTGTCTGTCGTTGATGAATACGCTCCAGGAGGTGTTGAACAAACAGATTCTTCCATTCATTTTTACCACCCTCCAGGTTCAGCAGACTACAAAGGTTGGACGAAAATCGAGGACATTCTGGCATACCCTAATGCTGATCAGGTTTTTGTGATGCCTTTGAGGTTCAAGAGGGTTCACCAGAATCGTGTTCCCGAGGTTGAAGGATCGATCAAAGGTTTACATGACAATGAGCGTATTGTGATTACAAACACTGCCAATTATGTGACGAGAGACATAGAAAAATTAGTGGACAATGGTATTACCTGGAAAACAGTACATAGCAGCAAGATCACCAGTTATTATGAGTATGTTCGCGCTGCTATCGTTAAGTGTAAAGATGCCATTCATGGCGCTGAAAATTTTGACATAGGTTTGATTAGTGTCGCATACGTTGCAATGTGGTACACTTTAATAAAGGTCTTCTTTGATATGAAGAAGAGTGGATCTAATTTCTGGTTAGCATTCTCTACGTTAACCTCTTCTACTTTTGGTTTCCTTTTCGCTTTAGTCACCACTACTAAGTTTTTGGATATCAAAGTTCCTCTTTTGAGTATGACAGAAGGGATTCCATTTTTAGTTGCCATTATTGGATTTAAGCATAAGGTTTCTATTTCAAATTTGGTGATGAAGGCTTCTACTTCTTCAACCGAAGCAAAAACTATTGTTTCAGATGCAATTTCCGCTGTTTCAGTTAGTTTGTTAAGAGACCATTTTGTTGTTATTGGTGCAATGCTTTCCTGTGCAGCATACGCTCGTCATTTAGAAGGCTTGAAAAACTTCTGTATACTAAGCTGTTTGATTTTAAGTTACGATTTGATTTTGGTTTACACTTTTTACTCTGGAATTTTGGCTTTGAAAGTTGAGATTAACAGGGCACGCAGAAACGAAAACTTGAAGAAAGTTTTGGAAGAAGAAGGTATCTCATCAATTGTTGCGCAAAGTATTGCTGAGCAATCTGCTGGCACAGAGTTTCCGAATGAAAAATCTATTTTCAGCTCTCGTGATACCTCCATTATTTCTTTTAAAGTTGCAGTTTTGTTGATATTTTTCATATTCCACACATTCTTTTTGGGCAGTTCATGGTTGTACACTAGTGACGATAGTGCTACTTCTATTTCTTTTCCTCCAAATTTGTCCAAGTTGGCTGCTAAACATATTAGTATCAGTTCTGACGGGACAATTGCCAGTATCGCCAGACCAAGAGTTTATGTTCCTTTGGGATTCATAGTTCAGATTGAAGACTTCATTTTACAGATCTTAGAGAGGATTAGTCTTGCTATTAGAGATAGACTTATTTCAAAGTTTTTGTTGTTTGCATTTGCCCTCTCAGTTTCGATTAATGCTTACTTTTTGAACGCATCTCGTTACCATGTCTCTGCAACCAAAAAGTTGATTGAGCAAGGAATTTCAAGTCCAAAAACTTTAAATGGAAAAGCAACAACAAGCTCTTCTGTCCCATCTTCTATACCCGGAACAGCTATTCAGTATACGGACAAAGACTCTGAGACTACCAGAGCAGGAAGTGATTATAGTAGCGAAGAAGAATTAGAAATTAGGGCCCCACAGCATTTGTTACCACTTGATGAATGTATCAAAGTCTTGAAAGATGGAAGAGTAAAAGAATTGAAAGATAACGAAATATCTTCTTTGGTTGTTTCAGGAAATTTGCCTTTGTATGCGCTAGAAAAGCAGTTAGCAAATAACGCTAGAGCTGTTGTCGTACGTCGTAAAGCTATTGCAAAGATGGCTGGAGCTCCTACCTTGGATACTAATAGTTTGCCATATGCTCTGTACGATTATGATAGAGTTTTCGGTGCTTGTTGTGAAAATGTTATTGGCTATATGCCTTTGCCTGTGGGTGTTGCTGGTCCTATGATAATAGACGGTAAGTCATATTACATACCAATGGCTACCACTGAGGGTTGTTTGGTAGCTTCGACAATGCGTGGTTGTAAAGCCATCAATTCTGGTGGTGGTGTTAATACTGTCTTAACTCAGGATGGTATGACAAGAGGGCCTTGTGTTTCATTCCCCACCTTGGCCAGAGCTGGTGCTTGTAAGATTTGGTTAGATTCTGAAGAGGGACAGAAAACAGTCAAGAAAGCTTTTAATTCAACTTCTAGATTCGCTCGCTTGCAACACCTCCAAACTGCAATGGCAGGTACTCGTCTTTATATTCGCTTTAGAACCACTACAGGTGATGCCATGGGTATGAATATGATTTCAAAAGGTGTTGAACATTCTCTTAAGTTTATGGTTGAAGAAGGTGGCTGGGATGATATGGAAGTCATTTCTGTGTCCGGTAATTACTGTATAGATAAGAAACCAGCAGCAATTAATTGGATTGAGGGTAGAGGTAAGTCCGTTGTTGCCGAGGCTATCATTCCGCAGGATGTTGTTAAAAAAGTCCTCAAATCGGATGTTGATGCTCTTGTTAAGGTAAATATTAGTAAAAATCTTGTGGGTTCAGCCATGGCAGGTTCTGTTGGTGGATTTAATGCACAGGCCTCCAACTTGGTTACTGCGGTATTCCTCGCATGTGGACAGGATCCAGCTCAAAACGTTGAATCTTCTAACTGTATTACATTGATGGATAAAAATAATGATGGTGATTTGCAGATTTCCGTCTCAATGCCTTCTATTGAAGTCGGTACAATTGGTGGTGGTACCATCTTAGCTCCACAAGCAGCAATGCTTGATTTACTTGGTGTTCGTGGTCCACATCCCACTACTCCTGGTGATAATGCCAGACAATTGGCACGTATTGTTGCTTCATCTGTACTTGCAGCTGAACTATCTCTTGGTGCAGCTTTGGCCGCGGGTCACTTGGTGCAATCTCATATGCAACATAACCGTAAGGCTACTCCTGCTACTCTGGCAGGCTCTACTTCTACAATTAAGGGAGTCAATGGTTCTGCTGATCCAAAGCTGAGTTTGGCATCTTCTGATGTTAACCGCTTGAAAGAAGGATCTATAAATTGCATTAAGTCATAAGATGTTGGTAGCCCGAAGCAAGATTTCCAAAAATATATTTTACTATTCCTAGTATTATTATTATTATTATTATTATTACTATTGGTACCGTTTTCCATCATTTGATTAATTAGCTATTTCTAATATGTAATTTATAAAATCTTTGCATCTTGTTATTAATAGATTTTGGTTCGTATAAAGGTATGTAGCTAGCTGAGATTTTCTTAACATAATTCTCTCAATGATTCTAGCTGACGCACTAAAATTTGATATGATCATTAAATAGTTCGAGATCTTTGATTACATTAAAAGAGCTTAACTTTGATATACATAAAATGCCGTCTCAAAAGGTAGGAGATCCAATTCCGTTGAATACTTCTCATCCAGTGTCAGTAACTTTACCAACATGGGAAGCTAATGTTGGATATGAAGAAGGAGAAGAGTGGGTTACAAGTAAAATGAACTCGGGCTATCCAAGATTTTTCATACATTCAGTGATTCAGGAACTTAGCAAGCAAATTTTAGATAAATACGGTAGAGAGGGTGAAAGATGTATGATCTTCCCATCCTATAAAGCTGCAAAGAGGTGTAGGGAATTTATTAAAGCTCATAGTGAGAATGTGTCTGGACAACTTAGAATTCTTCAACTTACCACACCACCACCAAAAACAGAAGATGAAATGTCTTACTTAATAGAGACCACCATTGCTGTATGCTTTTTCCCATTTAAAAGACAAGCTTTAGCTAAGAACTATTGGCAGCACTCTGGTGAAGGTATAAGTTCTAGATTAGGGGAGTACTGCTTGAGAGAGCTTTTCATTAAAGATAGGAGTGAGTCACCTGTTCCTTCTTCGTCATTCTTGGCCCGCTCAAATCTTAAACAAGAGATTCAGGCCCAGTCTATACAAAGAAGATCGCCTTCCATAACAGCTGCTATAAGATCTAGCTTCTCTGGAGAAGAAGTTAACCAAGAAAATGAAACTTATCTTGATCAAAAATTTGGGAGGGTATTGGATATGAAGTTTGCTAAAGAAGCTAGAACTGCTGTCAGGAGAAGGATCTGTGGTAACATTGAAGGTGCTGGAGAAGAGTTATCTGAGAGAAGTCGCATTAGCTTGGATCACTCAGATGTTTATCTTTTTCCCTCTGGAATGGCATCTATTTTCCATGCACATAATGCTCTTTTGAACATTTTACCTCCAAAAAAGTCAGTTTGCTTTGGTTTTCCATATGTAGACACTTTGAACATTTTAAAGAAATTTGGCCCGGGTCTTCACTTTTTAGGACTTGGTGATGATAATTCTTTAGATGAATTGGAAACTAGTTTAGAGAAGGGAGAGATCGATATCATGGCCTTATTTTGTGAATGTCCATCAAACCCATTGCTAAGAACACCCAACTTAAAGAGAATCAGAGCTTTGGCTGACAAATATGACTTTTTGGTTGTAGTTGATGAAACTATCGGAAATTTTTTAAACATTCACGTTTTACCCTATGCTGATATTGTTGCATCTTCACTTACTAAGCTATTTTCAGGTGATGCTAATGTTATGGCAGGTTCTATTGTACTAAACCCTCAATCACGTTACTATAACAAATTGAAGAAGTACTTTGATGAGGAATATGAGGACTTACTTTGGGCTTTAGATGTTTTACACTTGGAAAGAAATTCTCGTGATTTTGCTAGTCGATCTATCAAAATTAACGATACTTCATTAGCTGTGGTAGATTTGCTTAATAAATCACCTTTGATCTCAAAAGTTTATTATCCTACTCTTGGTGACTCCAAGAAATACTACGATGAAATCAAGTCTAAGAACGGTGGTTATGGCTGTTTATTTTCATTTGTCTTCAAAGATAAAGATGCGGCTGTCGCCTTTTTCAATGTCTTAGATCTACACAAGGGACCTTCTTTGGGTACCAATTTCACGTTAGCTTGCCCATATGCCATTCTTGCACATTATGCAGAATTGGATGAGATTGCATGCTGGGGAGTAGATAGAAATATTATAAGGGTAAGTGTTGGTCTTGAAGACAAAAATGAACTTCTCGGTGTATTTGAAAAGGCATTAGCTGTTGCTTCTTCTAAAATACAGTAAATATAAAAACGAAACTTTAGCTTAGAATAATAAATGTCATTCAAATTGGAAATTTAACGTGTTCGCAGGGTTCTGGGGGTTCTCCTTCTAGTTCTTTATGTATAACCTTTCCTACATACCAATAGTGTTTGTGATTCGAATAGAAGGACTGCCATTGTTCAATATCATGCTTAGCCTCTTCTGGATCCAATCCTCTTAGATCGTAAGTAAACTGATCTTCTCTATTAAAGCACCCCGTTACAAATACTCTGGCACTATCAGTACCACTAAGTTTTGAGTAAAATCCACCTTTTAGTCCATAGATACCCAGACCACTAGTTACATCAAAAACGCTTCCATTGACAGCTAAATATATTGGAAGCTTCGGATCTGAGCCATTATATAATGCTAGCTCTTCTGGTGTCAAGCTCAAGTACCCAGAAGGAGTTATTTTGAATTTCAAATATCTTAAATTTAACAACTTCCCTTGGTAACCCCAGGTTGTTGAAGATGTAAACCACCACGATAAAATAGCATTCAAGAATAATATTCCCCCTAAAATACGAAGTATATCAGCTATTCCAAAAGAAATTGATTCCTTATTCCTCTTTTCATGATCTGACATCTTATTTCTGGTTTACTTGTCTTTATAAATAATTTAAATTTACTAGGTCAAGTGCGATTGAAAAATAAATAGATTTGCAACATTATTTATAATTTACATATACATAGCTATGTGAAGATTACATACGTTAAATTTCAAATATTCATAAAAAATACTTCATCGGAAGTATGCTTTTCATTATTGTTGGAGAAATTAATCTTGTCGGCATCAGTACTGAGTAGATTAACCCAAAATTCGTCATTTAGTGCCAAGAAAGAATTTTCTAGTTGGCCAGCATTTGCAATGTTGTACGGAGGTGTCATTTTATTCAATCCCCCATCAAATTCTCCAAAGTTTTTATCAGTTAAAGGAGGAGGACCTATACCGTTACCTAGCATAGATTTTGACGATGAAGGTGAGGTGACATTGTTGTCGGATATTATGTTTGAAATGTTCAACGGTGTATTGAAATTACTAGCAGGATTTTTTGACGCATCCACCTGTGGTACCTCTCCTGTATTTCTAGAAATGTCAATTTTGGGATCTAGTATTTCATTTGCTTTTCTATCGGCTTTAATATTATTCATAATGGACTCAATCCTATCCCCTTCGGAAAGGTTTTTCTTGTTTGGCTTGAAGTTTTGAGGGGTATCTCCACTCTTTCTAATCAATTCTTGCACTTGAGTTGCATATGTTTGAACAAAAAGATGGAGAACTAATCTAATTTTTTTTAAAAAATGATTGAGAGAATGTATGTCAGATGCTTGTTCTATTAAGACAGACAATTTGTGGAGTGCCAGTACAGCATGTTGAGGTACTAGATCTTTTTCGATATATGATGGTAAAGACAAAGTCAAATACCTAAGCCTTAGAAGCATACCAGCTGTATAAATAATTCTAGATGCATAAAATAAAGGCATAACAGCAATATCATGAGGGGACATGTTGTTGAATTCATCAATTGCATTCAAACAAGCATTTGTACAATTCGTAATAGATCTAAAAATTGTTTCAGGGAGCTTTATAGTATCATCAACCACGATATCTCTTATAACAGGCTCATGCAAATATGCTTCAATGGAATAGTAGTAGGCCATAAACGCATGGTCGTCTGGTTTGATTTTTGATTTAATGGCTGAAATGTTTCTTTGGAGTTCACGAACAATATAATCTGATGCTGGTCTTCTTCTGTCCGCTAATTCAGCAGCATGTACCATATGATGTATTCTCTCAAGCTGATAACTTAATTTAGCAAGTAAAGCGAGATTTCTAAGCTTGGGATCGTCGCCATTTTCCAAACTCGCACAACAATCCTCGACAAAGCTTGTCCATTTGATATATATCGTTCTTCTTAGAATCAAACAAACACTAACAGTTGTGAAATATAACACAACAACTAATCTCCTATATTCAGCCTTTGTAGTCATGGGCACGGCTAGTGTAGTAACAGAATCAGCTACTTTCTTGAAGCTTTGAAATGGCCGCGCCATAATTCCCAAATCATGCATTAAAGACACTGACAATGTATTTAATAAATGATATCGGCGATGTTTGAAAAGGTCAGGAGCATTATACCACAAACAGAGTAGCACTAAGCATTTAATAAGTTCATCAGACTTTGTTCCCACGACCAAAACTTCTGTAACAATACTTTTGACAGCCTCGTTGTCGATTTCGAGAGCTCTATCGATATTCAGCTCATCCTTACTCATTGATGTTGTGACGGAAATAATTGCATTCAATAAGAACGGTTGATTCTTCTGTAAGTCATCTACTGTCATAGTTTCTGGTACTTCCACGAGCGGATACTTGCTGTAAATCAAATCCCGATACATTTGTAATCGTTGTTCGGCCTCTTGCTTCGTAATCATTCCTGTGCTGATCAAATCTGGGTTTTGACTCTGTTTAAGTAACTCTCTCCTTCTGTCTGCTCTATACCTTAGTGAATTTGTCATTTCCAGTAATTTAGCAGAGCTACTCTGACAAAGCACACTGAGCTCCTTCTCTAGATCAGCTTTGGAAATAAAAACATCGCCTGATGGCTTCAGAGAATTACTAGAGTCTACATCTTGCTTCTCTCCCAATTCCTGACTTAACTGTTGCAATTGAGTTTTCAACTGTCTATTTTGCTCTTGTAATTTTGCAATTAGCTTGCTCTGTTTCTGTGATCCATTAGTTCCTGATACATCATTATCATTATCAGCCTTTCTTCTCCTTTTTCGACTTTGATTGAGGTCAATTTCACATTTCCGTTTTGATTTTAAGCACCTAATACATGGACCCCCAGGATTGCTTTCATCAGCTGGTATGCATTTCACTTTTAACATATGGCAACTTTTGCAGGCAACTAATCTTCTAGTAGGTTTAGGTTTGTTCGATTCATCTATACTTTGACCTGAACCAATATTAACAGCGCTATTATGCCCTGGTTCATATTCTCCTCCTTTTCCGTTACTTCCTGGAGTAGATCCTACCGAAGAAGGTGAGTAATCTCCGAGCCTAAACGAATGTGACGATGTGAAATCCATGTTAAGTTTCGAATAAAACCTTTCTGATCTCCATACAAGGCACTTCGAGCAAACTAGGTCTTTCCTTTCCTTTTCTTGATTACTGTGATAAGGCTAATTAGCTTACGCTGATATATCATATGTACCTCTAATTTAGTATTGTTAAAAGGCCATTCATAAGAAAGCTTAAATAGTTCACGTGATCGAGAAATCATACTCTACTCGTAGATTTATCAAAATACGAAGAACACTGCTAACTTCGTAATAAGACTAAATAAGACAGTTATAATTTTATCTTCTATTATAGACTAAGCAAAACCAGTTATAAGTATATTGGTTGTGTATAGTCATATTGAAATAGTACGGCATAGTTGGGTCTAATCACGGAAGTGATCCATTTGGCGCTTTTAAACCTCAAGCTATAGCCTAAGCAAAATAGAATGAGCTTCTCACGAGAAACATTCGGAAAACATAATCCTTGGAAAGCAAAAAATAAGAATCACCTACCACTTTACTATAAAGATAAGCCTTCAATCGGACACAAACGAGGTAATAAGATAATGGTTGTTCTTAAGTTCTTCATTGTTTCTATTTTGTTGTACTTCTTAGTGCAGTACGCGGGTAATTATAGACCTTATAGCAGTGGTAACAAGTGGAGAAGTAGACAACAAGAAGTGAAAGACGTGTTTTTGGAATCATGGCAAACTTACAAGAAATTTGGTTGGGGTAAGGACGTCTACCATCCAATTAAACAAACTGGTGAAAACATGGGGCCCAAACCTCTTGGTTGGATAATAGTCGATTCCTTAGACACGTTGATGCTCATGGATGCCAAGGAAGAATTGAAGGAGGCGAAGGAATGGGTTATCAATGATTTAGACTATAGCTTTGACTACGAAGTTAACGTGTTTGAGACTACCATTAGAATGTTAGGTGGTCTTTTGTCCGCCTACCACTTGAGTCAGGAGGACATATATTTGGACAAGGCCACAAACTTGGCTAATTCTCTTCTAGGTGGCTTTGATAGCCCTACTGGTATTCCATATTCTTCCGTTAATTTGTTGACTGGATCTGGTGTGAAGAACCACATAGACAATGGGGCATCTTCCACTGCTGAAGTAGCCACATTACAACTTGAGTTCAAGTATTTATCACATTTGACAGGTGAAACCATTTTCTGGGAAAAGGCTGAGAAAATTATGGAGCTATTGGATGCAAACAAACCCACTGATGGTTTGGCTCCTATTTACGTTCACCCTGATGATGCAAAGTACCAAGGAAACCTTATTAGATTAGGATCAAGAGGTGATTCTTATTATGAATACCTTTTGAAACAATACTTGCAAACAAACGAACAGATTTATTGGGACATGTATCGTGAATCAGTTGACGGTGTTAAGAAGCACTTGGTCAGGAAATCATATCCTAATGGCCTCACTTATATTGGTGAGTTAGAGCTTGGTGTTGGTGGCCCATTTTCACCAAAAATGGATCATTTGGTGTGTTTCTATGGTGGTTTATTGGCCGTGGGTGCTACAAATGGTCTCACATATGAGGAAGCTAAGAAGTTGCCCACTTGGAATGACGACAGAGAGTCTGACTTCAAATTGGGTGAAGAATTGACTTACACTTGCTACAAGATGTATCATGATGTTGAGACGGGTTTGTCCCCTGAGATTGTCGTGTTCAATGAGAGTCCAACTGCAAAAGAAGACTTTTACATCAAGAAACTCGACAAACATAATTTACAACGTCCTGAAACTGTCGAATCACTCTTTTACTTGTATAGACTTACTGGTGATGAGAAGTATAGAGAATACGGTTATGAAATTTTCCAAAACTTTGTTAAACACTCAAAGGTGGTTAATTCTCAAGGTGACGTATCCTACACTTCTTTGAATGATGTTACCACAATTCCTCCTCCAAAGAGAGACAATATGGAATCATTCTGGTTTGCAGAAACATTGAAATACTTGTATCTTTTGTTTGATGAAGACAACAAGATTCCCTTGGATAAATATGTCTTCAACACCGAAGCCCACCCATTCCCTAATTTTGAGTTATCCAAGACTTTGTTCACTGGCTGGAGAAGAAAGATCGATTCCAACAAAGCACCACAAATACAGGAACCAAAGATACATATTGATAAGGAAAACATCCCAGAAGCAGCTCCTGTTAACAAGCCTATTGATGAAGAGCTCAAGGAAGAGGCCAACAAAAATCCCGAAATAATTAAGGACTCTAAAGAAGAGACTAAAGAAAGATTAAATAAGATGTTGAAAGACATTCCAAACGCTAATTAGAGGCAAAATCAATTCTCGCGATTTTGTTGCCGAGGGTATATTCTTCGAGGTCGTCATATATGTTGTGTCTAACACTCTGTATAAGTGTGGTCTGTAATGAAGGGGGTTCTTTAAGGCAACGCCGGCTTTAATCATTCAAGGACAAGGAAATCTTGGTTGTTTTTCGGAGTTATTGAACAAATTCTCAGCGGCTGTTGTTACTTTGAGGATTGAATTATTTACTAATTATAAAGCATTTATAGTCTGTCTCTTTCTTTTATCATATATAACCTAAGCTGTCAGTATTTCTCCATTGTAGTCCTTTTCACATCTGCGCTTTTCTTCCCTTCCTCTCCCTCTTTACGAGCGGGATGTTATCAGCTGATTTTGTGTTATGAAACTCCCATTCATGTATATGACGTTAAAAGCAGTTTTTTAAGTAATTACTAACTTACCTCAACATTTACAGTCGTTAGTTGTTCAGGTTATCTTGATAGGCAAGTGGTTAAATAAGGTTAATATTCTAGGTCACTATGGCTGATGATGTAAGTATAAATGTATTATTTGGCTATTAAAGCCGTCAATGAGTTCGAAAGAAAAACAATGTTTTTATTACGTCACACTAGATCTTAATTTACTAACTTCTGTTTAGAAGAAAAACACGTTTGACTTGGAGCCGAATCCTTTCGAGAAGTCTTTTGCTTATAAGGATCAGTCAGGGGTGAGTGTTCCTGGCAGTAAGGTAGAAGGTGCTGTGGAAAAAAATGAGGGTACTGGGAACAGCTTACACATTCTGAATCTTTCAAGTCTACAAGCATCTAATAAATTACCGGCAATGACACCTCCAATGCTAACCCCCGGGGGCAGGCGATTGCCTATATTGGGGATGTCTCCTGGTGGAAGTCATTTAAATCCAGAAACTCCTGGTTCAGCCTTATGGAACAGTCTTCTTAATGCTACAAACAACCCCAATTCTACCGATGGGACTACAAATGGAGCCCCAGGTGGTCATCCGGGTACGCTTCAAGCTTTACATGCTAACACTTCCTCTGCTAATTTCAATAATTTTATAAATTCCCTCAAAAAGACTGGTTTAACACCTAACGAATCTAATTTGAGATCTGGCTTCACCCCCGGTGGAGTAAACCATCCATCTTCATTTCCAATTGGTGGGCAAGCTCCAGGTTTAACGACTCCAGGTGGGTTCTTAAACAGTCCCATGATTCCTGGACTTTCAAGTTTTTTAAATATGAGCCATCAGCATTCTTCAAACCAAATCCCACATACCCAATCCCACCATGTTCCCCAACCGCAGCCTTCAACTCAAGTTCAGCAGCACCAGGCTCCATCTCATCCTAATCCACAATCACAATCACAACCACAACCACAACCACAACCCCAAGCCGAAACCCAAACCGAAGCTCAGTCTCAACCACTGCATCAAACCCAATCTCAATTGCAATCTCAAATTCCCGCACAAGCAGCATCCCAGACTCAATTTCAAGCAGCAACTCAACCACAATCTCAAACTTCGTTACATGCTCCAATTCAGTCGTCAACACAATCACATTCGGACACACCGGCTCAGTCTAGGGCTACTAAGCATAACTCTATACCCTCAGAATCTGCTTCTGGAGAGAATGCTTCGGATGAAAAAATACGACAGGTTGAAGTCGGGACAAAAAGAACTAAGGGTGACAAACTGGGCTCAAATAAGAAGGCTAAGGTAGAGATATCGTCTAAGAGCCCAGAGTCTAAGACCAAGATAAAGAAGGATATCGAAAAATCAGCTGGCAATGAA
The DNA here is from genome assembly GCA_030570455.1 of Priceomyces medius. Lineage (NCBI taxonomy): Eukaryota > Fungi > Ascomycota > Pichiomycetes > Serinales > Debaryomycetaceae > Priceomyces > Priceomyces medius. The sequence goes on along the minus strand of JAJLVV010000003.1, from coordinate 850,377 downwards.
GAAGAAAAAAGAAAAAATTTCTTGGAGAGGAACAGAGTTGCTGCTTCTAAATGTCGACAACGTAAAAAGCAACTCATTCAAAGAATGGAAGACGAACTCAGCTTCTATTCGGGAGGCTACAGAGAACTTTCGTTGCAAGTGAGTCAACTTAGAGATCAATTAATAAATCTCAAAGGAGTTGTCATTGGACACAAAGACTGTCCAATGTTTGCTTCCTCTGTGGGTGGCTACGAACAGTTGAATCACATTATACAGCAGACTGACTACATCACACAAATGACATCAAAGGCACTGGCAAATGCTGCATCCATCCCAAGCACTATTCCTACCACCTTGACTAATGGCCGAGAAAATTACCAAATGCATCCTCATATCCCTGCTAATGGAATGCGTCATGTATTGCCGTTCAGGGAAAATATACCGGAGCCAGAAATTCAGTCTAGTGAAAGAAGCAGAAATACCTCTTCTGAAACTGTTCCTAGTATCAATGTGTACGAAAACAACAGTCGTGCTGCTAGTACTACCGAATCGACAGAAAATAGCGTCATGAATAGTAGTAACCATGTATCCGTCCCTTCACAACAGCCTGGTTTGGTAATTCCACCTTCTACATACCAACCCCCAAACCAAGTTTTGCCAATAAGAAATCAAAACTACCATATTCAGCTGGCGCCACAGGCTGTTCAAGGCCGTCCATGACTGCACTGCATTATTACTACTGATATATCAATTCTGTGAAATATCATTATTATTACTATTATTATCATTTCTCTTTTTCTTATAGTTGTTTACCAGGTTACTGTTTTCTGGTTATTATCTTTATTTTGTGGATAATGTGTATATGTATAAAATAGATAAAGTGCTTTCTGTATCTGCCTTCTTATATTAGTTTATTTATTTTTGGGATTTTTAGTGTTAAGCTGCAAAAAATAGCAACAGAGTAATATTCCTGACTAGATCTTACGGTGTTATATGTTTTTATTTATGAGAGGATGAGAGACGAATACACACAGAGATATACCTTTAACTATGCTACTATACGTCCTGTGTTTTGTTTCAGCGTTAGTTGTGTACTTTGAAGGCAAATTTTCCCATGTCTCAAGACTCTATGGCTTAGAATTTCGCATAACTTATCTGTAGGAACGTCAAAAATATTGATTAGTACTTGTTTTAAACCGCGATGCGAACTTTTAAAATAGAAAACAAACAATCTTTGACTGTAAAAGTAAATGACCATTCATTAAGAGACTGCTTTGATCGAAAAATATACACATTAGCGTGAAATGCTTTCAGATTTTCTGCTTAGGGACATTGAACTACCTTCTTTGCCCAAGGATGAACGTGACGCCCAGAAATCCATGGGAATACGTGCCGATCAATTGAGCAGAAAGCATTTGAAATCGATCTTACATCTCATTACCGCTGAGCTAAAGAGTAGAGGTACCAAGACACCACATATCTTTCTTCCGTTCCGCTCTAAAGTAGATGATAGCAAGCTTGAGCATTTCTTGGAGACTCTCTTTCCTGATGGGGAGCTTGTGCGGATGGATGATGAAGGCTATATATTACTACTTCTTAGTCGTTTCGACGAGTTCACGTTGATATGTGGATTGAAGTACCTTTGGTGTCGTCTTCCCAATAGAGAGATCATTGGATGGGATGTTTACTTGGAGTTTAGGCGAAAGGAGAAGGAAGCGGGTTATCCGAAATCTGCATTTTTAAGTATTATGCCTAAGTGCTTGTCGTCGCCTGCTCATGCTTCAATTGTTTACGATTTCCTAGACTTGTTAATTAGTGTGGCCTCTAACTCACAGTATAACTACTTAAGTGGACGTAAGATCTCCAAGATGGCCAGTTTGTGGGCTTTTAATGAGACGAAGAAGACACATAACAGCGCGTTCTATGATGCAACTATAACAAAAGAAAATAACTTTTTGACTGGCTTGGAGGCTTGGAAATCCTCCTCAAATGCATTGTTCCATTTATTGTTATCATTTTTGAGAGCAGTCTTACCAGATAATGAAAGAGAGACCTTGAAGTTACCTAAGACTCTTCAATCCTTATTAATTTCAAATTCATATCCTCCCGTTGATAATGGAGACTCTTTAAAGTCCATGATTACAATGCCTTGTGTTTTGGTAAGATCAACTAAACCTTCCTCGAATGCATACGAGCTTTTGAGCAAGATAAGGCATACGCTTTCCTTTGATAAAAAGGATTCATTTACATCTACCGAAAATTATACTATATTAAAGAACACCTTCCAAAAAGATTCAACACGACAAATAGTGGATACATTTACTGATGAATCTAGGAGAATATTAAACAGATTAACTGCAGATCCTATATATTCGAACTTCGATCTATACCCTGGTTGGTCACGTATACAAACTGAAACAGACGGTAACATTCCACTATATTCTGAAATAGAAATCCTCGATGTTTCGTTGCAAGATTATTACATCTGGACGTGGTTGTCATCACTTGGTTCAGACCAAACACTGGAAAACAGGAAGCTCTTTGGTCGTTCTTTAGTAGTTGAAGCAGGCTTAAAGGGATTCCAGAAATGGTTGGTCGTAACTGAAGAAACTTTAAACACAGAGGAGTATTTAAGGAGATTCAAATTACACAATAGAGCTGTGCCTTCTATCACTGGAAGTCCTAAGTTTGAGAGGAATTTATCTTCAGGTAGCAAGAAGGAAAAGACTACACCCTTACCACCGCCCCCTCCGCCTCCTCCTGAAAAGGAATCTGATTTATTGCCTAAGCTTCTGTTCGATGATGATGATTATAAACTCAATGTTAAAATTGGCGATGAAGATGATGAAGAGTATGTTTTTCCAAGCATGATCAATGATGGTGAACTCGATGAGTACAAAAATTACTTGGACTCGATGAATACTTTCAATTCATTTAATGAAGAAGGGTTATCTAATCAATTTCAGCAAAAAGCTAATATTTCACAACAACCATCTCGAACTCGTTCCAAATCATCTTCTCATAGGCCACCTCCCCCTCCGCTAGACTCACCAATTGAACCTTTGGCTCCCACCTCGAACGCGCCAATGCAAGTACCAGTGTTGAATTCTACTCCGAATACGTCATTGCAAACACCAGTGGTAAATTCACCTCATCAGAACACTCAAGTAAATCCTTACTTAAATACGAGTCCAACAATGAGTCCACTGAGAAGTATAAGTCCTCAAAGAGGTGTTAGTCCTTCTCGTAGTCCTCCTCGTCCCGGTATGGGTATACAACCTATTGGCTCTCATCCAAACATGAGTCCATCCGCCAATATGAATATTCCATATAATATGTCTCCTCAGAACTTTAGTCCTCCCCATATGAATCAAGTTCCCAATATGTTCCCTTCTCGTATGGAACTGTCACCTCAGATCCCTGTTACAACAACCGGTCTGAGTCCCAATCAACATACAATGCCCTCATACAGTTCTGAAATTGTCCCCAACTCAACCTCATTTTCATTCACTCAATCACAACATGATAGTTCTTTCGTTCTGGAGAATCCGAATGATATTCATCGCATGAGCCCAACTCCTCAGGGACCAGGCTCGCGTGTTAACGAGTTAAGTTCGAATCAAGTAAGTAACTTTGAAACCTCAAAGACAATACCAATTCCTTATGAAAGATCTGTTTCACCCAATAAGCTGCTTGCATCGTATGCACTGCAGCAATATATGACCCCAGAAAATATGTCACCAAAAAACGGAGGACTGTTGTTGAATGTATCTGGAGAGCCCGTTGATAGTAGCCATCTATCGGGCATCCAAGAGAATATACACTCTCGGATATCTGAAGAGGGACAAACAGAACTTAGACCTCCTTTAATGCCTGGACATGATGGGTTCTCCAGCCAACCTAGTCATTCAGTAGAAAGTTTTGAATCTCCGCAGGCCTCAACACCAGTGTCAACATCTCCCGTAGCAACATCACCTGTGACAGAGAGTCCTTCACTGCCTCTGAAAGAAAAGAAGAAAAAGAAAAAGAAAGAGAAGAAAGAAAAAAAGGAGAAAAAGGAAAAGGGTCCTGAACCTGATATGTTCAATATGTTTGGGCCAATGGGACCTTATGGCTTCTTTCCTCCTGGTGTTCCGCCCCCTGGTATTCCACCTCTTGGCCCACCACCTCCTGGCTTAGCGGCAGCTTTGGGTTCTGATCCGTCTTTAGAGCACTTACCAATGCTGCCTGTAAATATTTTTCCTGTATCACCTCCGGGATCACCCAAATCAAAAAAGAAGAAGAAGAAAAGAAAGACGATAGATGGAGCTAGTGAAAAGAATTTAGAGCAAGATGTAGTTCGTGAAGATGTCCCTCAGATCAAAGTACCCGAATCTCCTACTGGAAAATTATCGCAAAATGGGGAACTAGAGAAGAAGAAGGTGGTTAAACAGAAAGAAGAACTCGTCACTAAAGAAGAAAAGGGCCAGCATTATTCTTCTCTTCTACCAGCGGACGTCAAGAGTCTGAGCCTGGTGAAGACAACAGCAAATTTATCTGCAGATTCTACGCAGTTCAGAAAAGGACATTCTCCAAAACCAAGCACTAAAGTCCCAAAACATTTAATACCTAATGTACCTGTGTTTACACCTGAAGATGGTTCAGAAAATCAACACTCCAACGTAAACAAGGAAGATGTAAAAGGCAAGAATGCAATTATTTCCAAGGATGCACCACCTCAAACCGCATCCGTTGTTAAGCCCACCCCTATTGTATCACCAAACGAGCAAACTTCAAATGGAGCCCCGGCTTTTAATAAGTACAAAGAGGTTCCTCCAGTTCCACATGTGAAACGGAAGGAAAACAAACAGAGATCCCAGCCTTTTAATATTCATGAAGTTGCCCCTGCACCTGCAACTAAAAATGTCTTACGAAAAGCACCTGCTTCTCCTGTTCCTCCATCACAACCATCCCAACAGAACAATAATACAACACATGATCATTTGGTTCCCCTGGAAAAGCCGAAGCATGGTACTGCTGCTGCTGCTGCTGCTGCTGCTGCTGGTGGTGGTGGTGGTTTCGCGCCACCTCAAGCGCCTATCTCTAAAATGCAACCTCCTCGCCAGAACTTGCATCGAAATGGTGGACCATCACAAAATCCCACAAGTCCTTCTATCCAACAATACCCAGAGATTAGTGGACAACCCTCTGAACAACAAAAGGTACACCAATCTCGAGTTCATCCTCAACAAACTCAACAACTTCAAACACAACAACGTCACATCCAACCATCTCAACAACCTGTGATACAACAGCATCAGCATCCTCAACAACAGCATCAGCAGCATCAGCAGCATCAGCAACCGTCGATGCAACAACCATCGATGCATCAACCAACGATGCAACAACCAACGATGCAACAACCAACGATGCAACAACCAACTATGCAACAACCAAATATGCAACAACCAATGATACAGCAACAGTATCAACAACCAACGATGCAACAACAGTATCAACAACCAATGATACAACAACAGTATCAGCAGCCTATGATGCAACAACAGTATCAACAACCAATGATACAACAACAGTATCAGCAGCCTATGATGCAACCGCACTATCAACAACCAATGATGCAACAACAGTATCAGCAGCCAATTATGCATCAGCAATATCAGCAGCCGCCCATGCTACAACCTTATTTATCACCACCAGCGAAGTCGGTGTCATCAGGCTCTGCAAATGGTAGTGATTTGTCACTTCGTTCTGGTAAAAGTTCAAGACCAGGTGGTAGTGAAATGAATGTCATGAATGTTCCTACTGCTGGAAAGCACAATAAAAATTCGAAGGTTGATAAGGCTTCGTTAAGAGCTGCATTTAACCAAAGTAGCTTTGGTATTTAAATATATATATAAACCTTAGACATTAGAAACAGAACTCTACATTTAACGAATATAATGAATAATGTTGATTTCCTGGCTCGTAAATATAAATAAAGTATAAAAATATAAATAAATCATTCTCTGCAACATAGTAAAATGAAGAACTAACAGACTTCGACTATTTTCGTATTCAATATGAATTGAACTTTTTTTGCACCCGTAAATTAAATCCGATATGTTTATAGAAAAAAAATCCAAATCAGTACTCCGAGAGTCTAAGTTTCTTACCAATCTCCCTGACAGAAAAACCGCTGTTTGCCCTGTTTAAGAAGGGGGGCTCTGGAGTAGGACCCCTCGACTTAATAAGATCTTCACCTACATCAAAATAACCATAGCCTCCTAACAAACTAGAAAAGTTACCGGTTGCTGTTGGACGCTGCAAATTAATACCCGAGTTGTTTGAAACACTTGATTGGGTTTCATTAACTTCTTTAAACATGGAGTAAATTTGAGTTAGATATGAATTCAAAGTAACCAAGAATCTTCCAGTTTGCCTATATTTGGAAGAAGCACAGATAGAAATTGAATCATCTTTGATGATATAACCTATTCCAAAACCATTCGCCGAGACTGGACCAAAACCAAATAAACGCAATGAGGGGTTACCGCAGTTAGAAGTTGAAAGAATTGTATTATTCAATTTATCCCACCCGTTGTCGGCAAAGATTTCAGGTAATTGTTTTAACGTCACCTTTGAACTTAATATATCATTCCCGATTGTGTTTTCAGAAGAGCTGGTCGTTGAATCGTCGTTATCTACTAGTGTAACAATCGATGTTCTTTGATCACTTGAAATCTCTTCTATTTCACTGGCTTTTTTAACTGTTGATATGACTTCTTCGTTAGAATCTTCGTCTTCTTCAGCTGCAGAATCAACGTAACGCTTCCAAATACAAAATAAAGCATACAAATATCTGTCAACACCATGTCCCATGGAACATCTTTTCGTCTGTTTTGAGTGTTGAGAGCATGCCTTTGATAAATAATCCAACTTATCTGCACTAGAAATTGAAGGATCAAAGAACTTTCTAACAAATAAGTTAGACTCTTGGCTCACAGTCCTTACAGCTTCTGTTCTTCCGTGAAAAAATTGCTTTGTCATAGCTGGTTCATATGTACACTCAACTTTACCATATAAGGCATAGTAAGTTGCTTGAAATGCCATTTGAACAAATGCATCTGGTGAAAACTTCATTTTCTTGATCATTGAAGAACCATAATCTTTGAATTCAAGATGTCTAAACTCATTCTGGTTGATCAAATCACTTAAACGGGTCTCTCCAAATCTTAAGGCTAATGACAAATCTGGCGTTAAGTCCCATTCTAACTTACGTGGAATGGTAACTAAATTCTTATCAGGCTGCAGTTTTCTTTTTGGGTTGCTGGAATTGTCCCATAACGACGGCGTATTGTTGTTTATAGATTGAGCAAAGGATAATATGGAGTCTGTATAAATGTCACTGACAAATCTCAACACAGTGTGTCCATCTATACCTGTATGCTCGAAGTTGACACCAGCTTTTCCATTCTGTGTTATTATAATCTGTAGTTTATCATACCATCTGTTTGTACAAGTGCCCACTTGAACACCCTTATTTAAAATGGATAGTCCACAAAGCATATTTTTAGCCAAGGCAGATAAATCATCTAGCTTAATATCATCAAGGCAGATAATAAATAAAGATGAATCTATGATAGACAATATTTCACTGTTTACAAGATTCTTTCGAATTGAATTCGAATTTCTAATCTTGGCCCAAACTCTTCTATTTTCAGTAGTCAATACTCCATATGATGATCTTGCTACCTCATTTATAGGGGTACTTAAAGAGTCACGAAGGATAGAGTTGAAGTTGACCTTCAATTCTGTTTCACTTAAGATCAAATCGTTGTTCGAATCTAACACATCAAACCAATAGAATTGTGATTTTGACATGACAACTATGTGATTTGAATTAGGGTCTGTTTGCATGATACACCCACTTTCTGTAGGAATCCTTGATGCTCCAAATAACTTGGAATATTGATACATGTCCAACGGTTGTCCGTTTTTTAACTTGTCGACAGGCAAAGTTTCGTTTTTCAAGGCTCTGATGAACTTTAAAGAGCTCAAAGTGAGCGATACAGCCCTTTTTACCTGTGAACTTGCTCCCATGGACTCATTTGTGAAAGGATCATCCTCTAAAAGGAAAAAAGGGTTCAAATTGAGTACCACCGGAGAATCATAATGTAAATACGAATCATACCAGAACTGCTCAATGTATGAATTACGTGTCTCCGCATATTTCCTTAACTCGTGATCCAAGTACTCACCCGTACCGTCCTTCAAGAATCTATTAACAGCTTGCACTGTTCTTTGGTGCTCCTTATCTGTCTGAAGAGGTTTCAAAACCTCCAAGTAGGACTTACATGTCTCTCGCAAAGGGGGGATTGGCAACTTTTCCAACTGACTTTGAAATTGATATGTCATCTCACCTAGTTTTTCCTTGGATTATCCTGATTCTGGTGTCACCTTAAGTGTTTTATGTGGCACTCTATGTATAATTGCTGGTGCAATTTTGTCTTTAGTCACCCCCTTTCCTCGGCTCTTTTTTTTTCTTGCTCTTATTGATATAGAGAATCAAAAAGAAGGCTACCTCTCAAAACAATATTGATAAACCACCTACTTGGCCGCTTTCCGTACCGTTTTCACTGAGTTTAGTTACAAGATCCTTCTATCCCGACCTAAGGTAATCAATTTAAATATTGAGCCCTCCCTTACTCCTCGATATGAGATTCTGCTTTCCTGGACCTGTTTTTTTTAGATCCTGTGATTATATCTAATCTAATCAAACCAGAATTACACACACTGTTTTATGTTCGTTTATTTCTTATTAGCTGTATTCACCTACAGACAAGTGTAGTCAATTTTTCTCTATACCTCCTTATGGGTTTTATACCCCAGATTTTAGGATCTTCGGGGAATGCGGCGCGAATTGTCATTCCGGCATCAAAGTCCGAGCCCATGGAAGAAAGAAGGTATCCAATTATTCAGTGAACCGGTGATCTACTGCATAAAACCTTCAGTAATTAACGCCGAGTTGGAGCCAATAGACGGGTGACAGTACCGGTACGATAACAGAAGTCTACAGAGAAATTGCTAGGTGAATGGGGGTGTCGAGGTTAATAAAAAATTATTCTTTACAACTCAGTTTCTTCTAGAATTCCATATAATTCGGTGTTTAAGAAAGGATAAGGGATCAAAAAATAGAGTCAGATATCTCAGGGACGAAACAACGAAATTATGGTTAGAATAAATAAGTATTTACATTATGATTATATAAGCTACATGTAGCTCAAATGAAGCTTAATTTTTCTGGGGTAACTTTGTTTTGGTCAGGGGGGCTCTTCTGTGACGATGGAACAAATCTTGTGGGGCAGTACTACTTTGGTTACAAGATTATATACGAAGATTTCTCAAGCGGTAATAGTAGCTTCTCGAAAGGCTCGTGTATTTTGTTCTTTATCTCCTAAATCAATAATTGTCCCTGAAGGATAGCCATGAATTATTCACCTTCGGCTTCCCGGGACTTTGATTTATTTTCTGACCGGGGCTCTGTAGTGCACCGCACAATGAGTTGCAATACATGGAAATTGCTTAATCTGTAAGTGAATCTTAAATGGCTCTTAATATATCCATTTCAGACTTCGAACCTTATTGGTACAATACACCTAAAGACTATGATAAAAATAATCTTAGCTATCTTAATTATTTACACAATTTGATTCATTACAAGTTCTATATTTATATGTAATTTAACATGAATCCTTTTTGTTGGTGTGCAGGCTTGGTGATTATTATTATTACGTTCCTTTTTAGTTTATCTGGAGCAATTCAGTACCCATCTGCCTCACCTCGTTTTCTCCAATAATCGCTTACTCCCTCCCAGATATAACCTTCATTGTATGGTTCCCGCTTGATTGCATTTAATACAGTTAGAGCACCACTTTCAAAGAACAGATGACCTAAGTCAGACATGTTTCCAATAATACCTGGTGAATTATTAAGCAGGTGTTCCCTTTCGAAGGTTGTGTAGTTTTCAACCATAATGTATTCAGGAATAAGCTGATGATGAAGTCTGGGATATGCTAACGTGTTTAAGATAGGCATTTTCTGGAATAGAGAACGTATAATGGCATGGAATACCGCTGTAGTTATTCTAGAGCCACCTGCACCACCTATTAACAAATTCGGTGAAAAATTGGAGTCTTCGGGAAATAAAGCTGTTTCTATTACACTGGGTGACATCGAAGACAATGGTCTTTTACCAGGTTCAATAAAGTTATACACCGAAGGTGTAAGGTTAAACTGATTTGGTACATTATGTATTGAAAAATCATCCATCTCGTTATTCAAAATAATTCCTGTTCTATTGTCGTAGACCATAGACCCAAAATAGAGATTAACAGTTGTTGTCATGCTGATAGCATTATCATGGCAATCCACAATAGAGAAATGAGATGTTCCATGAGGTTCTGTTAGTTCATATTTAGGATCATAATGCTTCCATGGAAAGGTTTTTGAATCGGAGTAGTTTCCAGATTCAATTATGTTCTCTGCCCATTCCTTCGATAAGTAATTACTTATTAATGATTCTTTGTAGGTTATATTCTCTTTGCTACGGGACAAGTCTCCAAAATAGCTTCTTGCGGAGGCCATCCACTTCATGCTTTCGATAAGCTTGTGTGTGGCCAAAACTTCTGAATCAGTCTCATTGTGAGTAGAACCGAAAAAGTTTAATCCAGTTAAGAGAGTAAGTCCTGATGAAGCACCATTTGATGTGTAGATTCTGTAAAGCTTTTCATTAGCCGAAAAATTTAAAGATAACGCAGGCTCTACGTGCACTTCATAAGCTTCGAAGTCTTTAGGTGTCAATATACCTCCAAAATCTCTAGCTGTAGATACGAGTGATTTCACAATGAAGCCATTTGGGTCATAAAAAGGGTCAGCTGATCCGTTCTTTGCAATTATTTCTAATGTATTTGCCAATGCGTGTCTATAGATAGTATCACCTTCTTCTACCAACTTTTTCTCTTCTTTGAAAACAAAATCCCAAGCCCTTCCTATCTGGGGAACTACTGAAAAAACAAGACCTAATGTTTTATGAACAGCTCCCGCCAATAGTCTATTGCATTTGAAACCCTGGCGATTTAGCTCTATTACTGGTTCTATTAGCTCATACCACGTTAAATTCCCAGATCCATGCCTATTGTAAAGCTCATTGAGACCTTTTAGTTCCCCTGGTACAGCAACGGCTAGGCCACCCACTTTAGATAGTAAGGGGTTTGTGCTAAACATATCCTGGAAAGCTTTCTGTGGCGCTGTCTCTCTAGCGTCGATACTTATAGCTTCATTGTGATCTTTCAGCGAACTTACAATGTAGGATCCTCCTCCAATTCCGGAAGAAAACAGGTTAATACTGCCTATACATAAAGCTACTGTCACTGCAGCATCTGCAGCATTTCCTCCTTTTAGCAAAATCAGTTTACCTAATGTAGAGCACTGCGGCAAATCTGAAGCAACCATTGCCTTTTCGCCACGATGCAAGTGATCCTTCGAAGGATTTAAGGTTGGTTGTCCAATTGGATGATATAAAGGATCCCTGTCTACCTTCGAGTATATACTGTAATCAAAAATATTCGGTGTTTCTTTAGTTTCTCTTAGTATCCACAACAGGTAAAAAAAATAAGCGGCAAAAAAAACGAATAAGACCTTAACGTGAATTTCACTTCTTATAGCCCTTCCAAGCCATGGAGGCCTGTTTACTGCCCTAGTTTCTGCGTTCTTTAGAATACCCATAAAAAAATTGTTGGAATAAAACGTTGATGTCAACCAATTTCAAGATAAGAGTGGTTCAGATTCAGTTATCATCATGTATGGTCACGTGATTACTTGAACCCACAAGTAGAGCAACTGGATAAGTTTTTTAACCTCATGTTCACTTTGGTTGCTTAAGGTATACCTCTTTAGATATGAAGGTGATTAATAAAATTTCAAATATTATCAATATAGTAGGTTTTTGTTTATTTTTATTTCTTTTGATGTAAATACAAACACTCTAGGTAAAATCTGCTAATTTTTGCAACTTTAATCAAAATTAGAAATTTGCTTTTGACAATTTAACACTTGAAGAGTAAATCATGTCCATATGTGTATGATCTTTCAAAAAATCGAATTCCTTTCAAGCCTCTATCAAGTAAAAAATAAGTGAAATTATTCAGAGATGTAGACGTTTTATTGAAGGTTTAATACTGATGAAAGATATTAACCTCACTTACATGCAGGATCAGTAATTAGCTGAGATGAGTATTCCAAAATTGACTACACTACAAAAGGGTAAAGTGCAAAGACTTCAGGTATAAATAAATGTAATGCTGTCAAAAAGGCGAGGGAGTTGGTTGAGAAAATATAAGAGAAATGAAAGGGAAAGAGAAGAAGTAGAATATAACGATGATTCCAAATTAGCCACTATTTTACCATCTTACCAGATGCATCAATCTACTTTAGCCAGACCCTTAACACCAACTAGAGAGAATTACAGAGTTGACCCACCTTCCTATGAAGTGAGTCCGACAATATCCAATGAATCCAATTCATATCTAAGCTTATCTGCATTACAATCGCCGGCATCAGAAATTCTGCAACCTGGAGTACCTCAATTACAACAAGAGCTATTACGATCTGAAGAAGAAAATCCCCTTGACTGGGAAAGTACAGTGATAGGAAATGTGTACAGATTAATTAATTTAACGAAAGTTCAAAACACGGTTTCAAAGGATTTAGAGATTGATATTAAAATAACTAAACAAGTATGTGAAAAGGGTATAAAACCCGAGTTATATGACCCACACGGGCTTGAGTTTACTCAGGGGAAATATATCCATGGATATGTCACTATCTGTAACAAGTCGGACAAGCCTATCCCGTTTGATATGTTTTATGTTGCCTTTGAAGGGGTATACATTGGTCTCAAAAACCACAATGGGATGATCTTGAACAAGGCAAACTTGGATTACAAATTTTTAACAATGGTCGACCTTTTTGCTTCTTGGTCTTACTCAAATATTGCAAGACTATCAACAGATGATGGCGATCCTCATGATTGGTGCGAAGGTGAAATCGATCCTTATGACAATTCAACATTAGCAATTGACGTAAAGCGTATCTTCGAGCCAAACGTGACCTATAAGAGATATTTCACCTTCAAAATACCTGAAAAGTTGTTAGATGATATTTGTGACATACATAATATTCCAAGCCACGCAGATATACCTCCAACTCTTGGATTTCCAAGAAGCTTTTATCAGCCATCTGAGTTTCTTGCAAAGAAACATGATATAGTAAAAGATTTTTCTTTTTTGGATTCTTCAATTAGTTATTCTGTTAATGCAAGAATCATAGGGAAAGCTTCTGACTACAAATATGAAACTGGTGGATTGGATAAGTATGTTACAGCAAAAGAAGCGTCTCTACAGTTCAGAGTTGTGCCGTTTACTAGGAGGGAAGCAGACGAACCTTATTGGTCAATGCTATATTATGATGCACTTATGAAACAACTCCAGGAAAAGTTAGAATTCGGAAGAGAACTTTTGAACGCATCAAGCGAAGAAAGATCAACCATGGCATTATCACCAATGACTTCCAGGCTCGAGAATTTGAAGTTAAGACATTTATACTCATCCGAAAGCTACTTTAATACATCAACAAAGAAGAGTAACGAAAATGTTTATCTGTCTTCAAAGACCCACAGAAAGAAGTTCTTAGGTAGTGGTAAAGCTTTAGGAACGATCTCAGTAACCACACCTAAAAAAGAATACGCGATTCCTTACATTTCACCTAATGGACCAGAAAAGGATTGCCAAATAAGTATTCCATTAAATCTATGTTATGCTTTTGAAAAAGAAAAAAATCACCAGGAGTATCCAGAGCTAAAGGGGATTAGATGCGAGCTTGCATGTTTAACTATCACTTCCAAGAAGCATGTTATACCAATCGAATTCACACCTGAAATGTGCTTTAAAAATGATGATATAGAAGATGGAAATAAATCACCTGATACATTTGAGACAATCCTAGTTAATCCAGTAAAAAAGAGGTTTGATGAGCTTACTGAAATGGTAAAGAAGCTTGGTAACGATTCACTCAAAGTAGAAGCTGATTTTTATCGTGATTTAAAATGCATTGCAACCCTTTCCAGCAAAGTTGTGAATCTTCCCTTGAAACGTGTACAAGTTCAAACAAGTTCTTCTAAAAGTATTGGAACCCACGAGTCTGTGAATGCTATTCAATGGCAAGAGGAACAGTCGTCAGATCCTACTTTCAAACTATTAACTAAGGATTATAATTTGAATCTTGACTTGAGTACTTCAAATATAGCTGGATCTGATTTAAATGGTAACTTCACTTTAGTACCTAGTTTCCAGAGCTGCATGGCAACTAGAATTTACTATGTGAATATAGATTTGAAGTTCGGTGGTATCGAAAAAATGTCCATTCATGTACCGCTCACTATAGAGAACAGAAGAGAATAATAAAAATGCTAGTTTCTAATTTGAAAGTACTAGTATGATTACGTATTTTAGAGAAATAGACCCCTTCTGTACCGTCTATTACTGAATTTAGCATTAATGTTTTATACATGTAAATATGACCTGATATGAACTATATTTTCACGTGATACAACTTGACTATATGTAAAAAGATTTATAGATGAGATGGTGTAATAGCTCAAATAACATACTAAGCATGGTGGAAGAAAAGATATCTGAATGGGATAAAAGAAGATATGTTCCCAAGCCAGGGGAACCCGAACTTCCCCCACAGTTGTCAGAATATGCAAACAAATCCTCAGCGGAAGTCATGGATGAGATGAACAGACTTCCATTTTTTATGACAAAGTTAGATGAAACAGATGGTGAAGGTGGAGAGAATTCTAATTTGGAGGCACTTAAGAGCTTAGCATACGAGGGTGATCCAGATGAAATTGCAACAAACTTCAAAAACCAAGGAAATGAAGCATACAAGTCGAAACAGTATAAAGTGGCAGTCGATTATTACACTAAAGGTTTAGACATAGAGTGTGGAATTGACACTATAGTATCAGCTTTGCATTTGAACCGAGCAGCATGTAACCTTGAGTTAAAAAACTATAGAAGATGCATTGAAGACTGTAAAAAGGTTTTGGCAATCGATGAAAAAAACATCAAGGCTTGTTTTAGATCTGGAAGAGCCTTTTATTTCGTCGAGAGATACGAAGAAGCAAAGGAGATTTTAGAATATGGCTTAAGCATTGACAACGACAATAAGGCTCTCAAAGATCTTTTAAAGCAGGTCGAAGATAAGCAAGAAAAGATTTTAGAACGAGAAGCTAAGAGAGAGCGAGAAAGACAACTTGTCAAAATGAAGAAGGAAATTCTTGTGAATGCCATAAAATTGAGACATTACTCTATAATCAAGACCAGACTGCCACCAGAAATGCTTGAGAATGCTAATATCCGCCTAGAAGATGAAAAAGATTATGAATCTCAACTATTATTTCCTGCGATGATTTTGTACCCAAGGTCCGATGAATTCGATTTCGTAGCAGAGATTAGTGAAATTCTGACTGCTAATGATATTTTAAATTTGATTTTAGACAGACCAAAGGAGTGGTTTGAGGACCCTAGACATAAAAATTTCAACTTGAGGAATTTAGAATGTTACCTTGAAACTGAATCAGGGGGATTGATCAAGTTAGGTAAGAAAGTTGCAATTAATACTGCATTGATGGCAGATAAGCCAAAAGTTCCTCTTTTTGACAATAGTTTGAGAATGTACGTAGTACCAAAAGAGGATGTCAAAGAGTGGATTTCAACTTGGAATAAAGAAATCGCTTTGTCTAAGCGTGAACTTTAATATATATATATATATATATATACGTGTATTGATGCCTTTACTAATTCTATTATATTATCTATCATGCATAATTCATCATTTTACATTATCAAACCCCATACGAAGCGCATATTCTCTTTCTTCCTTTTTCTTTTGAATCTTATCTGGCGACCACAGAGAAGGCGACTGTCTAATCCGTAGCTTCGAAGCCACTGATTCAAAAACTTCATCTATATTTAACTTTGGAACCTCACCGAAAATTGTAACAGGATCTACTGTTCTATTTTGTTTCATGATTTTGTGAAGTTCTGGTGTATGTGCCCAACTTTGAAAGATCTTATCCTCCTTATTGCCATCCTCCTCATCAGTTGCAATATCAGGAAGAATATCAGCCATGTGTGAAGTTTTCTCAATACTTTTCGATTCATCAACTCTCCCCTTTGTTGAAAATTTAACATCATAACTTGAAATTCTGGTCGCTTTTTTTTCAAGTATTTGTTGTTTGCTCAAACCTGACAGTCTAGGGTGGGTATCTTTTGCGGTCTTGCGTCTTTTTACGGAGAGTGCACCTCGGGCAGCTTCAGGTAATGCTATAGCATTCCCCGTAAGGTTCTTTTGTACTTTTTCATGTTCCTCTGACAACAAAATTTTCAGTGTAGGTTTGTTAGCTGATATTTTGTCAGTTGAATGAACACTTCTCAGTATTTCACGATCCAGACTCTGAAGATATGTGTTTGACGTAGGTGTTTTCGTTGCATTAAGTTGCATGTTAATTTGCCGTTCACTACCTTCACCTTTAGGGGTTTTTAAATTGTGATTCATAGTAATCATAACCTTTTGCTTCTGTTTTTGAGCAGCGGCTTCACTCCTTTCCGCCATTAGTGACTTCTTTTTCAAAGATGGAATACTATTAGATTCTAATTTCAAAGGAATCCTAGTATCCAGTTCTTCATTAGCGCTGTTAACCTTCTTCACTGGTGAACGTAAGGATCTGTTAGATAACTTGGCGGATGACAAATTTGAAGACTTTGCAGGGTTGAGAATTGGTGGGTTAGCAGGTGTAAGCAGGGTAGTGAGAAACCGGTTCTTCTTTTGGACAGGCTCTAGTTTTTTCGCTTCTAGGTTATTTTGAATGGGTTGACTACTTTTAAGATTCGAACGCTGAGACTTAGCAGCACTTGCACTCGTTGGTGCCATTAGTCGATTTATCAAATCAAATTCAGCTTTTACAGAATCCTTGCTTTCCGGCTTTACTGTCATTTCCAAATTGGGCGAGCTTCTGTTCATTGTAGAAGAGGCTGAAGGAAGCATCGAAGGGGATCTCGATCTTTTGACACTAGCGCCTTTTGAACTTGGTGATATTGTAGACTGCATGTTTTCCTTTCTCTTAGAATACCTTTCAGATAGAGGAGACCAATCATCATTTTTGATTTCTTTACTAGCTTCTAACTTCTTGTCACGTCTAGGGGATTTCAGTTTTGGGGGAATATGAAAATATGGTGCAGAAATTCTCATGGGAGAACCTCTCTCTTTTCCTTCTTCCTTCTTCAAAACATCTTGAAATCCATAATCGGATGTACCCACACCAATAGGTATTTTCAAAGATTGGCCCATGCTGTTACTATGACTAGGCTTCTTGGACAAGTAACCTAAGAATCGTTCAGTGTCACGATCATTCCCGCTCCCTTGATTCAAAGTTACGTTCAGGGATCTATTCGATTTCTCCAGGTATTCTGCTTTAGGGCTCCAATAATTAGAAATCTTTTTGTTGTTTGACACCTGGCCGTTTCGCCTATTCAGCTTTGATGTTTGGGAAAGGATGTGTGCTTTCGATACAGGAGAAAACAGATCATCTATTGGTAAGTTACTTGATAACTTCTCTCTTCGTGACACATCTAGAACTTCGGATGATTTACTTTTAGTCTTTTTAGTACTGCTTTTCAACTTCGATGATATTACAGAAGAGTTTGAATTTATTTTAATTGGCTCACGAGATGGTAATGAAACAAAAATCGAATTCCTCTTAGGCGTTTTGGTGTTATTAGATCTCAATTCAGCTTTTTCCTTCAAAGGGAATGACAGTGTGTGTATTTCTCTTGATGAAACATATGGGGAGTCTTTTTTGTAAGGAGAATGACCGCTTACACCGGGATACTCTTCTTTACTTGTATTGGCTGCGGCAGTATTGTTAAAATCTGAATTAACTGAACCAGTGACTGAAGCTGCCGCGGTCTTACCTGCTATACTCTTTCTGATTGCTGTGCTAATTGCTTGAAACGAATCATCCAACCCCGGTGCAAGCTCTGGGCTTATACTTCGGGATTCTTTAGACTTTCTAGCCTCTTTCGTACCCTCAACGGGTATGAAAGAGAAATCCAAATTCGGAGATGTCTGTGGAACAGACTCTTCATTTTTTATATACGGTGTAACAGGATCATTGCCTTGATCTTGATAATGTTGGGTATCGCCAGATTCTATTTGATTTATTTTTGTACTTTTTGGTGGAGAAGAAGTCGCAGGTTTAAAGGAGCTTCTGTGAGTTAATGTTGGTGATACATATGTGAAGTTGTTGCCTTGATCTTCAATACGACTCTTCTCATCCAACATAGAGAAAAATTCATCTTTTTTATCCTGGCTACTTAAAGCCAACCTTGTGAATGTCGACATCTCTTCCAAGCCATCTCGTAGCTCATTGAACATGCTTTCAGTGTGAGTAAGTACATCTGAGTTGATCAAGTACAACTCATTAGCCACCCATTTAGATGTTCCTGGGACAAACTCATGCTTCTTCTTGGCTGCATTTAGCGCCCAGAAAGTTGATCCCATTTAATATCAGTATACACCCCCCTCCTTAATCTTCTGTGATGATATTAAATAGTAAGAAATGAGTTTCAGAACCTTGTGTTATTTGATACGCGATCTATAAAATTGGAGGTTGTTATTCTCAAATGCGAAAGACGACTAAAGTTAAGCAAAATAATAAATACTAATTATAATAACGGGAATACAAGCATGCAAAATTGAACTATCTATTCCACTTCAAACACCAAATTGCATTTTTTTACACCCAAATAACGTAAATACACTTAATCTATGGTGAAAGCAATGCCGAATTACATTATGATGTTTTTTAGCGGCGGTACTGAGAAGTACAAAATATAGCCACGATATAGAGCTAAAGCACAAAATTTCAAAGTCATGTGAATAAGGGTGGGCTTTATGTAGTTTGGCGAAACACCTTTATGCTCTAAAGATTATTACTTAATGCTTTAACATGACTTTGATGAACTGATTCTTACCTTTCTATTTAGGTACATGTGGAGCGGAGTTAACTATATACACACTAATTACTATCAGTAAAACAGAACACTAGAATTTAAGTGTTTGCTAATCAAGCTTAAAACAATCTTAAACTTTATGAATTTTGCATGATGGAGTCATTTGAGGCAGATAAATGCTCCATATTTGAAGGAGGGTCCACTTTCAACTTCGTATTCCTGCTTTTAATGAACTTTTTTATCATTCTTAGTTATCTACCGCAATACAGGAGGATTTACTTGAACAAGACTTCTGAGGGCCTTTCAAGCAACTTTCTTCTTTTAGGATCAGCTTCATCTATATTCACACTCACAAACATCATTTTAGTCAGTTCAAAAGCTAGAACTTGTTGCTATAAATTAACCTGGTTCAATTGCATTAACTCCCAAACTAACTTATTACAAATAGGAGTTCAATGTATCTGCGCTGTATTGATATTAATATTTGTTTTAGTGATAACAAAGGGCTCTATCAAGCAAGATAAGCACGAATACAAGAGAATAAGCGATATTGGGCGAATTGTTGCAATTCATGCATTTGTATCTCTAGTGGAGATCGTAATTGGGTTTTCTACCAATACAACACTTATGATGAATATTGCTAAAGTGAATGGGCTAATTTCAATGGCATTGACCGTGATCAAGTATGTTCCACAGATACTTACTACCTACAGATTAAAGTTTCCTGGAACGTTATCTATCGGAATGATGTGTATACAAACTCCTGGTGGCGCCATTTTCACTGCAACACTATATTTCACCAAGGGATCACATTGGAGCTCTTGGGTTTCCTATTTTGTCGCCTTCATTCTACAAGGAGCTTTACTTTCTTTATGTATCTACTACAAGTACTTTAAAGTAGAGGGTTTTGAAGCCCTGCTTTTGGAGAGAAACGATACTGAAAGAATCATAGAACAAAATCTTGAAGAAGGTGAGAACGATAATCCCGAGGAGCCGTTGTTGAGGGCATAAAATGTGTGGACCTTCTCTAGGGAAGAAAGTTCCAGCGTCTGAGAGTCTGGATTTATCTCACATCTTTTTGCAGTGTAAAATTTATTTGTGTTCACAGATAGAATCTCGGTAAATGATGGGACTAAAAAAAGTTTAAGATATTATACCACTATTTTGCATCTACTTTAATTGTTGCCTTGCTGCTTCGAACTGATTTAGTTCTACGTTAGTCTTAATTCAATAATTATCAGCCTAAGTATGAGAGATTATATAATATGTTACTAAGCAAAAGTTTACCGAGCGAATTATTCGCGGATAGAATAATGTCTTTCAATTTTTCAATAAATTTTTCATTTCATTAATACGAAGCTTGAAATTGTAATCCGTATAGTTTAAATCACTTTAGGAACGCATCATGCTTAGAACAATTCCTAATACTTTACGTTCCGTTGGACGTATGATCCCACGCACCCGTCCAGCTTTTGTTAGAGGATACGCTGCGTTCGATCGTTCTAAGCCTCACGTTAACATTGGTACTATCGGTCATGTTGATCACGGTAAGACTACATTGACTGCTGCTATTACTAAGGTCTTATCTGAGAAAGGTGGGGCAAATTTCTTAGACTATAGTTCAATTGACAGAGCCCCAGAAGAAAGAGCTAGAGGTATTACCATTTCCACTGCTCACGTTGAGTATGAAACTGAAAAGAGACACTATGCCCACGTCGACTGTCCTGGTCACGCGGATTATATCAAGAATATGATTACTGGTGCTGCTCAGATGGATGGTGCTATTATTGTTGTTGCTGCCACTGATGGTCAAATGCCACAAACTAGAGAACATTTATTATTAGCCAGACAAGTTGGTGTTCAAAACTTGGTTGTCTTCGTTAACAAGGTTGATACCATTGATGACCCAGAAATGTTGGAATTGGTTGAAATGGAAATGAGAGAATTATTGACTCAATATGGTTTTGACGGTGACAACACCCCTGTTGTCATGGGTTCTGCTTTATGTGCTTTAGAAAATAAACAACCAGAAATTGGTGTTCAGGCTATTGAGAAATTGTTAGATGCCGTCGATGAGAGCATTCCAACTCCAACTCGTGACTTAGACCACACATTTTTGATGCCAGTTGAAGATGTTTTCTCTATTTCTGGAAGAGGTACCGTTGTTACTGGTAGAGTTGAAAGAGGTGCTTTGAAGAAGGGTGAAGAAATCGAAATTGTTGGTGATTTTGATAAGCCATTCAAGACAACTGTTACTGGAATCGAAATGTTCAAAAAAGAATTGGATGCTGCAATGGCTGGTGATAATGCTGGTATCTTGTTAAGAGGTGTCAAGAGAGATGACGTTTCTCGTGGTATGGTTTTGGCTAAACCAAACACTGTTACCTCACACAAGAAGGTTTTGGCCTCTTTGTACATCTTATCCAAGGAAGAAGGTGGTCGTCACTCTCCATTTGGTGAAAACTACAAGCCACAATTGTTTATCAGAACCACTGACGTCACTGGTACTTTGAGATTCCCACCTGGCGAAGGTGTTGACCACTCTCAAATGGTTATGCCAGGTGACAATATCGAGATGGAAATTGAGTTGGTTAGAAAGACTCCACTTGAAGTCAACCAACGTTTTAACATTAGAGAAGGTGGTAAGACAGTTGGTACAGGTTTGGTTACCAGAATCATTGAGTAAACTATTTAGGTTTCTATGATCTCTTAACTAATGTTTCGAGTGTCAACTCAAAATGATAAAATGATTCATATGAAGAAGAAAAATTGTTTCTATAGGATGTTTAATTTTGTACATAGTTTATCAATGCTTGAGTTGTTAAAAATGTTTTGAGTTGTAGCATATAATTAACGCTAATCCTCATTATCTATCAAAATTCAATTTCAATGTTTGATATTGAGCGCGTGATTTGTGTTTACCACATCAACATACAAGTTTTTAGATAAGTTTTCAAGGTCACTAGAGGAGACGATATATATAACAATAATCTAGGAAGAAGAACAGTGTAACATACATGAGATCGAGCTCCCAAAGATCTTTGACTTTGCCAGCATTTGATCTTCGTACCGAAATTGAACATCCGTTTTCGTCTAATCATGAATGTGAAATCAAATTATTTTCTAATAATCGTCAATTGCTTGTTTCTAAGAGATCTATTATTATAATACATGGTACTACTGTTTCCAAGAAGCTCAGCTATGATGAAGATATTGTTACCGCTACGTATACAACATTTCATTCTAACAAGGAAAGTGACGCATTAGTGGTGTGTTTAAGAAAGCAAGCTAGCATATATTATCCTGATGGACGAAGTTACATAGTCAGCCTACCATTTCTGTTGAAGAATGCTGTTCCTTTTGAGTTTGGATTGATTTTAGAAAAAGACCAGGATCAGGTGTCTTTACAAAATAATCAGGACATGTATCACCCTCACCTGTTGCATGCTGCTAAATTTTTAACTTTAGTTGATCCAATAGGAACTTTTAGGATTGTGACCTCCTCATCAACTTCAGTAATATCTCCTCATGAGGAGTTAGTAGCATTTCCTAAGCTGGGGTTAAACAAAAGCTCTTTTTTAAGTGCAACATATAATGCCCATGATGGTAATGTAATTCTTTATCACATCCGGTCTTCCAACAGGAAGTCGAATAGGCTAAATTCTAACTCTATGAAGTTAACTAAAAGAAAGCATTCTTTGCTATCAACACCTAATCCATCTAGAGTTTTGGATGATGAGATAGACACTAGTGGAAATAATCAAAACGTAATATCATTGAATATGGATAAGAAGAGGACAAGTACACTTTTGTCAGATATTTCATCTATAGCAAGAATGGGTTCCGAAACTGGATTCCCAGAACTTAGCAAAACATCAATCACGGAGTTACCTAATTTGAGGAAGGATATGATTTTTACCCGGCAAGATATAATTCGAGTTGCAGTGGATAGAGCCAAAATTAGTGTTCATGAACTTACATACGAAGATCAAGAAGGGATTGTTATCGTAAATAAAGCAAGCAGAGAAGTTCGTGTCTATATGTACAGAAATCAGACAACCTCAAGACTTCAAACGGTGTATACAGTTCAA
Organism: Priceomyces medius; assembly: GCA_030570455.1. Lineage (NCBI taxonomy): Eukaryota > Fungi > Ascomycota > Pichiomycetes > Serinales > Debaryomycetaceae > Priceomyces > Priceomyces medius. The sequence continues at coordinate 827,192 of JAJLVV010000003.1, read as the reverse complement.
TGTTGGGACTGTATTCCATTAGACAATTCTAAGCATAGCGGATTGTTGGTCGTTTTAAAGGATGACCGCTCAATATGTTTAGTAAACCCTTTCTTAGACATAGTATCACCAAAGATAGACCTTTCTTCGTCACTTTCGCTGATTAAAAACTTGGTTAGCTCCTGTGATGAGAACATAGCTCTACGCTCAGTCTCAGGTAAGAATTATATTATGAGGTTAGTCTTGGAACCAACGAGTGATTTAGTGCTGAGTTGCATAAAATGTTTCAAATATCTATCAGGCTCAAAGATTAATGAATTTTTCTGGATGCTTTGGCGTTCCGCTTTAATGGTGGATGATTTACGAGACGACTGGAATGCATTTGTAATAGCATTATTATCGATAATTTATCCATTTCAAACAAATGATGAATACGTATTGAATAACGTTACTAAACTCTTACCTAAAGCAAAATATCTTCATTCCTCATTAAATTTCAGCTATTCATTCACTGATTTAATTCCTTATATTGTATTATCATTGCATTTAATAAGAGAAGAATTAAGATTGAACTCTCTAAGTGGTGAGAACTTGGACAAAATTGGCATCTTGCTAACACAGCTTACGGTTTGGATGGGATGGAATGATAATTGGACAACTTACTATATGATTGACTCTGGAAGAATAGATCAAAAAGTAAAATTTCTTCTGATTTTAGTTTTGGAGGAACCTCCCAATTTGCTTGAATCACTTGCTAGCCTTTTCACTGATAAAATCATTAATTACCTTACTTTTGCCCAACTTGTTGAAGAAAGCGAAGTTGTTGATGAATTAGTGACCCCCAGAACTCATCATATATTAAAGCTTTTTGAATTGTTGGTATCCCCCAACTATGGTCCAAATGATGTGATTGATATGATGTGCGAGTATGATATCAGTATGTGTGATTTAGAGACGTACCCTTCTGGAGTTTTTATCCCTTTGAAAGAAGCTATTCTGATTTGTCAAGAAAACCCAGCTTTTGAATGGACAAGTAAAGCATTAGATTTGGTAGGCAGAAAGGATCTCAGTATGTTTCTTGACAACAAGAACAGTGTTTTAGATGTTCTGACATCACAAGACCATGTTAAGGATGTGAATCATATTCTCTCAAACCTTTTAGAAAAAAATGAAAGTGTTGCTGCTTGGGATGGTCAAACAGAGGCAGACAGAATAAGTATAACAAAGTTAATATTCGACTACGACAGGAGATACTTTGAAATTACTACACTATTGCATCAAACGAAGACTCAAACGGCTACGTTGGTAGCTGAGGATGGAATTAGTGAGTATGATTTGATTGTTCTACAAAGAGCATTAGCTGCTATTGTTGCGCTTAGAACACTCACTATACCGTTGGGAAGAGCTGCTTTGTTTTATGGAGGCAGAAAACCCTTACTCACTGAGAAATTCCCAATACCAAAATTCAATTTGAATACACTTATTGCACCAACTATGACAAATATTATACTCCAAGATGGTGCAATTAATGAAAATATTTCTGAGTGGGGATACTTTCATAATGGTGTCTCATCTGGCTTAAGTATCAGTAGAGAATCAAAGGGAATCACGGGAAGCTGGATCATCTTTAATAAACCACCACAGCTCAATGCCCAGCATGCCGGATTTTTGTTAGGATTAGGTTTAAATGGGCACTTGAAAAAATTGGAAGAATGGCACATTTACAACTATTTAGGGCCGAAACATCCTTTGACTAGCGTTGGGCTATTACTTGGTATTGCTGCAAGTATAAGAGGCTCTATGGATAATAAGCTAACAAAAGTATTGTCTGTCCACGCAGTAGCCCTTTTACCACAGGGGGCTAATGATCTCAATGTTCCTGTCATTGTCCAAGCTGCAGGCTTGATTGGTATAGGACTTCTATATTTAGAGAGCCAGCATCGCCGTATGAGCGAGATATTGTTACTGCAAATCACAAGTTCTGTTTTCCAAAGTGACTCTGAGCAAATTCACGAAGGTTACAGATTGGCTGCGGGAATTGCATTAGGTTTCGTTAATCTTGGAAAAGGTGATGATCTCAGAGGATTAAATGACACAAAAGTTGTCGAAAGACTCCTTTCCTTAGCTGTTTCGATGAAGGATTTCCAACCTGCTCAAGAGTTAGATAAGTCTAGTTGTGGAGCCATAGTTGCATTAGGATTTATTTATTTGAAAACTGGCAATTCAACTATTGCCAATAAGCTTAAAGTCCCCACTTCTGACCAATTATTGGATTATATAAGACCTGATTTGCTACTATTAAGGTGCCTTAGCAAGAACTTAATTATGCTTGAAACAGTGGGAAATACAATTGATTGGGTAGAATCAGAAATTCCACATTCTGTATTGGAAAAGTTCTCTCAATTAGACCCGTTAGATAGTGATCAGCTTGCATATTACAACATTTTGGGTGGTTCATGTTTATCCATTGCCATTAGGTACTCTTCAACCCATGATTTAACCGCTCGTGACACTTTGTTACACTATCTCGATAGGTTAATGCTTATGGTAAAAAGGTCCCCAAGCAATTATGATCAGAAGATAACTTATAATAGTGCCAGCAACATTCAAGATTTGCTTGCTTTGTGTTTATCATTGGTAATGTCTGGAAGTGGTGATTTAGAAACCTTTAGAAGACTAAGAGTTTTACATCACTCAACATCTTCTGAAATGGGATATGGTAATTACATGGCAATGAATATGGCCTTAGGATTCCTTTTCTTGGGAGGTGGTCAATACGCTTTCCATAACTCGAATTTTGCCATTGCTTGCTTAGTTACTTCAATGTACCCCATATTTCCTAACGAAGAAACCGACTATGGAATCTACTTACAGGCTCTTAGACATTTTTGGGCGCTCTCTGTAGAGCCAAGATGTTTAATTGTCAGAGACGTGAGCACACAAACACCATGCAAAATTCCTATTACTATTAGACTCAAGAATGGCCAAACGAGGGAGATTCTCTCTCCTTGCCTTCTACCTAATTTGGATGAGATTTTAACAATTCAAACGACGTCACCAGAATATTTCAATGTCCTGATTGATTTTCAGTTGAACTCCGAATATTTGGAAATTTTTAAGAAATCGCTAACTATTTTTGTCTACAAGAGGCATAACTACCAGTTGTTGAAGTCCTCTGTCAACACACTTTTGAAAAATGAAAGTAAACTTCTACAAATCGAAAACGGAGAGATCAGTGTGGATCCGACAATATCCAGATTTATGGAATTGAAGGTTATGGAGAATATAGGAACCTTCGAAAAACAGGTTATACTTTTTGAAAGTGATAGCAATAACAAACCTTATCTTCATGATCATATCACAAGCAATAGTTCTGGCTTATCTATCTTCAACATTATAGATAACAAGATAGAGTTGGAAAGGATGGCTAAAAACCCTACTTCAGTGGAAGATTTGTGGAACTTACGATTACTTTTTGCATTCTCTGATAGACTTCTCAATGACGAGCTACATTTCATTACTCTAGGCTTTATAGAACAACTTAAGCATCAGGTGCAACAAATTACTAGCTAAATTTATAATCATGTGAATAGTTACTAGTTACATAACCGCTATAAATTAACAAAAACGGTATTCATTGTGCACTCTCTATGAGATTGATCGCACACGATATTTATTTTAACACAGTCAGAAGAATTTAACCATACCACTCTCTCTACGCGACTTGACGGGGGAAATTAGACGACGAGGTAGCTAGTTTAAGTGAATTATTAGAGTAAAGGGTTCAATATGTTGAGATCTCCTATGTTTAACCCTAACGCGGGGTTGAGACAGAGGTTAATGCTTAGATCTCGTCCATTATCCTACGGACCACAGAGGATGAACATAACCCAGCCGTTATCTAGAGCATCACAAGTGGCCGAGCAGGCTGTTAAACAACAGCAGAAAAGGTCATTAAGCTCCTACTATCAATTCCCCAAGTTTCCAAGGCCAAAGAAAAATGTGTTGTACTACTCTACCTGGACAAGAGGAACTAAATTCATTCCTACCAAAAAGAACGTAAGATTACCAAGTTTAAAGATCAACAGAAGACTGTTTTCAAACGCTAACCAGAAGATCAAAAACAAGACCAAAAACTTTCACAAGAGATTTTTCTCAGCTGAAGCTAGGAAGCGTAGACAACAAAGAAGAAGATTCATTAGATGGTGGACTGTAACATCCTTAAGTATTGTATTGGGAGGTGTTGCCGCTAAGATAAACTACGAAAAAGGCCAAAGCGGTAAAGATGAAGGTAATGAGTATCAAATCAAACCGGACTCATGGCAATTGTACGTTTATTCAACTCTCCCTTTGAAGACAATATCTAGACTTTGGGGCCAATTTAATTCTATAAACCTACCAATTTGGCTAAGAAGTCCCTCTTTCAAAGCTTATTCCTATTTGTTTGGAGTGAATTTGGATGAAATGGATGAACCTGATTTGACCACATATAACAACTTATCTGAATTTTTCTACAGAAAGTTAAAACCCGATGCAAGACCAGTTTCTAATTCTGAGTTAGTTTCTCCTTCAGATGGAAAGGTCCTTAAGTTTGGAATTATCGACAATGGTGAAATTGAGCAAGTAAAGGGGATGACTTATTCTATTGACTCTTTACTTGGGTTACATTCTAAAAAACTCGCAGCGCCTGCTCATTCTCTTGAGTTTGAGCATGAAAATGACGAAGAAGCTGTTTTAAAGAGAGATCAGGAATTCGCTCAGATAAACGGTATATCGTATACCATTGATGACATTGTTGGCGGTCTGGGAGAACAAACTCATCATATCAACGATTTCAAATATAAGGATGAAGGAGATAAAACAGCAAAAGGTTTCAAGTCTACAATTTCAAAAGAGGTCAAAGTTGCACAGAGCTTGGTTCCAAATGCAGATAGCTTAATGGGCGCGAAGAAAAATTTGTACTTTGCTGTGATATACTTAGCTCCAGGCGACTACCACAGGTTTCATTCTCCTACAAGTTGGGTTACAACTTTGAGACGGCATTTTATCGGTGAGCTTTTCTCTGTGGCACCTTTCTTCCAAAAAACATTAAGAGGTTTATTTGTTTTGAATGAGCGTGTGGCTCTTTTGGGATACTGGAAGCATGGTTTCTTCTCTATGATCCCAGTAGGGGCTACTAATGTTGGAAGTATTGTCATTAATTTTGACAAGGACTTGAAGACAAATGACATCTATGAACATGAGGTTTATCTGAGAAGTTCATCAAATGATTCTGCAACTTTAGTTGGCAGTGATGATGATGAGGCTACAATATTTTCTGGTGTCACAGTTAGAGATACACCGCCTAAAAAACTAAAGAAAAATACTGTTTATGAAGCCACATATACCCGTGCAAGCAGAACGCTAGGAGGCTACCCTCTCACTAAGGGTCAAGAAGTAGGAGGGTTTAAACTCGGTTCCACTGTCGTTTTAGTGTTTGAAGCTCCGGAGAATTTCACATTTGACTTGAAAAATGGACAAACAATTAGAATGGGTGAATCCCTAGGTCACTTTCAAGAATGAATTTCAAGGCTATACCATTTAGAAGATAAATTTTCAGTTCAACACTTGCTTAATTGTCATTAATGTATACATATATATATATATAATCTCTAATACTTAAAAGAACCTGCACCGTATTTGACCAAATTAAATCACGTGCTAAATACTGAATGTTATTTTTTTTTATCTTTCAACACGTCAAATCGTGTAACTGATAGATTTGATCTGATTCATCTCAAAGTATTTGGCCAGCAAAAGACATAAATAGATCTGTGATCTCCATCTATAAGAAAAATATTAGTTAAGAAGCTCACAGGATAGCATTAATAGAAGTATAAAGCTGGCCTTTTCAATTTTGTTAGTGAATATCGCTTGCTTCAGTCTATTACGTTTTTTTAGTCATAACCTCATAGGCGTCATATAAATAAAAATGTCATTCCTTAACACTATCAGAGGACTAGGAAGAAGTTCTAAAAAAGGTAAAAATGAAGGCACTACAGCTTCACCTTTTTATGCACATTCCAACGGATCAGGATCACCTATAAGAAGATCACAGTCTCCAACTAAGTTATCACCTAGTAAACAGCAGAGAGTTAACGAGCAGTTAAAATTCATTAATACTGAGCATTCACCCACTAGAAGGTCAGGAAGACAAATGCAACAATCTAGACCCCAGCAACAGAGTCAGAAACCTACATCCGAGCAAACTGAATCAGAAAATATGCCACTATTTATGTATGAACCTTTCGTCAAAACTGCCTTAGTTAAAGGTTCTTTTAAGACCATCGTGCAGCTTCCTAAATATGTGGATTATGGTGAGTGGATTGCATTGAATATATTTGAAATATTTAACAATTTGAATTCTTTCTATGGAGTAATCAGTAGCACAGTAACTCCTGAAAAGTTTCCAACTATGAATGCAGGTCCTCACACAAACTATTTATGGATCGACTCTTCTGGTAAAGCTATCAATTTACCAGCAGGTCAGTATATTGACTTCGTCTTGACCTGGATTTCGAAGAAAATTAACGATCAGTCCGTTTTTCCAACAAAAAACGGTGGTGCATTCCCTCCAACTTTCCTAAAGGACTGTAAAAACATCTCGAGGCAAATGTTTAGAATATTTGCTCATCTTTATCACAACCATTTTGAAACAATTTTGAATTTATCTTTAGAGGCACATTGGAATTCATTTTTCGCTCATTTTATAAGTTTTATTAAAGAACACAACTTAATTGACCGTGGTGAACTTGAGCCATTAATGCCTTTGATTGCCAATTTTGAGCAACAGGGGAAAATTATTTAGACATTTACATTCAAAATACATAAAAGTTTTTTTTCTTTTTACCTCTATAATAGTGTAATATTGTGCTAATGTAATCTTATGTACAAGTAATATGTTTATATATAAATCATGATTCATGAAAAGAAATACTTGGAGTCATTAACCACATGTACATCCAAATCGCCCTTTTCTGGGATATCTGGGAATTTCAATGGAGCTAAGACTTGAAATACTTTGGATGAAGATCTGCCCACAGTTAATTCGTTCATATCGTAATCTTCAATTACGCTTATAGTAGTTACCATATTTTTTCCCATTTCAACAACATTTGGTTCATCAGAACTCAATAATTGTTGTCTCTTCTTTTCCAAATAAATCTCATCAGCTACGGTTAAAGCTCTACCTAAATCCTTGACGATCTTTCTCCTTACCTCCTTAATTTTCTTTGCAGCTTCACATTCACCTGAGATGGTTATGACCTGTAAGAAGCCTTTATAACGTTTCTCAAATTCGTCTCTTATCTTCACAATCAAGTTCTCTTTATGGAGTTTAACAAATTCTTGCCTGATAAACAGGTTCATAGTGTCTACATCACTTGCATGTGTCCAGTAAGAATCATGAACAGAAGCAAATGAGATTCCTTTTTCCCCACATGCCTTTGCGGTCATTAACATATGCGTGGCATCCAAAGAGTGAACAAAATTAGGCGGGAAAGCAGCTTGTTGTTTACGAGCATCCACCTGACTAGCACCAAAAGGATCCGAAATGACAATGTCTTGTAAATTTGTTGAAATAATCTGCTTCTTGCTTACCCTGTATGGCTGTACACAAGGTAATCCCAAAGGAGTAGTCCAAATGACAGATGATAGGTGACTTGGTTTATTCGAGTTCTTGGCTGTCTTTTCTTCGTAATCTATGCGTACAGATTTACTTATTCTCTTAGCAGATTCACCTAACCAATCTTGAATCAAATGTGCACCTTCAAACAATTCTCTGATTGAAGAGAACACCAAAGTTGTAAGATATCTAGCATGTTCTGCAACTTTTTCAGAGTCTTCTTTACTAAAGTAGTGAGAAATTTGTTTCTGAATTTGAAGAGCCGCTCCAACGAACGTAACACCATAAACATTTGTCATAACTGTTTGCTTAACGACCTTACGCGTGATTTTGTCTCTCAAGAAGATTGCATATTTGTCACCTGCTTCGGCTTCAGCGTCGACTCTTTTTTGAACTAGTTCTGCAACGAACTTATAGACATCTTGTGGCTTTTCCGCTGGTACCAAATTAACTTGTCTAGCACCTTCAACGTCACCACCAAGAGCTGCATAATGTTGTAAACCGTTACAAGTTCCATCTTGATGAATTGGAATATGAGAAACAAATTTTGTAGGATCTTCCAATTGATAAGCATCGTGAAGTTCAAAGCAAACACTTAAAGCCTGCCATGGCTTTTCACTATTGAGCCACCAACTATTTGGCGCATGCGGATTAGTAGCAGATTCAAAAACATTGTGTAAATTGTCATTAACAAATTGAAGTCTTTCGTGTAATGGCGCCTTATCGATACCATATAAATTAGCAAGATGGATCTTAAGCCATTCTAGACCCCTATCACCTAGTTCTTTTCCTTCCCAGAATAAAAATAAGGACCTCGTCATGTCATTACCAAGATGATTAAAGTGAGGTGATAATGGGTAAGCCCTTCCTCTGAAATCCACATTATGAGGAAAGAAGAGCTTTTCACCTATGAAAGCTCTTGCTATCTCTAATTTATAATTTGTATCACATCTTTGAGACCTTGCTGATGCTGCTTCATTCATAGCCTTTTTGACCTTTCTTTGATACTCTGATCTTTCTGAAGGCTCTGCGTTCAATGATATTGGTTCTGGTAGCTCTGGTTCATCAACAATTGGAGGTATATCCAAGAATTTGTCACCAGTGTTCCAATACTTAGAAATAATGTCAAACACTCTACGATTAATTGTCCAAGATGTTTCTCCCAAAACATTCAATCCTTCGTAAACACTATCCAAATTGTTGGCATCGGAAGCGGCTTTTAAATATGCAATTGTCTCAGCTGAATCCTTGATTCTGACCAAGTTATTTTGTGAGAATAAGTAGCCACCGTCATTATAGTATGTCCATGGACGTGGTGGAACCAACATAGGCAACATCTGAGGCTGAACTGAGTTGCTCAAAGAATTACCTGCTAATTGACGAACCAAATATTTGTGGATTTTCAATATTCCAAGTCTTTGTCCCTGAAGGTATTGATATGTATGGTAAAAAGCTGGTTGCATACCCTTCACGGCTTTTCCTGTAGTTGGATCCACACCATTTACAGGGACCTTTGCCACATGGATTAAAAGAGAAGTTAATGCAGATCCAACCTTAGCGTGGACTGGGTAGTCCCACTCATTCGAAAATGGATCATTTTGATCAGCATTTTTTCTGTTCCTCAAAATTTTCTTCCACTGATTTGTGTTCTTCAATTTCTTAGACAAGGCTTTACCTTGAACCTTCAATAAATTTTGAGATTTATATTCAAGCTCGATTGCTTTTCCGACGGATATGACAGCTCTTGCCGTTCTCATACCATCAACTATACCTCCTGTAGCGTTCAACTTCAAAAGTTCTAAGATTGTCAAAACACACATTTTCTTAGGTGGGACAAGTAACAAGTACGGTGCATAAAACGCTCTGTCCTTCAAAATAGATTTCTCTTCAGGCTTACAATTGTCAATGGAAACTTCCCCATCTATCAATTTTTTGCACTGGTCAACTTCTTCTTGGACGTAAGGTAATAAATCAGAATACCATTTAAACAACTGAACATTTAAGTTCTTGTTGTATGCTACAGCACCTCTTTTCTGCATCTCCTCAAATTCGTGTTTCCATTTCACTTTAGCACCGTCAACACCCCTTAACTCTAACTGTCTTTGTCTTCCTTCATTAAAAACATCTAATGCTTCATTGAATTTTTCTCTCTGCTCGTCTGTCTTTAAACTTTTGTAAACAGCAAAGTAATCTTTCTTTTCTGTAGGGGAATTATTATGCAAAACGTTATTTTTAACTTCATTCTCTATGTTGTCAAGGAAACTGTCCAATTCTGGTGAACTGCTCTCAGATTTCAAACCTAGAAGGGTATGTCTAATCACTTTCAAACCAAAAGAGTTCACAGCTTTCAAAGTTTGTGCATCCATGTCTAAAATAGGAGCATCCGTGTTCTCATTTATGAAGTATTCTGGTGTCTCATCTACATCATCAAATTTCAATTCAACATCATTATTCCTTACCTGTTTGAAAACTGGGATCAAGTCATTTGGGACATGGCCTTGAGTAATTGCAGGATTTGTAAATATCTTCATTAATTCGTCGACACCTATTACATCAATGTGTGAAAATACTTTCTTTATGAATGATTGGTTGAGCTTCTCAATGTATTTCATGTAGGATAAGGATTCAGGGTCCTCGTTTAAGCATTTAGAAATAAGGATGGCAAAAGTTCTATCGTTAGGTTGTACATCAGTATAAGTTCTTTTGAATTCTTGAAAATATTCTTCAACTTGCTTTAAACTGACAGAATCATCTTGTGACCACGACTCTAAGTATTTATTGACGGAAAAGATAAAATATTCTGATGATGAGAGAAGAGGATAAATAGCTTGTAAAATTTTATCTGCTCTTTCAAAGTTTTTACTAGTTAATAATGCATCAAGCAATGATTGAAGATGAACCACGTCTTTTGCAAACGGTGATCTTGTCACTGGGTCGTATTGTGAAGACCATGCGACCTCTTTCCTTTCTTGGTCCGAAATATTTCCTAACGACACAGGGTTAATTTCTGCAAAAGACTTATTATATAGCCCATTCCTTCCCGGTGTTGTTTTTTTATTCTTTAGATCTTCTAAAAAGTTATTGTAAACAGGAAACAGGTCACCTGGCGGAGGTATTGTGTTAGTGAAACTAGTAATGCTTCTCTTTAATGATTCACTACCCCAGCTATATTCCATTTTATCCCACTTTTGCCGTGAGCCACGGCCAAAGCAAGTTCTAAACATTGTCCTTGGTAACATTGCTGCTCAGGTAAACACAATTTATTATTGTTCCCAAACTATTTGTAGTGATATCGCTTTATTAGAGATGAGGTCTTACTTTGAAAAATTTAGAATACATACATAATAGTGGATTAAAAAGAAAGTTAAAAAAAAAAAGTTTATGTGCAGTACATAAATAAATTGTGAAAAGTACAAGTAGCGACAGCACTAGCATTAAAACAAAGGAATAATGGTTTCTCATCGTTAATATAGTGCACTAATGTAGAAAGTACACAGAATTAAAGCACATTACGTATTGAAGTCGTCTATTAAAACCGGAAAGAAGGCAGTAGTAGAGCATCCAAGGAGGTAAGCAGGAACCTGAAGGTAGCTAGCCACACAACTTTGAAATGCTCCGCAAAAGCCTTATGATGCAGCACGCCTTAGCCAGAAAGATCCTCTCATAGAGATGATCAGCCATTAGAGATGATCATCGTAAGATATAACTCACAAACCCATTTCAGCTTGGAGCGCTTTCAATGCTTCTTCGTCCTCGTCTTCTTCTGTTGCAACCAGAGGTTCTGCTTTGTTCACTACAGGGAAATCAGGTAAATCTTGATGCGTAGCCTTGTTTACAGCTGGTTGTGCCTTCTGAGATTGCCGTTGTTCCTTTTCTTCCTCTTGGAGCGCAGCCAATTCTTCGTCTAATTCGTCTTCATCGACATACTCTGTACCAACTGGTCTTGAAATAGCCTCTGAAATTTCGTCGGCTAGTTCTACTTGCTCTCTTATCTCGTCCATAGTTTCCTCTACTCTGTCGACATCGTATTCTCCGTGTATCAGTTTCATTGCATGTGCACCTTGTTTCATTACCTTCATAGTTTCTAAGTTCAAATTTGCACCTTCGATAGCATTCAAATTTGTCTCTAATGAGTCAATTTGATTTTCTATCTTCATTAAATTTGTTTCGTATCCTTTTTTTTTCTTTAAAGCATTCTTTGCTAAGACTTTATTTGTAGAAATATATTTACGGGCCAAAGCATCCTGATCTTGAATTTGAGATTCTAAGTGGGCCCTCTTCTTATTGAGCATTTGGATATGCTCTCTGAGTTCTACTATGGCCTTTCTCGGTAACTCCTTCTTCTGTTGCTTATTGCCCCCGAATATATAGTTCCACATGATTAATTCACTTCCTGTCCAGTTGAAACCTATAATTAGGTTTAAAAAATAATAAGTTTGGTAGATTTGAATAAGCCGTGTATGTATGGCTAATACTGGCAAAATTTCACTATCTGTATTAAAGTATTGCCTGATATCAAATGAATTTTGTTATCAGATAATTTACTCCCTAGCAGCGGTAGCTAACCCAGGCAAATAAAAACAGTAGCTTTGAAAACAGTAAAATATTTAAATGCCACTTAAGAATGATTCTTTAAGCTAGATAGCAGACAACTCAAGCTTCTAACGAAGAATTTAGAATGGTTAGATAGAAGTTTTATAGTAGTCGTTTGGTAAATGACAATGATGTTCGGATATAGTATTTTGGTTAATACACTAAAAAAACACTATATCATGGTTGGGCTCTTTAGTTAGTATTACATGAGTGTATCAGAACCTTGATATAGGTATCATTTATATGCTCTATATAGCTGGTGCTTCCGTCAATTAGCTAACTAATACCCAAAGTAAGAAAAATATAATTAGTACACCAAATATCTTTAAAAATAGCCATCTATTTCTCGTAATGTTAGCATAATACTTTAATAATTCTCTCTGTGCTCCTGAAATGTTCATATTGATATCTTCTACGTTACCGTCAATACGCTGAATAGTTTCACCTTGCTCGCTAACCATAGTAGCTAGTTGCTGGAATAAATTACCAACTTCGTTGATTGTTGATTCAATTGTCTCGACTGCTCTGTTTCTCAGCTGCAAATACTCTTGCCCTTGATTTTCCATTAACATCATTTGTTGCGTTTGGTTCGGTATAGACAAGTATTCATTCCGTGCCCCATAAGGTACTGAAAAATCTGGATCCTTATCAGGGTCATATGGTGAAGGAGACTCGGCTCCCTGTGCACTTAGGAAGTATGGATTTTCTGCCAAACTGTTTAAATTATCACTATTTGCATTCAAGGGCGATTGTGTATTTGACCTGTGGTTAGATGATGTTGCTGATAAGAAGTTTTCGGTCCTTGATTTGTTTAAAATTTCGTTCTTTTGTCTGACCTCCAAAACGTTCTTGAATTCACCGGACACATTTTTCATCTTTGAATTTAATAAACTCAAAAGATTTTTAGAGTATTGTGATATTTGAGAGTCAACTTGAATACTTGACTCTCCATTTATGAATTTTCTTAAGTTGGTGATACTCTGTTCTATTTTGAATATCTCTTGTTTAATCACGTAGGTGAGCTCATTTACTTCCACAGGTTTATCATCAAATAGAGGTTTCCTCCTTGCTAATAATGCTAGTTTACTTAAAAGCTCTGTTACATGTGCAATGTCGTTCGCTATAATACTTGCTTGCTGTGTTAATGGTGATCTTCTTGGTCGTCCATGTTGAGCCTGCTTTCCACTGATAGCACCACTTCCTGCCTTTTTATTTAACTTATCAAACGACGAAACACATTGCTGAAACTCAAATGTACGATTCTGAATCCCAGAGCTCATCTTGGTGCCTCGATTAAAAGGAAAGGCTTCTTATCGCTTGAAATTAACCGTTAAGCAATTACTTACGGCTCAAATTATGTGTTAGCTGGCTTGAATTTCAAAATGGTTGTATACAGGACAATCTTGTGATCGGGTTGTTGCAGTATCATTATCCTAAACTTAGCTCGCTTTCTCACCCTCAGACTATTGAAAGGTTACCTTAGTAGATTAAGTGGTATGCTTTCTACCAATATTTGTTGTGTAAATTTTGAAAAGTGTATTGTTAATACAATATAGAGTATGAGAATCAACATACAATATAGAGTATGAGAATCAACATACAATAGAGAGTATGAGAATCAACTTAAGTTGGTACTATAAGAAATGATAACTTTTTAATACTGTAGTGGCTTAAGACTTCATTGCCGTTGGCTGTTTTATTCAACTATACAGCAAAGACTATTTTGTGTAAAATGCTGGGACATCCTGAGGATTGTTGGACTTAGGCTTAGGAGTGGATGTCTGAGAATTTTACCTGCAATCCTAACTTCCACAAATGAAGGAACAGTATCGTATTCTCTAGCGGTACAACCACTCATACCATCCATACTACGAGTTTGCCTTTTATTCTTTTGTCTTCTTTTCTATTTCTTCGTAATAATACTGATAAGTAACACTTGAAGTTACGTATCCTACTCGGTTGCGAAAAGTGAAGAAAACAATATGCTTATCATAAACAAGTCATTTGTACAATCATTCTATTTTAACCATGTGAGTGATTATTGGATGATCGTTGATTGCTTTAAAGTTAATACTGATATTGTGGACAATATATGAATGCTAATAATATCAGTTTCGTACCAAACTGAAATATATATTTTGCATCTAATAATAAACTGAGTTGAGTGGGAGACGTTGGATTTGCATAAACAACTTCTTAATAAAATTCTTCAGGTTTCTTCAGTATTAAATGAGATTTTAGTATAAGGTAGCTTTCAGCATGATCTATTAGAGTAGAAGAAAGAAGAGTGAAAGTTTAGTATCTTAAGGTAAATTTCGTAGCATATAAAAGTAATATCGTAAAGTTCCCCTAGCCATAATTTTGGCAAGAGTTTTCTTTGTTGAATGAAGTCGCTTACTTAAAGTCAGTACTTGCTCGTCTCTGATCTACTTGATACGAAACATCTCAGTACTGCCTACGCGACATCTTAATATTACTAAATCGGGATTTATTGTAAATAAGAAAAAAAAAGTCGTGTGTACGGTGATTTGCGATAATTCAAAACAAAACATAGGCCAAACTAAACAAAAAGTGTTTTAACACAGCGGATTTGAAATATTGTACTGTTTGTTAGTCTTACAAAGATTGGAAATAGCACAAGGTCAAGACAATTTGCAAGGTTTGCTGAGGAATCTTTGGAGGAAATACTAGAAAGCAAACGAAGAAAACATGAGAGAGATCGTAAGTAGTCAACGCGTGAAAATGTTACAACTCATAAATTAGCTCAAAGGGAGACGAATACGTAACAAAGACACTCAGAATCAGTCTCTTAAGACATACGTTTTGCTGTCACGAGCCTCTTGGTTTGTTATATTGAGATCATCAGATACTAACTAAATCAGATTCATTTGTCTACCGGTCAATGTGGTAATCAAATTGTAAGTATAAATTCAATTAGTGAGACAAGGACTTAATAGCCACAATCAACGTAATGTGTTTTTTTGAACTTCGATGTTATTTTAATTAAATTTTATAAGCACATAGTGGATATCAATACTCGGTCTAATTAAAATGTTCAGGAAAAATACTAACATGTCTAGGGTGCTGCCTTTTGGGAAACAATTTGTGGTGAACATGGTTTGGACAACAACGGAAACTATCATGGAGATGATGAATTACAAAGATCAAAATTAAATGTCTATTTTAATGAAGCAAGTTCTGGTAAATATGTTCCAAGAGCTGTTTTAATCGACTTAGAACCAGGTACTATCGATGGCGTCAAAACATCCCATATAGGTAATTTATTCAGGCCTGATAACTTTATTTTTGGACAGAGCTCTGCAGGAAATGTTTGGGCTAAGGGTCATTACACTGAAGGTGCTGAATTAGTTGATTCGGTTTTGGATGTTGTAAGAAGAGAGGCAGAAGGATGTGACTCTTTGCAAGGTTTTCAAATTACTCATTCTCTTGGAGGGGGTACTGGATCTGGTATGGGTACATTATTAATTTCAAAGATCAGAGAAGAGTTTCCTGATAGAATGATGGCCACCTTCTCTGTTGTTCCTTCACCGAAATTATCGGACACGGTCATTGAGCCATATAACGCAACATTATCTGTTCATCAATTGGTTGAGAATGCCGATGAAACTTTCTGTATTGATAACGAAGCTTTATATAATATCTGTCAAAGAACCTTGAAGTTACCACAGCCATCCTATGCTGAATTGAATAATTTAGTTTCATCCGTGATGTCTGGAGTGACTACATCGTTGCGTTTCCCAGGTCAATTGAACTCTGACTTAAGGAAATTAGCTGTCAACTTAGTTCCGTTCCCAAGATTGCACTTCTTTATGGTTGGATATGCACCATTGACTTCAATGGGCTCGAAATCTTTTAGATCGTTGACTGTCCCAGAGTTAACACAACAAATGTTTGATTCAAAGAATATGATGGCTGCTTCAGATCCAAAGAATGGACGTTACTTAACTGTTGCGGCATTCTTTAGAGGTAAAGTCTCTGTCAAGGAAGTAGATGAAGAAATGCACAAAGTACAAACCAGGAATGCTGCTTACTTCGTGGAATGGATTCCTAACAATGTACAACAAGCAGTATGTTCAGTACCACCAAGAGATTTGGATATGAGTGCTACATTCATTGGAAACTCTACATCCATTCAAGAGTTATTTAAGAGAGTTGGTGATCAATTTAGCGCTATGTTCAGAAGAAAGGCTTTCTTGCATTGGTATACCTCTGAAGGTATGGACGAAATGGAATTTACTGAGGCGGAATCGAACATGAACGATTTAGTCAGCGAATATCAACAATACCAAGAAGCTAGCGTTGAAGAGGAAGAATTGGACTATGCTGATGATGTTCCATTGGAAGATGGAATGGAGTAAACAATTTCAAGAATAACTGTTCTTGAAGTTTGAACAAGAAAATAAAGAGAATATAGTCGCCACATTCTTTCATCTCAACTCCTTTCTTTTTTGTTACATACATATTAATACCCTTGCTCTACTTCTCTTGTTTACGCTATTCTTTATATATTATCAATTGTTTAACTACCACGATTAAAATTGCGGAAGTCTGTTGTTGGTTTTATTTAGGTTTTATATCACTCTAATCAATTTAACTCTCATAAGATAGAAGCTTTAACCAAGCATAAAGATTCAATGCAAATGTATGTGTGAAAATAAGTCCCCTTACGCTTCAGTGTCAGGCACACCAATGATATTGATATAGCCAGTTTATTTCGTTCTTCAGGGGTTTAGTTACCTCTCAAGAAGTTCTTGACGAAGCCATTTTTTTCAATAACGCTCTCGTTTCCTTGATCTTCGAAATATCTCAAAACATGACATTGTTGTTTCCAAAAATTTACTAACTCTTGAAACTCCATTTGACCCTTCATGTATAAAACATTTGAAACATTCAAATCACTGATAAATCTTTGTCTTTCAAACTCTTGTCTAATTTTTGTCTTAACATTAGAAACAGGCATATCCAATTCATATAAGTCACAGAATTCCTTTGATTGTCTCATGTATTTACGATACAAATGTATAACTCTTCTCCTCATATCTGCACTAGTTGCAGAGCGACGTGTGGTTTCTGCGAACTCGGTTGCTAATGTCATAGTTATTGTAAGGATACAGATATTTTGCTTCCAGGTGCGATTGTATATTTAGCATATTTTTATTTGAAAAATGAGCCATTTGGTTGGTTTAAATTTAATGACACAAAATTGAAATTATCATCATAATCTTAATATATTTAGGAAGGAAGTTCCTTTGCGGCAATATTCGTCAATATATTTGAATAATTTATCTATTTAAGCGTGTCTAAAATTTGTTGTAGAAAATCTCCAGAGGGTTCTAACAATTTGATAAACCTACAAAGCTCAAAACACCAATCCCATTTTTCTGATTTGCCTAACAATGTTATAATTTTTAGAATGACGTTTTTATCTTCATGATGGAGGTTTTCTTCCCTTTCCTCTTCTTCAGCTTTTGAATTCAAGTAAACAATTAGGAAGTTGTAACAGAGCTGGGGATTTTCAAGATCTATCACCCTGCTCATAAATTCAACCGGAGTTGTATTCAAACTCAGGAAAAATATATGCCAATACTCAATTTCAATCTTTCTCAAGCAGTTAATATATATACCTTCTGGCTTTTCAGTTAATTCTATTAAGCTTAGTAGGCTCCTGAGAGCGAGCGAATCTTCAGTGAGATATTGGTTTAGCAAAAGCTCAAGGCAATATTCAAAATTAGGGAAATTTGAATATCTTAGAAATACTTCTAGGACGTTCTCGGTTCTCAATAAATCATATTCAATGAATTTATTCAACACAATCTGATGACTGATTTTGTTCTTAATGAAAACATTGTTACCCTTCTTTACTATTGATTTTTCGATGCCGTTGAGTTCAATAGTTTCTAAGTGTTCTTCATCTATGCTTAGAGGATGGAAATCCTCAATGTCTATTTTGATGGGAACGTTTTTTAGTTCATTAATCACTTGGTGTAAGTTGTAAATCAATAGGATTGTTCCATTGAAAAAGTAAAGATATGGTGTATCGTTAATTATCTTACAGTGGAAAAATTCAATTGATTCGTTAAGTTTTATCAAATTGAAAATATTAGAGTTATTGTTATTCAGTTTGTCAATTTCATTTTTCAATAACAACAAATCACCGTTCAGAAGTAGAATTAGAAGATGCCTGTTGTCAATAATTGATATTTGTTGAAAAGACCCAACAGAAAGCCTATCTCTAATGGTATCTAGGTGAATAGTTCTTGCATGAGAAACTACAACCTTGGATTTGTTTTCTCTCGTATGATTATCGTTATGCAATCCAATAATATGGATCTTGTGGTCGTTGGTTACAATAACCAAATTATTTTCGATGAGATTGACAGCAGCAAATTTAACATTAAAATCACGCCTCCACACTATAAGATCACTATCAAAGTTCAGATAAGTTCCTCCTAATCCAAATTTTGTTCTAGAGCAATTTAGTACTAATACTTCATCTACAACCTCAGAGTTAGATGCCTTTGTCGTTTCGTTATCCTCTGGTTCTTCTTCATCTGTATCGTTACTTACACCATTCCTATCGGTAGGCTTCAAGTCAGTGTTAGGCCTTTCATGTTCCTCTTGCTTGGAAGTATTGCCTTTCTCTCTGCTAGTTCTATTAATCAAGACTAAGTAGTCCTCAAACCAAAAGTGATTAATGATATTTAAAGTGTCGAAATAATAATAATAGAAGTTATACCAAAGAAGGTGATTCACTTCATTATTTCCTGAGCTAAATGGAGTTGATACGGATATTTTATCTCCAAATGAAATTGACAATTGGTTAAACGAGTTTGATCTTAATGTTAACTTCCCATCGTGGCATTTTGGAGATTTGTTGTAATTTCCATTATAGACAGACCTTTGTAATAATACCTTTTTGAATTTAGGAAGAACTGGAAATTTTAATAAATTCCCTTTCTTTAAAATAAATATGTAATCTTTGTTGCAAAATATTGGAGCAGTGTAATCGATTATCGATAACAAATTAACCAAATACAATTTTTGCCCACTTAAATTTATTAAGAACAAAGTCGACCCATTGGATGAAATTTCGACTTCTGATGCATTCAAGAAATCAAGAGAATCAGACATGCCTTCATTATCATTAATTTCACTGAGAATCTGCGAAGAGTTAAATAATATATTACCAAATTTGGAGTATATTGACCATTCGCCATCTCTCTTAATTATCACAAAAAACATTCCACAAGGAGACCAGAGTGCTTTAGAAAGGAATTCATAGTTTGATATTATTGTTTTGATCGGTCTTAGCCTTTTGTCGCTTAATTTGAATAAGCTGATATCATTATTGACTTGAATTAGCATCAAGTTCTCACATTGAGGATTGAATGATATCTGAAATGTTTCTATCGGATTAGATTCGCTGAATTGAAATATCTTGTAGCCTTTAACTTTTCTCGAAGCAAAAGTGATATACCAAGCTTCGTTGTGTTCGTTTATGCAAATAAAATAGTTGAGATATTGGTTGTACTCTATAGATGTTATTTTGTAATTTTCACTCCCTTCTACTCTGCAAAACTCAAACTCAGAAGTATGAAGTATTTCATTGTCAAGGGTCTTGACATTAACTATTTGAAATGTGTTATCATCAGGTTTGCTGTTGAATATAATGAGGTCATGTGAGTTCTCTTTCAACCAAAACCTTTCGAGGCCAATGCTAATCTTTAAGGTCCTAAAGATAGATAATGTAACATGTTCAATTTGAAAACTAGTTTGTTCATCCTCAACTGACTGATTACCAAAACTTTCTATATTTTCAAGACTGACATCCTGGCTGCTTTGAAGAAAGTTCTTGGCAGACCTGACTATCAGGGAAACTGAAAATCGCAGAGGCTTAATGCTTAAAGGAAATCCCGCTTGCAAAAGTTCATTTTTTGATTCATCATATAATTCGTATAGTGACTTAGAATCATTAATCAACAATTGATAGATTATAAGATAATCTGAATCTGTTTCAACAAATAAATTGACTACCTTATGTTTCTGTAACTGTGAAGAGTTCACAGATACATGCTTAATATCAGCTCGTCTGTTTAAACCATGCTGATTGAGTGACTTCTTGGGTCTTTCGTGTCCTGTGAGTGGTAGTAGGGTATATTTGTTGTAAATGTATACACCACTCTCACCAATAAGAGCCAATGTCGAAGTATGTTCGATATCAATAACTTGAATTGGTTTCTTACTAAGTTCAATGCACTGCTGCGGGCAGCCATCTACCCACGACATCAGATTTTAAGTCTTCAAGTCTTTAGATTAAAGTCAAATGCCAAATGTTAACAAGTTTGATGATAGTGTGAATCCAAATAGGGCCTTTATATATCTATCCACAGTTACTTCAGTTTCTCTTGCTTATAATATATATGTTAATCGACAGCAGTATAATGTCTAAAGAAGTTTAACAGGTTCAACTTATGATGAGTACGGTAAAGGATAACTTGCAGATCGATCTAAAAAAACACGAAAGCGCCACTAAGAGGCAACATGTTAATCAAATATTCATTTTTTCTGAAAATAGGGCGTGTGGTCTAGTGGTATGATTCTCGCTTTGGGAACGATTCGTTGAATCATTTCAAATATGCGAGAGGCCCTGGGTTCAATTCCCAGCTCGCCCCATTTTTTTTGGTGGGTAATTTCTAATGACCCACTAAGACTTTTGCACTTATCATCACCTTTGAAAATATTCTTGAGTACTTAAGATCTACATACTTCAGTATTACACTTTATGATACTACTTGTTTGGTCTTTTACTTCACAGCTATGTATATTAATAGTAATTGAAATATATGATTAACGGTAAGATTTTTGGAATCTTGCTCTTGCACCACGACCACCGAACTTCTTTGGTTCCATTCTTCTAGAGTCAGCAACTAACAAGGTCTTGTCGTAAGAGGTGAAGATCTTCTTTAATTCGTTTTTAGAAGCTTCGTCAACGAACTTTTGGTGGTATGCAATCAAACCCTTAGCAATAGCCTGTCTAATAGCGTAAACTTGGGAGACATGACCACCACCAGAAACCTTGATTCTAATGTCAATGTTTTGGAACTTGTCTAAACCAACCAAGATCAATGGTTCGTAAACTTTGAAACGCAAAATTTCTGGTTCAACAACGGTGATTGGGGCACCATTGACCTTGATCAAACCCTTACCAGCCTTGACGTGAGCGACGGCAGTGGCAGTCTTCTTTTTACCAAAAGTCTGAAATAGTTAGTATTTGTTTATTAGAAGAATTTTGATTTGAAATTCCAGGAACGTAGCATTCAGAAATTATGAGGAATGAAATCAGCCAGGGGAGATTGAGTCTGCAGTAATAAAGGATGATAATTCAAACAAAGTATATTCCACTCTATACTTCCGTATCTGCTTATTATATTCATTCTCCCGGTGTGTTATACTTCTCTATTCTCCCAATGAAGATCAAATGGCACATTTTTTGAAAACCATTAACCTCAGTAAATAGCTTGTGTTAATTAGCTGAGTAGGTTATATTTTTTCTGTTTATATTTCATTATACTTATCATATTGTAGTCGACGGTGTTTCAGTACCATCTAACATCAATAAGCACTGAATTTACTTAACCCCTCCTGCTGAATCATGACGTCCTTCTCATTTCTCTCTTCAATGAGTGTTTTCGTTGATTACTTACTTGTACTGATGGAGTTGACATCGTTTACCTGTTCTTATTATTGATAAAAGATTTTTTCACCTTTTTTTTAAAATCCAATTTGTTTAATGTCTTGAAAATTAGGGTGAAAAAAAATTTGATTGTTACACAAATAATATGTTACACAAACTTTTAAGCGCAAAACTGGGACCGTCACAAAATAGCTTTTTTATGAATTTTGCAGTTTCGCATCAACAAAGTGCATGTTAAGCTTCTTGGTTTTACATGTTATCTCCAAAAAATTTTAGGGTGTGCACGAGGCAAATTGTTTCTCACGCTTGGGTTCTCTTCCATTGACATAAAATTTTCACCAGAACCATTCAAGATAACTTCTGTTTTATAGTTAAGGTAGAACAATACATCAAGCATGGCCATCTCTAAGAACTTACCGTTATTAAAGAACCACTTCAGAAAGCACTGGCAAGAAAGAGTTAAGGTTCACTTGGACCAAGCCGGTAAGAAGGCCTCTAGAAGACAAGCTAGATTGTCTAAGGCCGCTGCATCAGCACCAAAGCCTTTGGACAAGTTGAGACCAGTTGTCAGAGCCCCAACTATCAAATACAACAGAAAAGTTAGAGTTGGTAGAGGTTTCACTCTTGCTGAATTGAAGGAAGCTGGATTAAGCGCTAAATACGCCAGAACCATTGGTATTGCTGTTGATCACAGAAGACAAAACAGATCCCAAGAAACCTTCGATGCCAATGTTCAAAGATTGAAGGAATACAAGGACAAGTTGGTTATCTTCGACAAGAAGAACAAGGACACCACCGGTTACAAGCAAGTTTCTGCTTCTGCTGCTTTCCCAATTGAACAACCAGCTGTTGAAGTTGGCCCAAGAGCAGTTGAACAATCAGAAGAATCTGCCTACAGAACCTTGAGATTGGCTAGATCTGAAAAGAAGTACAAGGGTATTAAAGAGAAGCGTGCTAAGGAGAAGGCTGAAGCTGAAGCTGATAAGAAGAAATAAACTAACTACCAGTAGATATATTATAGTTAATATAATTGAGTGTTCATCTGAAAATAATAAATGCCCATAGCATTGCTAAACTCGAGCTATATTGATATAGCATCTGTAGAATAGGGCGATTAAAGTATTTTCAAACTTCATGTAAATATTTTAGGATTAAAAAATAGTCAAAGAATTAACTTTAGAGTTGAAGTTATTCTCGTTCCAAAGGTCCTCATTATTTGATCTACAGGTTGATGTTTATATATCTGATAATGTTTCATATATTACAGTTATATACGTTTAATCGAACAAACCGAAACCCATGTCATCGTCAGATTCCTCCTTAGCTTCTTCTTCCTTGGTCTCTTCTTGAGTCTCTTCAGCACCAGCAACGGCACCAGCAGCAGCTGGGGCTGCACCGGCAGCTGGGGCAGAGGTGACGTTGAAGAATAAATCCTTCAAATTTTGACCCTCTAAAGCCTTAGCGAAAAGGTCTGCCCAGATTTTTTCAACATCAACGTTGGCCTTGGAAGTCAAAGTGGCCAAGTTTTCAGAAGAGATTTCAATCTCGGCATCGCTCAAGATTAAAGCAGCGTAAGATAATGCGGTTTCAACAGCCATTTTCTCTATAACTAGACGTAATCAGTTTAAGCTTCTGCAGACTACTCTTAGTTGGTAATATTAGGAAGAAAAGATTAAGACTTGTAAAGTTCTCATGGATGTGCGTGAAAAATTCGATTGACAACAAAATCATTGCGGACTGCATCTCGGTTATTCACATCACATTTAATCCACGTGCTAGGGCCACTGCCCTGCCTGTATAGTACCTCACTATTGGTCGCGTGCTCCTCTATCAGAGCCCGGTACTTTGCTTCTCTAAATGGATAAGTGATTAAACTCTCTCTAATTGTACATTTTTTTGATTGTTTATACGCTTTGGGCCCCAATACTGAAATCCTCGTCTAATGTTATTGTACTTTATTTGTAAAGCCACCAGTGCACCCTTGTATCCCAAAAGATTGCTTTCCTCATTCCGACCTTCCTATACTGATAGCAACTTCTGGGTCGTAGACATTATCCATTTATTACCTTGGGGAACTGTCTCATTGACATTTAGACAAGGCGGTGTTATGTTGGTATGCCATACTATTGTTAGAACCTGTAAGGACTTCTTATTACTTCGTCAGAAATCGAAAGCACCTGACGAGATGGTAAAGCTAAGGAACCACGGTAAAATAGCAGGGATGACCTTTCGCGGGGGGTAGTCGCGCTAGCGATTCCAGTAGGGCCTTTACGCTCCACATTTGGGTTTTGGTGTCTCGAATAAAAACGCCACTCGCAACCTCTGTGGATAGAGTCCAGTGCTACCAAAGCAATCTTCTAGTGGGCTCAAAAGTAACCCTAGGCAATTGCAGCGCTGGCTTAAAAAGGAGTTTAGCCAAAACGAGGTCTGAAAACTTGCAACTTCCTCAGTGGCCATTAGGAGAAGCTTTAGGGAGAATCTATATCTGGACGCGTCGTCCAAGGGCTTCTCTCTACTGGGCCTTTACATCTACCACCCCTCTTTATCTAATTCACGCGCTCCGATTTATGCTCAATTACGACAATGGCCACTTTGGAGGTATTTGCTCTCCCTGATGACATGCATAACAATGCAGCTTCATGTTGTCAGGAATCGAAGTTGTTGAAACTCAAGAGTGTTTCAATAATTTGTTTCAAGCTACTCCCAAAGCTGGACCAGCTGCATCATCCCTCTATTCTCGCCTCGAATACCAGTTTACAAGTTTGCTACTTTATCAGTAGTGTAGGCCCAAGAATGAAGTCTCTCTAAATCACACTCTATATGTCTCGTCATGAATCCATTGGTGCCTCTTCATCTTACTCCACTGCTAGTCACGTCTACAACTATGTTGCGATACTCTACTCCTCGATGACGGCTATTGCATAAGGCTCGTATTGTTCTACATACCATAGGTCTCTAAACATGCCATTACAAGAACTGTGAATAGGCAAAAATGGAATTCTTCGCATCGGAGCCCTTGGCAACGTCAACTGCAGGCTCCCTACTTTCGCAATAACTCCTTCTCGATTTTGTATGTATCTGCAGTACCAAACCTGAATAGTAATAGAAGTGATTGCCTACGACCTCAGTCGATAGGCGCGATATTCCCTAGTAGGCAGGTATCCTGACTATTTTAAAAAATGTATTTGTAACCCTTGTTTCATCCCTTGCCCACTGCAGCGGTCTATTTGTAGAATGACACCAACCGGGATTATCTTAATATATCAATAAACAATCCTCCGGTTTCTTTTCAAACTCTTCCTTTTGTACAAATACTTAAATACTCCATTTTTGCTTTCGCTATACATCAGCAGCACTCATAACTTCTAATTTTCTTAATTCCCTTAGACGCTGCAATAAGAAAATCGATAGTAACAGGCACAAAGATAGGTAAACACGAGGATATTAGGTTGATCTATAATTAAAAAAGGAGACGGCCACGCCTTAATTACCACGATCTATATTTATATCTAGAGAAATCAGGGACCAAGCAGTGTTAATTACGCGCATACTTCACGTCATATAAGATAGCATTAACATCTAGAGCTCGACCATCGCTAGTTAAGCATACATTAAAAAATATCGACATAGCAATTTGTGATACTTTTTATAATTGCAAAGCTGCCAAAAAAAAAATAGGACTAATCGCTACGTGCGCAAAATAGCATCTAGCCTTCAGAGAGACACACAGAAGCAAGAACGCTTTTTACTTTATTAATTTTTCAAACAATAATACATCATAAAGAAAGATAGACAATTATGAGGTTTATTAGTACATTCACAGCTGCCCTTGGTGCTATTACTAGTATTCTAGCTCTTCCAACTACCTCAGATGGTTCTGCTGTTGGCAGAAGGCTGCAAAACTTCGGAGGTCATCCATTACTTGAGCCAAACAACAATCTCAAGATTGTTAAAAGAGATGGCATATGGGACTACCAGAAGAGCAAAATTAGAGGTGTGAATTTGGGAGGATGGTTCGTTTTGGAACCATATATCACTCCATCGCTTTTCGAGGTATTTGATCTGCTGAACATTCCTGTTGACGAATACCACTATTGTAAACAGTTGGGTAAAGAAGTTGCTCACGATAGATTGAACACCCACTGGGATACCTGGTACACTGAGGATGACTTTGCTTCTATTAATAAACTGGGATTGAACATGGTTCGTATTCCTATTGGGTACTGGGCATTCCACTTATTAGACAATGACCCATATGTGCAAGGACAGGTTAAGTATTTGGAAAGAGCTCTCGGCTGGTGTAGGAAATATGGCTTGAAGGCTTGGGTCGACTTACACGGTGCCCCAGGCTCTCAAAACGGTTTCGACAACTCAGGTTTACGTGATTCTTATGACTTCCAAAAAGGTAATAACGTTAATGTCACACTTAGCGTATTAAAGACAATCACTGACAAATTTGCTTCTTCTAATTATAACGATGTTGTCATTGGTATTGAGTTGTTGAATGAGCCATTGGGACCTATTTTGGATATGAACAATTTAAAAGACTTCTACAACCAAGGTTATCAGAATTTGAGAAACACTGGCTCCACTCAATTCGTAATTATTCATGACGCTTTCCAGGCTATGGGCTACTGGGATGACTTTTTGACTGTTGATGGTGGAAGTTGGAATGTTGTTCTTGATCACCACCATTATCAAGTCTTTTCACCACAAGAATTGAATAGAACTATCGATCAGCATGTTTCTGTTGCTTGTAATTATGGCTCTGACGCAAAGAAAGAATACCACTGGACAGTTGCTGGAGAATGGTCTGCTGCTTTGACAGACTGTGCGTTATGGCTTAACGGTGTAGGTAAGGGTGCCAGATATTCAGGAGATTTCCCTGGATCTAGCTACATTGGCAGTTGCCAGCCTTATCTTGACGTTTCCACTTGGCCAGAAGAATACAGAACCAACGTTCGTAAGTATATTGAAGCTCAACTTGACTCCGGTGAGCTTAATGCCGGTTGGATCTTCTGGAACTGGAAATGTGAAAACGCTATTGAATGGGATTTCAAAAGATTGACTGCCGCAGGTGTTTTCCCAAGTCCATTAACTGAAAGAACTTACCCTAATCAATGTAATTTCTAGACGTTTTGTTTCATCAACTTAAGTGTTAATAACAATTTTCAAATTATATCTGAAAATGGTCATTATTTGATTTTGAATTAGACCCACTGTTTTTTCATATCCGTATTACTTACCCTTAATGGCTTGTTTTAACAACTGCAACAGCTATAGCTTTGTATCATCGCATGTTAGGAGGAGGTTGCAGGAGGCTCGATGTATGCTAGCATTCTTCGAGGATCACACTTCTCCCTTCGAAAATTATTTCTTCTCTACAGCTATATTTTATTCGATCTGATTACCAAGTGTAATCTGAGGGAATGATATGTTATACATTTGTTTTCTTATTTTTATGTCATAATTAATATTATGTTTTAATTATTATATTATCTATTCTTTGCGACTACTGAAAAATTCATTTACGCGTTGGATCATCTTATCCGCAGCATAGTCATAGTCTTCTAAGCTATTGTATACTTCACACGAGAATCTACATATCGACTGATTATTGTGGTGCACGATCGGAATAAAAGTCTTGTCTTCATAGATCATTCTTTTGAAAATAAAATTTTGAAATTCAAGGAAGCTCTCGGGATTATTATAAATTTGTACCCTCTTCTTGTGCTCAGAGGCAATTCGATCGACTGGAATTGCTACATTAACCATAGTTGTAGTTAAGGTCTTCTTTTCATTCTCCATAACTGGTGAATTCCACTTTTTGCTGACGAGATCTCCCACTTCTAACGCTAGACCGTGACAGTAATTATATATAGCCTCTTCACCACCACACTCTTTTTGCCTAAACTCAATTGCAGCTTTTATGCATGAAAGACTAGCATAGTTACGTGTTCCCACGAATCCAAATTTGTTAACAAGTAATCTATCTTCTTGTTTCTCTGTTAGCTGTGCAGTTTCATCGACGTATGAGTGGCTAATAGGTATAGTTTGGATCGTTTTGAAATGTTTCTCATCAACGTACAAAACGCAACATCCTTTAGGTACAAAGAGCCATTTGTGCAAGTTAGAGAAATAGAAGTCGGGCTTGAAGTTGAAATTTATAGGTATCAACCCAACCGAATGAGCACCATCGATCACGGACACAACATTGTACTTCTTACACAACGCTGTAATCTCTTCAAAGGGGACTTTAACTCCAGGCATAGAAGTTATTGCGTCAAAGAAACAAACACGAGGAGAATGCTTCTTAAATTCGTCTTCGAATTTTTCGAGTACTTCCTCGTCACTAAGAGGATAATTTAACTCAATGTTAACACCAATAACCTTAAGTCTCCTTTCAATAAATTTTATTACATTACCACAACTGCCGTACACTGTTGATGCATATACAACCTTATCTCCTTTCTGAAATGGAAAACTTCTTAAGATACAATCTGCTGCTGAACTTGCATTTTCAAGTAGTGCCAAGTTTTTGTAATCACATTTCAAGAATTTGCTAACTTCTTTTATTGCATCCTCATATACATCCAACTCTTCATACTTTAGATACGCGTCTGGGAAGTTTGCATCTTCTTCCATAGCTTTGAGGAACCTTTTGAAAACCGGATCGGGAGTCAATCCGTATGACCCATGATTGACAGGTTTAACTTCGGGGTCCACAGAGGTGAAGTATTTATTTCTAAACGCTTTTCCAAATGGTGTCCTTGTCTCTGAAAGACCTAATAAATTTTTGGCATACTCCATTTTGTCATATAGACCGTTAGAGAAAAACGCACACTCGACGTTACCGACTCCTTATATCTTTTTTTTTTCTGAGTGATATAATGCATACTGATAAAAAAAGAGAGATAAGAAACCGATTACTTATCTGAGCTATATTATAAATCTAATAACAATAAAAATACTTGATTTAGATGAATTAGATCTGTAATAGAGTATTAATTATGCTGCTTCTTCTTCTTTGACCAGAATTACAATTTGTAGATTTCTTGACCTGGGTATGCATTTTATCGAGTCAACTCCAAAATGTCTATGTATGAAAATAGAAATACAGTCTGTCTATTACAATAGCATGAATTGAAACATTTGCAGGCCCGACTCATATCTTAAGGGGTAAAAGGAAGTACATTTATACACTTCTGATATCTTTTTCCAAATACCTTTTGTTAAATGCTTATCTAGAGATGTAGTATAAGCACGATCTCACAAGATATGGTTCAGAAGCCTAGGTGGACATTTGGTGAGAAGAGAAAATCAAAAGAGTTTCCCTGAGCTCTTTGGGCCAGGTTTTTAGCTACTATGATTTTCATTGTTTTCAGTACATGTTGTTCCTGGTACCGATCTTGTCTTTTGTCTTTTAGTGAAAGGTCAGGCTAGGAGGGATTGGGGCCATTTCCAAGACTTCTGGTAATAAAGAGAACATCTAACTTTATGTAAATCTACTGTGTTCACATACTTTTCAATTATATATGATTAATTTAAATATATTAAACTTTCATCATCATCTCAATTTTGCCATCTACAACCATATTTTAAAAACTTAAAAAGAGGAGTCAAATGTCTACTTCATTGAGCTTCAGTGCGATATTTGTTATAATAAATCTTGCTTTGCTATGTTTGTATATTTAGACTTTTAAGTTAAGAGACAGAAATTGTGGAGATTTCAGAGGTGTGCATTTGGCTTCTATTTCGATTTTATTTTCTGACAGCGTACGAAGGTAACCAAGTATGCTTTTGAAATTATTTCAACTTATAACTTCAATTTCAGGCACATATCTATGCTTTATGGTTATTTGATGTTTATAAAGCTTTTTTAGTCTTCTTTCTTGATATAATTGCATTGTTAAAAGCACAGGATTTAGTTGCAAATATCTTACACGGGTTGTCTGAAATATGCTTCACATAAGAAATATATCTCGATTTAAAGCCAGCAATCTAGGTATCGCAAAAGTTGGGTATCGGTCTAGTCCATCATGTATTCCCAAAGTTACCTTGATAGCTTCCTTCAGAGCCTATAGCTCTAATGAACAAAATAGGAAATTCCCCGATGTCGTAGACAAGGGCGATGGCGAAAAAAAAAGAACACTTATAGGGCCACCAAATCATAGGGTTACAAAGGAGCATCTACTCTCTAATGCTAATAGTATGCTATCACGTATGAGCATACGATTGAAGTGGATTTTGAAACGATCTAATAGGCCCTTCAATACGGATGATTATTCTGCATTTTTTTCATGGCTAGTTATGGGCAATGCTTTGCTCATAATATTGGCAACGACTACTTTCTTTTCCTTAGTCATTAGTACATTCAACACCGTCTTTGCTCAAGAGTTTGTTGCTCGAAAGCTTGGGGAATTTATTACAAAAAACTCGAAGTTGACAGTTACATTTGAACATGCCATTGTTCCAGGATGGTCTGACGGTAAGATTAGCTTCAGGAAATGTTTTGTCAGTAGACGACCAAAGTCATCTAAAAAGTTTATTCAAGGGTCACAAGCAGAAGCTTATGCAGCAAGTTTAGAGCATAATTCATATCTTCAACAAACTGAAGAAGATGATGGCAATTATACACAGTTTGATTTAACGATAGAAGAGACAAATGTTACATTATCATTCAAAAAGTGGATGAATGGGACCGGAATAGTAGATACTATGGAAGTGAAGGGTGTTAGGGGTGTTGTGGATAGAACCCATGTGCGTTGGGATCCAGATGATGATGCAACGAACTATAAGAATATCCACCAGCCAGATGATTTTGAGTTTGGAGAATTTAAACTTAATGATGTTTTATTCAAGCTAATGCAACCAGCAGATTTCAGACCGTTTGATGTAGCAATATATAACTGTGAACTTTCAAAACTAAGAAAGCATTGGCTCTTCTATGATTTTTTAAATGCTGACATAATGAGTGGATCTTACGATGACTCTTTGTTCACAGTTCACAAAAAACAAAGATTGAATGATTTTGATGTCTCTAACTTTACGAAGGAATGGAAGCGCGTCACGAGAATTAGGATTGATTCTTTAAATATTGATCATTTGAATAAAGGTTTGGATGGACCCTTTGGATGGATCACCAGTGGAGTGGTGGACATGACTGGGGATATTATGGTTCCAGAAGAAAATAATGAAATAACTGTATCTGAGATGATTTCAACCATCACTAATTCTATCAAGAAAGAAGCTCATAGCTACAAAAATCCGGAAATCAAAAACAGTCTGCGTCTAGGGCATCGTATGAGGATTAATAGGGATTACTTTAAAGATATCCTGAAGTACTTTGTCCTTGATTTGACTATCAGATTGAACAATGTTAGAGCACTGGTACCCTTCCAAGCTCCTGAACTTTCATATATCAACTATGCCCTAATCAGGCCTATAGTTGCTTACATAAACTCACGAAATACCTTCATTGAAATCAAGAGTAAAATTGTCAAGAATATAGAGGACTTCTCTGGATCTTGGACAGTGTATGATTCTTTGCTCATGGATGATATTTCAGAAGAGGTTTATGACAATTTTGTGGACTACGTGGCGGACGAAGAGCAAAGACTAATGAGAATGAAAAAAGTGGGTTTCTGGTCACTCCAGCTATTATTTCAAGTTTTGGTATTTGGGCTTGGTGCTATAGCTTAGCGCATTCCACTATAAATATAGAAGGAAGAGAGGGCTTTGCTTAATTGAAACATTTCCTGTAAATATTTACATAAACTATGCATAAGGGTATAAAAATGTGAGTCGATCACATACGTATTATAAGAACTAATAACGCAAGGTAACTTACTAAACTTATCACACTTAGAAGTAAAACTGAATCTCCGGCCGTTATGTACATCTCTTGATTCTTCAAAGGATTGTAAAAGAACTCCACTTCTCTCGATTTGTAAACACCTAAGAAATATATCACACATCCATATGCCGTATACACGATTCCAATTTCTAAGAATTCTTTCGAAAAAAGCTTTATAATTAGTATTGCAAATGAAAGGCATCCAATGGCTGATCTGGTGTATGCACCTTCATATGTTCTCTGGTGTGCTCTCACGTCTAGTTTTGTTGCTTCTGAAAGTGTATGCAACGTAGATGGTAGTCTTTCTGTACGGGGCTGAACATTAGGTTTATTGGTCATGTCTTAGCAACTTAAATAATATAGAGGCAGTTCTCCATAAAACAAAAGATTAATGTGTAGTTTACTAGTAATTGAACAATTTTAAGGATAATACTTTCTGAAGTATTAAACGAATTATAAAAAAATTAAGAAATATATTAAATCAAAATTCACTCAATGGACTTGGTACTTTGAATATCGACAAGCACCTCAGCTTTATTAGTTAGTATTGAATAAATATCGAGTGATTTTCATATAAGCAAAAAACTTTAGGAAGAATTAGAAAATAGAGGAATTAAATTAATTGTGCAACTCGTTCTTAATCATATCGGCTACGCTCGCTTTTCAGTGTATTTAATTACTCACCATACTTTTTATTTAACAAGAGAAATCATTGTTTGTTTTACACAAAAAAAGGGGAGCTTTGTTGTATTAAACGTTTTTAAGTTGGTGCAGAAGAAGTAGGCAGAGATTGTTTTATCCCTTAGTCAAGAGCTCTAAACTACTTTGTTCAAATCTGGAGGTACCATTTTCAAGGTACGCTAATTTAGAAGATCACAGAGTTGACCTGGTTGACATTAGACCATACTAGGTATAAACCATAAGCATAATGCCGGCAGCAAAAAGATATTGGGTCAAGGTTAATGTACCTACCTCCGTTTTGTCAAAACTTCCTCAATTCAAACAGCCTCCAGCTGCTAAGTCTAGGGTCAAGAAGGTTGTGTCTGAAGATAAAAAGTCAGGAACTAATTCCATCAGCACGTCCAAGGTGTCATCACCGGCACCTGGTGATGTATCTAACCAACAAAACAGCATTAAAATCAATTCAGGATTAAAGGAATCATCGACATCAGGTCTCACCATGAATAGCATTAATAATGACTTATATGCCCTTGACAAATCTGGGAAACCTTCTAAGAAGTGGACTAAAAGGGCGACTCAATTCAAAACATTCAGTGGTTTTAAGATAAGGTACACTAGATGGAAACAGAAAGATATTAAAGAGCCTAAAGAACCTAAAGAGAGTAGAGCGCGTAAAGAAGGAAATCAAGAACGAAAAGCCTCAGTTGGATCTCTACCTGTAGATAAAGAAATCAAAGCAGAAGCTTAATAGGGTTCTTCAATAGCTTTTAGTACATATGAAGTATGCTTTATGACGTTTATTATGTATGTAATATAGTTTTTTGCTTCAAAGTTGTAGGTTGATGTAATAATGCTGGGATATAATCGAGCATGAAATTTGAAAAATTACAATATTTATTTCTTTAACTAAAACTGCTTTGTAAATGATTCACCTTAGAGGTGGGGCAATCCCCATTGTTCACAGAAGGCTTGTATTATCAGCTTACAGGTTTTTGGCTGTGGGAACAGAAAAAGTGTCTTCTACGCAAGCAAATCATGCTATATCAAGCCGCCAATTGTTGTATACTACAGATCCAGCAACACCTGGGTCAATTTTTTTCTTACCCCATGGCACTAGAATTTTCAATAAACTTATTCAATTCATGAAGCACCAGCAGATGAAGTATGGGTTTCAAGAGGTTATCACTCCATTGATATATAAAACAAAATTGTGGAAAACATCAGGTCATTGGGAGAACTACAAAGATGATATGTTCAAGGTTGTGGGAAATGATATTTCAAAGGAAGATGTAAATGAAGACGAACATTCACATTCAGATGAGCATGAATACGGATTGAAACCAATGAATTGCCCAGGTCATTGCTTAATATTTTCTAAATTCGAGAGATCATATCAAGAACTTCCACTCCGGTTATCAGACTTCTCTTCTTTGCACAGAAACGAAGCAAGTGGTGCTCTATCTGGATTGACAAGAGTCAGAAGATTTCACCAGGATGATGGACATATTTTCTGCGAGCTACTGCAAATTCAAAGTGAAATTAAGAATACTATAAACTTAATCAAAGACACCTATCAAGTTTTCCAAATCGATAGCAAGCACATGAAATTTTTTCTCTCAACAAGACCTGAAGATAAGTATATTGGTAGCATAGATACCTGGAATAGTGCAGAGGCGCAGTTAACAGAAGTTTTAAATGAAACTTGTGGCGAAGGAAACTGGGAAATAAGACAAGGAGATGGTGCTTTTTATGGCCCTAAAATAGATGTTTTGTTAAAAGATGCGTTTGGAAAGGATCATCAGGTAGGTACAGTTCAGCTTGATTTCAATTTGCCAGAAAAGTTCAAATTGCATTACGTTTCTTCTGAAGGGACTCGCGATAATAGGCCAATTATGGTTCATAGGGCGGTTTTTGGATCATTAGAGAGATTTTTCGCCCTCCTTCTAGATCATTATCAAGGTAAGTGGCCATTTTGGATCAACCCAAGACAAGCCGTTATTATTCCTGTCAATGACACTCATGTCCAGATCGCTCAGAGTATACGTCAACAATTAGTAGGAGATATATTGAATAATGAGAGCCAAATATCTCCATTGACAGGTTTTAATTTCTATATTGATATAGATGAAAGAAAGGAAACAGTTGGTAACAGAATAAAGGATGCTGTTCAAAAGGGATACTCTTACATCCTCATGGTTGGAGATAAAGATATTAGAAACGGAACTATTGCTATCAGATCTAGAGATAGTCGTGCTGTTAGTAACATGACAGTGAAAGAAATTTATGAAAAATTTATCGAATTAGAGAAAACTTACAAATAGTTGAAAGCTTAAATTGCATTTCCTTGTACATAGTTACTATTAGAAAATATTCGTGTATTAATATATTCCATTAATGATTTCAAAAGTTTACCTTAATCTTTGAGTTTTGATGATCTCATCTACCATATCCTTTGTTAATGAGTATTCTGTCAATTTCAGCCCAGAAATCTTTCACTATCATTTTGTCTCTAAATCTTTTATCCCCTCTGTCTACTTTGATTTCCCGTACATTCCAGTCATGGATCTGTTTAGGGGTTACGTCTCCCAGATAGCTTAGATAATATCCTGTATATCTTTGAAACAACATCTCTGGTCTCGAGTATTTATATTTGGCAAACTGCCATGCCTGACCTGTTGTGAATATGGCAATAACCCTATCCCAATATTCAGGTTTTGTGAACATATCTGTATTGTCAACAACCATAATTTGTTGTGCAGCAGAGACAAGCCTATCAGAAGGATGTCTTACAGTAACTATTCCGGTTGCCTTTCTGACAGCATTGGGAGGCACAAATTTACCATTTTCTAGAAATTCCTTGATATTGCTCAAGGAAATGAGAGCAGTTGAGGCTGGGGAGATTATAATTATTGGTTGCTTCTTTGGAGTTGATGATGATGATTTGGAACCCGAAGATATAGATGAAGATGGCTTGGAGCGTTTCAATTGATTTATAAATCTCTTGGCATCTGAGATAAGATAACCGAAATCTATGTTTTTGGATCCCCTAAGTGTGGCATTATGGTCTATGCTTTCTCTTTCGAGTGTCTGGATTCTATTAAGTTGAGGATCTTCAAGCTTACGCTTCTTGGAGTCTGATTCATCACCACCGTTCTTCTTTAAGTCCGACGAGGCATCACCACTTGAAATTTCAGGTTTTTCCTCCTTCTTATTATCACTGTGGATGAACGATGTTGTCTCTGAGTTACCATGAAGCCATGTATTGAGCTCAGTCTTTACCAAAAACTTAAAATCTTGAATACCTAATTTCAAGCACTCATTTTTATAGTCTACAATAGATGACTTATCATGTACAGCACAAAATACGACTGCACGGAAATTTTGCACTTTGTCTTCATTGTAGAAACTAGTTGTAACATCCAAAGCATATTTTTCAGCTGAGTCGCCGAACCTTATATGTGTAGCATCCTTTATGGATTCTATAGAAGTTTCGTTTTCCCCATCAATTTTGAGAAAATTGAAAGGCACATTTTTGATAGTTGCTTCCCTCAATGCATTCAATGGATCGGGTTGGCTCATTTTAATCTAGGCGAACTTTTATAGCCTTTAGCTAGATATATGAGGTGGGTTCTTTTGAAGTTTGGATTGTATGCCAATTTTCTGTAACAGAAAGTGAACGAATATCGACAAAAACGTTCAATCCTGTATTTAATTAACTGTATAGATAGACCAATTTTGAAACATAAATTCGCATACCTAACATAAGAATTATAAAACACATTAAAAATAGATTGAAAGGAAGATATGTTAAAGGCGCAATGAGAGATGAAAGCAAAGTGACGGCATGGATGGAACAAGCGTCTATCACTCTTCAAAAAGCACAAAATCTATGTACATCAGCTCAAAGAGTGTTAGAGAATACGAACCAGGATCTAACGATAAGACTACCAGATGAATTAGATTATGCTAATTACTTAGCGGAGTCACTTAAGTGGCAACAAAAGGTAGTTCATCAAATCTATGAATCTCTTCAGCGTCGCGTGGAACGCCATATAACACATTGGCGTGCACAATGTGCCAATATGCTCGATCCAGCTTTAAGGGAGCTTGATGATATCCTTGCACAGCTAGAAAGCACAAATGTACCACTGTATCTTATAGAAAGTCAATCAAGGGAGGAATTCCAAAACTTGAAGGACTTCATATCATTTTCTGCTATCAACACCCTCAAAGCCAATGTGAGCATTTATAGAACAAATTGTGATAAGCTTTTTGAACTCCTTCAATCTCAATTTCGGGATACTGTTGCTGAAGCGTATCAATCATTAACCAAAAGATACAATAAAATTTTGAAGCAATATAATGAAACTGTTCCTGTTCATTTAAATCGCAAAGCACCTGCTGGTCACTCGCCATACGAGTTGACCAATCTTATCAATACTATTTTAAAGGAAAACACATCTTTGGAATACGAACTTGTGAGCATCTTGGAAATGCTTACAAATCATTATGACCAGTGTTCGCAGGGTCTTATTCTCTTTAAGCAAGGAAAGCCGGCTGAAGTCGATCTTCAGGTGCTTGAAAATGATTCTTTGGAATTACCTAATGTACATAAAGAATTAACTGCAGTATATGATATAATCATTAACAATGAAAATCGAGCTCAGAAGTTATTAAATTCCTCAGTTTCTTCCATTGAAAAGTCTATTTCCATGTTGAAAGATCAGTTGAGCTCCTATAGAATGTTCAAATCGAATGAAGTTTTCAAATTTATGATTTTGCTCTTCAAGACTCAAAATATAGTAAGTCAAGGTTCTATAGATAACGATTTGGGTATGGGTCCAATTGAAACTTATACAAGAACGATAAATCAGTTGGTATTTCACTATTCACAATTCCTTCAGATTTATAAAACTAAGTATCTCTCAGAGTTACATTATGAGCAATACGTGTATCCAAGGAAATTCTTTAGGAAACTTAACGATTTCTTAACAAATGAGCTCCAAGTGCTTCAAGACGAGGAAGCAGAAAGGCGACACAAGTGGCTCGCAACATATGGAAATTTCATACCGAAAGAGTTTAGGTTACCTGGTGAATACAATCAGCCAGCAGTTTCCCAGGTAGTTACAGAAGGATTAGATGATATTCAGAGATTCTTCAAAGACGGTACATTTGCTGAAGATATTGATGAAAGAAAGCTAATAGAACTTATGATGTCCCTGAAATCTTCAAAATTGGTTAAAAATCAACATTTTTCAATTCCAAGTAAATAGGTAAATTATTATTGCGTTCCAACATTTAAATATATATTTCCGTAATTTTGTGAAATTTGATAAATAATGTAGATTCTGTAGATAACAAAGTTAAATTATTTTAAAATATAATTAACAAACTAAAGACGATGAGTAATGTCTGACCATAAACTATATGAGTCTCTTGTATTTACCAAGGCTTCTCCACCAGGAGGTAATGAAAGTAATTCAAAAGAAAAATCAAAAAAACCAACGATGATGAGCATGATGAGTATCCATGATGAGTATTCGGATATGGAAGATGATAACAAAGAAGAAGAACAAGTAGAGCATGTTAACGACAAGATAGATATCAGGGTTGAAAATGAGCTAGGGGAAACAATGAAAAGCACCCAGTGGCTTGATGAGGCACCTGTAGTACCAGAAAGAGGTTCACGTCATGTGCAAACATATGGAATTGGTGCAACTTTATTGATGAAGATGGGATACCAAGATGGTAAGGGATTGGGTGTCCGAGGC
Source organism: Priceomyces medius (assembly GCA_030570455.1). Taxonomy (NCBI): domain Eukaryota; kingdom Fungi; phylum Ascomycota; class Pichiomycetes; order Serinales; family Debaryomycetaceae; genus Priceomyces; species Priceomyces medius. The sequence goes on along the minus strand of JAJLVV010000003.1, from coordinate 788,934 downwards.
GAAGGTATTATTAAACCCATTGAAACCAAGTTACGGCCCCAAGGTTTAGGGGTTGGTGGCGTACGAGAGAAGGAAGAATATTCCATAGAAACAGATACCGAAGATGAAGAAAAAGTTCAGTATAGAAAGAATGTGCCAAAGGAACAGACTAATTTAGATGAGAAGTTATACAAGCTCATAGAGGAACTTATTATTGAAGGTGTAGATGTTCCCCAATCAATTAAAGAGGTTTCTGATAAGGCGTCTTCGGGCCAAGACAACAAAAACGAATTGGAGCAGAGTTTCAAGCACCTAACTGACTTTAAGGAGCAATTTATTGAGACAAAGAGCCTGGAAACATTTTTGCTGTATCAGGTAGAGAATTTAGACAGAAATATTATGGAACGAAGCTCCGTTATTGAATCAGATCTGGCATTGTTAAATGTGCTAGAGCGAGTGGACAGTGAATTTCCTTCTTCAGATTATGAACAGATAGAGTTTATCAACAGTATTTTGAAAGAAATTACTGCTGAGCCATTAAGAAATGGGAAGGCTACACCAGCAGCATTTGCATCTGTTACTTCTTTATTTGTGGAAAGGATATTCAAAAATGATCTTATTGATATTCTGGAAAAAGATAACGAGTACATCACAATTTTAGCTGATTGGTCAACTCTATTCAGAAGTACTTATAAGTCGGAAGACAGTAATAGTCTCAACTATTGGGACTCCATGGTAATTTTTTATCTTGAAACGTCTTTAGAAAGTCTTTTCAAAACTAAAAAGGGCCACTTGAATATTATGGAAACACTCGAATTTTGGATAGATGCCCCTATATTAATCAATAGCTCTTTAGCTATTAGTAACCTGATTGCTAGAAAGACGATACTTCCGGCTATAGGAAACCAAATCCTGAATTGGGAACCTGGAACTGATGATCAAGAATCATCAATAACGCATTTGATTGACTACATATCAACATTGTCAATTGAAAGAATAGACGAGACTCAAAATCTACTCCGAAAAGTAGCAGAAAAATACTCTCTTTATGTTGATGTGAACAATCCAGACTCTTTTTGGAATATGTATCTTTTTGAATCTGATAAGTCGGGATTTTTGGAGAGATATGTAACTCCAGAGCTCATAAGGCTATTTAAGATATGGTCTGTTGCATTTGAACAATTTGCTGAAATTATGGTAATAGAAAGTATTAAAGAAAAAATGTTTGAATCACTTTGCTACTTCATAGGCAAAGATGAGTGGAAGGGCAATTCAGAAGAATTTTCCAGGTTGGATTTAATGTTCTTTCTATCTTTTGGGACTGAAGTTCCGATTATTGAAAAATTCGAAATCAACTTGCTTTTTCAATTCAGGGTGTTCAATTCTTGGATCTCTACATTACATAAATGGTTTACAACTCCAGGGTACGATGCTGCACACATTCACAAATGGTTCCACAAATGGTACGATTACATAAAGACCAAAGTGACCCAATATTCTCTCAAACTGCCAGATATTGATGTATTTGACTGGTATTTCAATTCTGCTTTAAGCATGATAGATGATTTCGTCAAAATGAAAAAACTTCCCACATTAACGTTGCCTATTCTAGATGGTGACACATTTCCTAGTGTTTCGCAGCTTTTAAAAAAGAGGAAACTTAAAGAAATAATTGCCCCAACAACTTCAGTAAACGTTCAAGGAATTCCATCCTACAAATTGGTTACATCATTTAAAGATGTGGTAGAATCGTATTGTATTAAACACGATATACTTTTTACAGCCAACAAGAAACAGAATCATCCTAAGACCGGCCTACCCTTATTCAAGCTCGAAGGATATTCTGGCAACAAATTAATAGCATTTATTCAGGATGATGTTCTTTGGGTATCGAGCAACCTTAATTCCAAAGAAAATGTGGACTATTCTCCTATAAGTTTGGATGAATTAACCAAACTTTTGTAAATATGCGAACACTTTTTTTTGATTAATTAAGAAAAAGAAGTATTTATAAACTGTAACGATATAGAAATTGAAGCAAAACCTTAATTGCCTAAATTTATAGTGAATTCATTGTAAAAGATGCTTTCGATTAAAACTGTCAGTTCAAGTATACTGAAGAATAGCATCTCTTTTATTACATCATACTCAAACGTTCTTGTTAGGCGTCATAACTACCTGACAATGTTGAACAAGGTAAAGAGCTTTAATAAAACACTTAATAGAATAGGAGATGAGAGTACTTCTGAATCTGTAAAAACAATGAAGGTCATAAGAATGGTAGGAGCAGCATCTGTTATAACTGTTATATGTTCTATTATGTGGGCAAGTACACTCAATGCTACAGAACCAGTGACAGAAATAATTGAAGTGAAGAACCTTTCAAAGGATATTAGGGAAACAGATGCAGATTAAATGAGTACGTGGATACTTCAAGTCACGTACATACAATTGAAATGCTTCAAATCATCCAATTATGATGCGTTTCAACAAAGTCTAAACTTGTACATATATGAATGGATGCATTCCACTCCGAAAGAATACAGTACACAAATAAAGAAATTTAAAAGCTGAGAATTTGATAAACTAGCTAAAATGAACATAGCGATGTTTCCGTCAAGGATTTCTCAGCACCTTGCTGAATTATGACTGCAATTTTTCAATATTTCATTGTAGATATTCCGTTAGATTAAGACCATCGCTGCGCTTCAAATTACACCAATTTGTGATTCATATAACACAATACACTTGGGTGACATCTATGATCTATCGACTATATATAAGAGCTGTAAATGACTGTTAAGTAACATTTTTCATTTATATAGAAAATATCCAATAAACTTTTAGCGGCTGGTACTTCATACAACCGAATTTCTGGTGTTAAGTAATTTGAAAATTTCGTTAGCTTATAAATGTCAGCAAGTTTAGTAATTCTCTAAGCAGCTTATCAATAAACTGGAACCACTGAAGTCTCTATTTAAGGATGTATAGAAGAGTAATAAGAACATTACCAACTCGTTTTGCCGCTGCTAAATTAGCGAATAGGTCATTTTCTTCTGGTGCTATAAAGCCATCACATCCAAAAATTCAAAGTAAATTCTACGTGGGTTTGGGAACAGCTTTCTTGGCTTTAACTTACAAAATGGGAGTTGATGGTGGAATATCCAATGAAGCTGATACCGAGAAGGTTAAGCAAGACGTAGAAAATGCTCACAGAGAGGCCGAAACTACAGATGCAAAAGTTTCTTCCAGTGGCGAAGGCTCTGCTCCAAGCTCTAACGTTGATGCTGCACCAAATGCCGAAGACACTAGTGAAGAAGGTAGCGAAGAAGCTTCAGAGCAACAAGCTGCATACGACCCTGTTACCGGAGAGATTAACTGGGACTGCCCTTGTTTGGGAGGAATGGCTCATGGACCTTGTGGTGAAGAGTTCAAGGCCGCCTTTTCGTGCTTTGTCTACTCCGAGAGCGAACCAAGAGGTATTGAATGTATTCAAAAGTTTCAAAATATGAGAGACTGCTTCAAGAAGCACCCAGAACACTACGCAGAAGAGCTTCGTGATGATGATGACGATGTTTTACCCGCTGAAAGCGAGACGGAAGCTGTACCAGCCTCTTCTTCAACAGCTGAAGCGAATCTCTGAATTTTAGATCAGACGCAACAAAAATGACTGCAGGACGAAGAAATAAATGAATTGTACATAGGTTAAAATTCTAGCAGTCAGTACTTATTATTATGTTTTTATTATTGGTAGTATTAGTATGAATATTAATATTAGTATGATAATAAAATACATCTCTATAGGTGAAATCGTAAAAGCATTAAATGACATTATCAACAACGGCACTTTGATGACAGGGCAGGAACAGGGCCGCTTTCTGAGGAGAGAACTTCGTCAAATTCCACCATCCTAGCTCGTGGCTGTGTCGCTCCCACCTCATGGCTGTTTACCTGAAACCCAATTTCAGCTACTCGTACAAACACGGCTTCCACGAGCTCCAAATTCTTCGAACTCACTTCTTTTAAGTCTAATTTCCAGTCTATCACATATTTGTCAACATTGGGGTCAAAATTTGAAGTCAATATCTCTCTTATCTCCTCGATATCGACGCATCGTTCGCTAGCACGATCTATTTTGTTTCCCACTATCATCACTCCTGGCCTTTTCACATGACAATACTCCAAGAACCTTTGAAACCAACTTCGAAGACTAAGAACAGACTCAAAGTTTGTGATATCATATACTAACACGACGACATCGGTACCCCTGTAAAACGCCTGTGAAATTGAGTTAAACCGTTCCTGACCCGCCGTGTCCCAAATTTGCAAATTCACTTTCTGATTCCTTGTTTTCCTGTTTTCTACAGTACCTTCTTGTAGCCCCACTTCCTCTTCTTCAACAGAAACTTCCACCGTGGTTGTCAAATAATCTCCTCCTATCGTGGCCTTGTAGGCATTAGTGAAGACATGATGAACAAACTGCGATCGTAAACATGTCTTTCCCACACCCAGATCCCCCAAAATCACCACCTTCAAGCACGGAACTTTCATCTTATTATCAGTATCTATAGCATCTGCCATCACTAGTTATATTTCCGCCTAGTGCCACCGTTGCTGATGCCGAATCTTCAGGGTTGTTCTGTATACCTTTTTTGATTCCTCTAAATTGACGTGCATGTAAATAAACGAGACAAAAATCAGACTATATACAATACCTCAATTCAAAACTTTGTACAGGCGCAACTAAGTGCTTTTGTGATGTTTGTTGATAAGATTGATTTTCTTCGACTTTAGTTTTTATATATCCTTTGACGTAGGTGCCTTGTTGTTGGGACTAAACTAAGAGCAAATAGGAAATTTATACAAAATAAGTATACAAGATATTAAACTAAAGTAGAGCTATTAAATCGATATCAGGTTAATCTGCATCAGCATGAAAATTTATTACATAGGAATCTTGAGAACTTCAGGTAGCAAGGCGTTGGAATTATCGTCGGCTAGAGACTTGAGCCAATTTTCTTTCTTTGAGAGATCAGGGATTTCACAGTTTATGACTTTCTTTTCTGAAACAGTCTCTCAAAGGACGGAGTCAGGTCAAAGACAAAGTATTGAAGAAGGAAACTACGTTGGTCACACATATGCTCGTCTGGAGGGCTTAGCATGCGTAGTTATCACTGACAAGGAATATCCCGTGAGACCAGCCTATACTCTTATCAATAAAATTTTGGAAGAGTATTTGGCATTGCATCCCCTGAAGGACTGGAGTGGCATAACTGAGACCAATCCCAGCTTACATTTCGATACATTAGAGCAATATTTGAAGAAGTACCAAGATCCAAGCCAAGCTGATTCTATAATGAAAGTTCAGCAAGAATTAGACGAAACAAAAATTGTTTTGCACAAGACTATCGAGTCTGTGTTACAGAGAGGCGAAAAGCTTGATTCTTTGGTAGACAAGTCAGAGGCATTGTCCAGTTCATCACGAATGTTCTATAAGCAGGCCAAGAAGACAAACTCGTGTTGCATCATTATGTAGAGAGAGAGAGATAAAGAAAGAAATCGAGAAGAACTAAGAACCCACAGAAAGTGGCTGTACATCTGAATGATTGTTTTTTTTAACGTTGAAAAAACTTAAATCGTCTCTAATTCTGTTAATTTGGTGCCTAGACTTGGTTACAATTATGAGAGCTTTATATTTTGTTCAATACCAAAGCGACCAACTTTCACTGTAACCAGGCCAAAAGAGGTTATATATATATATATATATTTATCCATCTAAAGGTAATTTTCACTAGTGTTCTACTCATAGTAATATACTTAATATCTTATATTCAGGGTTCTTTTCTACGGCTTAAATACCTATGACTATGTAGAAGTGCCAATTTTAACGGCATCAAAGGCCTTTAGGAGCTTTCTTCTTGCACCTAATGCTTTCACTCCCATTTCTTCCAATTCCAGATCGGTCATCTCAATTAACCTTTGCCATGGGATATCCTTTAAATATTCAGTATACTTATGTAACCTGAGTAGCTTCAACCACGCTGGTATATTGTTCAACAATTCAATGCTAGAAACTTCAGGTGGCATTGACGAGTTGGATGTTGCGGTGGAATTTGCACCTGAAGAAGCAGCAGAAGTACCAGTACCAGTACCAGCGGCCTGGCTGGAAAGCTTGAAATTATTATTATTATTGTTACTGTTACTGTTATTGTTGTTGCTGTTTGTGGTGGTGGTGGCGGCGACGGCAGTGGAGGTAGTGTTATAGTTAATGTGATGGTTATTTTCATTGACATTCACATCATAGTGACTAAAGTCAGAAGATTTTTTGCCCTTTAGACCGGAAGGGGACGACTTAGTACTAGGCTGACTACCTGGTTGTTTAAATCCCCCAGATGATGGCGAATTAATGATTCTATGCATGGAATCAGCTAGATGCAGATGCTGGTGCTGACGACCCTGCTGGTTCTGGTGATGACCATGAATATCATTGAAGTGAATATGTGATTTTCTATTCGAGTCCAAGGCAACTCTTGAGTTAATCGTAGCAAGCGCGCCCAACTTCACAGCAGCATGCGCAGACAAGTCAAGAGAATCATCAGAGCCACCCTGCAGTTGATAAGGGGACGAGTTTGCGTTAGCAGCTAATTGCAAAAAGTTTGTCTTTTCAAAAAGGTGAGAAGTTGGCGATTTCGCCCTTTCAGGGTTAGTATTAAAACGTGCATTTCCATTCAAACTAGGATCCGCAGACTTTGGTCTGGGATTTTTAGGATCAGCAAAAAGATGTCCACTTGCTTTAAATGCATTTGGCTTGGGTTTTGGCTGATGCAATGGTAGATGGATCTGTTGTTGTTGTTGCTGCTGCTGCTGCTGTTGCTGGGGTTGTTGTTGTTTCTGCAGTTGTTGCAGATGTTGAGTTTGTCCTCCAGGATGCAGCAGGTGCAGTCTATAAGTATCATTCAAATGAAAAGAGTCCATTTCGCTTGACAAATCACCAATAGGCGGGTGCTGTTGGTATGCATTGAAAGGTCTAGGCAGCTGTGTCAATTGGGTTTGATGAGTCAAATGAGAGTCCAACTTCGACTTGAAAGTCAATAGAATATCAAGCGGTAAGTTGGCACAAAGATATTCAATCATCTTGACGCTATCTTGAGGACTTAAATTCTCAATCCAGTTAGTGAAAAACAGCAAATTTTCGTAGAAGGCAGTTTGTTGACGAAAGTCAGTTTGCTCCAACTGAGGTGGCAAAGTCTGGTGATGATGTTGGGTCACAAATGGTGAAAAATCATTCACAGATTGAGGTCTATTTGGTAAAGATGCCAAAGGAGGCAAAAAGCTTGATCCATTGTTGGAGCCTAACAATCCTATGTTAGAAACTGACAGATGGGTTGCTAAAGGCGAATCAGTGTCATCTCCACCTAGAAGCGATTTAGGCGTACCTTTGCCACCAGTCAAATCTCCCAATAAACCATAGCTTGAAGCCGTTGGCGCAAGAAGACTGTGTCCAGATGTCATATGGGGTCTGCCAGAAAAACCATTATTGACACTAGACGAAGCGCTGGTAGATTCTCTTTCTTTGTTCTTCAAGTCCAAGTCCAAGTCAGCAGTTAATGCTTCAAATTCATGTTGAAGGTCGTACCCTTCACTCTGCTTCCTTGTTTGCTTGAAAGAAATCTTTTGGCCACTTCCGCCGCCATGACGTTCTAATGGGGGTGGTGAAAGAATAATCGGTCTTTCGAATGATTGCGATGAATTCAAGTTGCTTTGATCCATTTTCTCCGATCTAGCGTTAAATTCACACACTAAGTCAGTTTTTCCAACAACGTTAAGAGAATTAACTTTGACCTTTTTGTAAGACAAAGAAAACTTTTAAATAAAACCTGTTAATTTAAAGAAAAATTCTTTTATGTACTTATCAGCGTATTACTTCCAGTTTGGGCAGCTTTTCTGACTTCAGCACAATGAATTACTGAAAACTGAGCAGTTTTCTTTTAAAAAATCCACCAAAGAACCTGTCAACTAAGGCCCAATTAATTAATGACTTACTTAGTGCTCACTTTTAAGCAGGTGGTGGTGTTCAAAGACATTTGAAAGTTCTTTAAAAATCTCATCGCCGAATCCGAAGTCACGTGACAATAACTACGGCCAAAATTTTTTCTATTGCATTTCTTGTCCCTTTCTAAAAACTGAATAAAAATAGGCTAGGACCAAATACTACATATTTAAAATAATTTCTTATAAAAAATGCTGACACTTTTAAATATAATAGTGGCGTTAGGTATAAAAGTACAGTATCTATATCGTTAAAATGCCCGGAGAAATGAAACCGTAGATCATAACACATGACATTGTAGACTGCAACACTCAATGGAGACCGACACAAAGTAATGAAGGAGAGCCAACGTATCGGAAATAAGAGTGGGCAGTATATCATGAGAAATCTGCCCAAAACAGTTTGTTCTCCGTAATGATGTCTGTTGTGAACTTCAAATCTGGGAGAAGGTCAGAAATATTGGAAAACAAGCTCTCAGCAAAGGTGCTTATGAAAAACAATTGGCCCTTGGAAATACCGGGGTTAGCGTCCACAATTTCTTTTAAAGCACTTGGTAACTTGTCATAATGCACATCAAGCTCATTTTCTTCCACACCTTGTTTCAATTTCTTCTCCAAAATGTCAATTTCTTCAAACTCCCTAGAAAGAAGAACCGACCATTGAGAAGACACTCTAAGAGGTCTAGTGACGTTAGAAATATCAGCACACTTGATGAGCAACGATGAAATCAAATTAACGTTGACAGTTTCTTTGGATTTCTTGTATTTGAAAGACTTGAGTCTCTCAATGTATTCGAAATGCTCAGCCATATCTGTAGCCAAAATGCATGTTGTGATCAAGTTGTTGATGGACAACTTATCTGTTTCGTTCAGGGCTATCTCCAATAAGGATGGCCAATTGATCCTAAGAACCTTGTTAACGAACACGGAGGTGTGAAACAGCTCCAAAATGGATTTTTCATTGTATAATTGGGAGCTAGGTGAAGAATGTTTTATCAAAAATGCGTTAGTAACTCCAGGATGACTTACATCGTGGCCTAATGCAGCTACCAACAATCCAAGTGATTCTAATGCAGTTAATGGAGGGTTTGATTGGCTATTATGATTTTTTATAGGCACAAGTTCAGTAAATGCATCCGGTTGCTTCTGCCCATACAAATAGAGTGTCTCATCGGCTTTTGAATTAGCTTCGAATTGCTCAAATGGAGGTAAACAATGTAACCTAATGGTGAAATGAAAGCATGCTTGTAACACATCCACTGCATGACGAAAGTTGTGGAACGGGTTACCATTTCTGTAGGTATCTCTCACCATGAAAACAAAAGCAAGTAATTCATTTGCAGAGGGTACATGAACCAGAGAGTCGGTCACTTGACTTAATGCATACGTGATCATCGAGTAAGCGCAGTAAACTAAGTCGTCGCTTGATAATTCAGGTGCTGGGAACGACCAGTGGCCCACTAAATGACAAAGTTTGGAAAGGTGCTCTGGTGAGTTTTTAGACAATAATGACACGAAATCTATTTCCTTAATGATCATGTCCTTCAACATTATCACTTTCAGGGTCGTTTCCTGAGATTTATTAGTTGAAGAGTTCAAAGCAGAAGACATGGTAGGGATTATGTCCTGTGCCCTAAAAGTCGACTTATTTCTCTTGTCGAAAGAGTCGTTGACACCTCTAGTACCCACACCAGTCCATACTTCAACCCTAGTAATTCTATCATGTACTAGGCTATCAACCCTATCGATTATGTTATTCAACTGATCCACATATTGGCGGTCATATAGCTTATCAACATCAACAACAATTGGATTAAGATGAGGAAAAAAGTATTCAATCAATAATACTTTGTCGTCAAAATCAAGCGTATCCAAACTACTGACTGCACGATTCCTTATCGTCAGTGCCCTATTCAAAACTATAACCGTAGGCTGGTTAGTGTCGCTCTCTGAGTTAGCGTTTGTAAATAAGTATGAAACCAACTCCCTCAACAGGCCAAAGCGCTCTACTCGACTGGCCCAAATCTTAGAAACAGGAGACCTAGCAGAGGTTGCATTGACCTGCAACACTTCAGCCATATTTTTCTCTGTTTTCTTTTTCTCAGTCGATACACCGAATCAGATCCCCTTTTACGTCAAATCTACCGTCAATACTTGGCAAATTTCCACTAAAAGAGCCTGGATTATAAATCTTAAAAGGCTATGACGTGTTGTATGGATTCCAAAAATCGTTATTCTTCGACGATTTCTTCAAATTCAGTTCCCTTTAACGTAAACGTTGAGTAGTTTGTTTTACAGCAAAGTGGGAAAAAGCGTTACGATCTGAGCTCAGACTCAGAAAAAGAAATGAAATAACGGCGATGAGGTTATGAGTGCGTGACAAGTTAAAACGGAAAATATCACGAGCATAATCATGTGACTTGATATAAAAAAACTATTTATCGTTATAAAGACTTCGCTACCGCGAATGGGTCATGGAGAAATAGTAGGTGCTCATAAGAGTTAATATTGATATTTATATTTTTGATTAATGCAATTTTCGGTACTAGTTCGCTATGGCTATGTCAAAATAGTTTCAATGTCTGCGTTTTTTTATTTTCTTTCCTTTTGGTATTATGGCTTACAGCCATACTTAGTTGGTATACTTGTAAGTTAGATACATCGCAAATAACAACATACACATGGCAGATGTGAAGACAATTTGCAGAAGCTTTTTATCTCTCATAAGCTGTGTGTGTTTCGTTATACGAACGTTGATATCCTCGAGTAAATCAAGTTTCTCGGCCAAAGAAGTCGCCAACATGCTTTTGTTGGAGGATATTGAGTGTTTAATGCTATTTAGCCTGATCTCTAATACTTCCAAAGTTGCACTGGTGTCATTTAGTTTGTTGAGACACAGCTGGATTTCATTTTGGAACTTGTCAAACACGGGCTTTCTATCGCGGTCGAGTTCGTCTCGCAACGTGTTGATGGACTGGAGCACTTCCGTTAAATGTTGCGTTAGAGAGCGTAGCTCGCCTATAGTTTCAGGAACAATGGGGCCTTCAATAGATGCCTTAGCCTGTGATGTAGCTTTGGCAGAAACAGAATCTATAATTTCTTTTAATGGTGCTAACGAGTTCCTACCCAGTTGGTCCTTTCCTATGTAGTCATTGGTGAGATCTTCTATGTTGAGTAGCCACTTGAGAAGACCATCATAGTTTAGTATACTCGAATCTGGAGGGATGTACGAAAGCCCCCCTCTTTCAAGTATTTTATCAGTCTTTTCCTTTGCGGCTCCAGCAAACATTGAACCGTTCATTTTATTCAAATCTATAGAACTGGTAATTCGACTTCCAGTAAAGTTCCCCATAGAGCTGTAGAATTGCTCTACAAGTCTCCGACGGTCTCTTTCACCTGATATTAGCGTCGAGGAACCCGCATCAAAGGAATCTCCTCGAGATCCTGGTTTATTTAACGACCTGGGTTGCGTTAGCGTCGAGATTCCTGGCACCTTTGGTGATGACATCCAAGTGTAAGTATTGGACAGCGATGATGATGACAAGTTTGGATGTAATGGTGGCCTTATTATAGGAACACTACTGGAAGATGATTCATTGGAAGAACTAGCAGACGGTCCAGGAACGCCTTGCTCATTAAATGAACTTGGCGACCTGTCTTCTCCTGGAGTTGAAGAAAATGGGTCATTATACTCCGGTTCCCAGTCTAGTGGATCAGCCATGGCCCTCTATTGCTAGCACATACTCTTTTTCTTCAAAGCTTCTCCATGTTTAAAAATTGAATTATACTAGTGCAAATAACAAATTGGAGAGATAATCGGCTATATACAGGAAGATATATGTCAAAAAATATTTAAATTCCAAGAAAACAAGCTTCATCCATACAAGATAAGATAGATCATAAATGTATTGATACTATTTATATTTTTATTGTTATTGGTTTTTCCTCTTTCTTATTTGACACAGAAAGTAAGATTACTTGGCAGCAGAACTACGGCTTCCAGCTCCGGATTGAATATTTTGCAAAGTTTGCTCACTCAAACTAACTTCTGGCAATTCGAGACCATTCTTTAGAGGGGCAGGTAAAAAGCCAATCTTCACTAAGTAGCTAATGTAGACACCCATTTGCTTCAAGTCGACACCAGCACCACTACTATTGTCAGAGTCTGTATATTTGGCATCTTCAGTTAAGGAAATAACCGCATTTCTGTCGTCAAGTTCGGGAGCCTTGGTACTCTGTGGTAAGTCATCTAAAACGAAATGCAAAAGTGGAAGCAAAGCAGAGTCCCCAGAGCCAGAAACGACAAAATTCTCAAGTTGTGTCTTCCACGTAGGGTAGTCCTCGATGGTGACATTATAACCATATGACTTAAGCGAACCAAGAAAGTCCCTGAAGCTAATTCTTGGATGACCAGTAACATGAGCAACAGCGAGTTCATCTTTCTTTGGAGGGTGAATTGCAGTGGAAACTACAACTCTTGCAACTTGCTCAACGGGAACGGTATTCACACTATTAGTGATATCAGGATAGGAACCCAATTCGGCGCATCCTTTCAACATCCTTAACAAGAAATCGTCTGTATTCGAAGAACCCGTTTCACTGAAACCTGCAACATAACCAGGCCTGGTTATACATCCCTTTAAACCTCTTTCACCTGCTCTTCTGATGATGTATTCAGCTGACCACTTTGATTGTCCATATCCTGTGGTTAAGCCAGAAGAAGAGCCTGACAAATCGTCTTCTTCCAAAATACCAGAATGCCCCTTAGCAGAAAGCTCATCTGAAAGATGGACAAAGTAATCAGTATCAAGGGCAGAAGTGGAAGAGACAAAGGAGAAATATTTTGCCTTACCTTCACCAGCCAAGTTCAAAACATTTATTGTGCTAATAACATTAGCATCTCTAACTTGATGATAAGGATAAACCCAGTGCACCATAGCACCGTTGTGAATAATGACATCAAGCGAATTAGTCAATAAAGACCAACCATCACTAGCCAACCCGAATTGAGGTTTACTTAAGTCTCCAATGACGATTTCTATACTTTCAGTCCATTTTTCATCCCAAATACCGTAAGTTATACCGGTTTTTCGTAATCTCTCAAGACCGGCTTCCTTTGATGAAGCTCTAACGTGAGCAAAGACCTTGAAAGAGAGCAGAGGACGAGACACTAATAAATCACGAAGAATGAAACTACCTAAGAATCCAGTTGCACCAGTGAGGAAAACATTGATTGTTTTTGATGTGTCAAGCTTGTCCAAAGAAGCATACTTTGCAAACAAAGCAGTTTGAGAAAGATTACTAGCATCCTCGGCATAATTGACAACTTCATTCTTTTCTTCAACAGCATTCTCACCGCCCTTAGAACCTGCAAATTGGAAACTTTCACCATCAATAATCTTTTGCACTTCCCTAGAGAATGCTTCTATCGTTGGGTTTTTGAAAATGGAACCGAGAGGAATCTCCACGTTCAACTTCTTTCTCAATTCAAAGATCATTCTTGTGCTCAAAATAGAGTGTCCACCCAAGTCAAAGAAGGAATCATCTCTGCTGATGGAGGCAGGCCTGTTAGGCAAAATTTCTATCCACAAATCCCTGATTTGTCCCTCCAACTTGCTAAAACTCTCAACTTCTTTATTAGCATGAGTCCCAGTTGAACTCAACTTGGCAACTGCTTCCAACTGAGCAGTATCTGGGAATGGTAACTTAGGCTTGTCAACCTTACCATTGGGGTTTAATGGTAATTTATTCAAAGGAACAACAATAGTTGGAACTGCATAAGAAGCAAGTCTCTTTCTCAAATAATTCTTGATATCCTTTATTAATTCTCTATATTCAACAAGTCCCTCTACAATTGGATCATATTCTTCGTCACCATGATGTTCAAGTTGTGTCTTAAATGATGCTAGAGAAGGACTCTCCTTTGGAACAATATAAGAGATCAAAGTTGGCTCTTCATTCTTATCTCTTCTGACTAAAGTTATGTTCTCTCTTACATGTTCATGCTGAGAAAGATGGGTATCAATTTCACCCAATTCAATTCTAAATCCACGAATCTTAACTTGATCATCTGCTCTTCCACAACATTCAACATTTCCATCTGGAAGATACCGTCCCAAATCACCAGTTCTGTATAATCTGTCTCTTGGACCAAGCCAGCCATCTTCCCTCCATGTCTCATCTGGCTTCTTGGTCCTTTCATCATCTTCTACCCAAATTCGGGGGTTCACATACCAATTAGTTATAAACTTTTGTTGGTTCATATCTGGTAAACCTCTATAACCTTCAGATAATCCTGCCGCTCTAACATAAATCTCACCCACTTCACCAACACCACAAGTCTGAGATGTATCGTTTCTATTAACCACAAGTAATTGAACATTGTACATACCTGTTCCTGCTGGCATCACATCTTTAAGGTTTTTCAAATAAGTTGGATCAGAAGCTCTACTTTTAATCTCAAAATACGATACCGCTCTTTGAGTCTCTGTGGTACCATACATGTTAACTATGTTCACATTTTCAGCCAATGTTTGTAATCTTAAACAATCTCTTTTCGTCAAGATATCACCAACAAAGAATGCATGATGAAGAGAAGGAATCAACGCAGTTGCTTGTGCGCTCAACAATTGACCCATAGCCGGAGTCAAATGAGTTACAGTAGCACCATATTCTGCCATCCATTCAGCCAATTTACCTGGAGTTCCAATATCGTCAGATGTAGGAACTAATAGTTGTGCACCTAAAAACAACGGAGTAAACATGTCTCTTTGAATTGGATCGTGGGCAATCCCAGATAACATCGTGAATTTGTCATTTTCAGACAAATTGAACTTCTTTGCCATCCATGGGAAATAGTAAGCAAGAGAGTAATGACGTCCCAAAACACCTTTTGGAATACCTTCAGATCCTGAAGTGAAAGAAAGAGTAGGATTCGAATCAGGTCCAACACGAACACCGGTGGGCTTATCCTGGAACTTAATAAAGTCTTCAAGGACATTATTTGAAGAAGATCCTTCACCGATACCTCCATTTAAGGATCCATCTTCTTGGATTTCTAATTGTGGAATAGTAGAAACAACGTCCAACTCATTTTTGATATAATCAACTACTAAAGAATCCAAAATACCTGCTTTGGCTAAAACAATCAAACCTCTTGGCTTAGCTACCGACAAATAGATATTTTGCCTGGCTGGTGGATAAGCTGGATCAATTACAGAAAAGGTAGCACCTGCCTTTAAAACACCCATCACAGCAATCATCAAATCAACTCCACGATAAGCATAAATCATCACAACATCTCCCTTTTTGATGCCAGTTTCTTTCAAATAGTTTCCTACTATATTAGAAGCTTGGTTGATTTGCTTATAAGTGAATGTTCTGGTCTTAGAGTTAGAGTCTAAGAAAGACTTTGTTTCTACCACACACGGCCTATCAGGATGTTGTTCTGCATTTTTCATGAAAATATCTTGAATGGCTCCTCTGTACCCAGACCAATCTAAGGATAGTGTTGGGTCAGGTAGCTCCTTTCTTTGGGACTCGGTGATTAAATTGACATTAGTAATTGGGATTGAACTATCCTTCGAAACAGTCTCCACATATTTAGAGAATTGCTCTGCCAAAATCTCGATTCTAGAGTGCTTATATAACAAGGAGTTGTAAAATATATCTACTTTGTCTCCATTGGTAAAGAAGGCAATATCACGAACTGATCCTTCCACAGTTGTGGCCAATTGTTGGTTTACATTGGCATATTCGTAAGAGAGTCTGAATAAACCTGGAAGTTCTTCTAATTTGTTCTTTTGTTGAATTGATCTAGCAATTTCATCCAAAGAACTATAATCTACCTTTTTTGCGTTTTCTGAATATTCTTCCTTGATCTTATTCACCAATTCTTGGAACTTCAATTCTGTAGTCATTGACAATCTTACTATGAATTCTGGAGACCCCAGTTTTTCATTCGTTGCAATGACGATGTCTTCATCTCCTGTTAATCTAAATACAAGCACAGCAAAGACAGCAAGACCAAATATGAAGTCTGTGTTAGACTTTGAAGGTAATGTAAATGAATAACGTGCTTCAACTGATTGATTGTTGGCTGGCTTCAAAAAATCATGGGGTAACACTGATAGTGTAGGATTATTTAAATAATCCACCCAAAACTGTTGACTCATATTAATTGATCCTATG
Organism: Priceomyces medius; assembly: GCA_030570455.1. Lineage (NCBI taxonomy): Eukaryota > Fungi > Ascomycota > Pichiomycetes > Serinales > Debaryomycetaceae > Priceomyces > Priceomyces medius. The sequence goes on along the minus strand of JAJLVV010000003.1, from coordinate 772,716 downwards.
ATAAATGTGTTTTAACTTAGGGTCTAATTGCCATTTCAAGTCCACTAAAATTGTACTCTACTATAGTATACTCCAGCGAAAATTTTTGGTCCGGTATAGGGTTTTTGGTTCGAGATAAATATGAGTCAGACTATTTTATCAATACAATATTTGGCTGAAAAAAACTTATGAAAATATGCTACCAAATATACATCCTTGCTAGTTATATTTTATATTAAATACATAATTGAAGATAAATTATTGAACTTCGTCTGTTTTGTCTGAATTTTCTAGGGTTCCAAATAGATATATTTGAATATATGTAGATATTTTGCAATCTCTTTAATATATATACAAATTGATGATATGAACGATCGTACTATAGCCAATTATTAATGTCCAAAACAATATTAACAGTGATATTAATAGTGAAAATAATAGTGAAAATAATAGTGATAATAAGAATAATAATAAATATCAGTGTTATATATATATATATTATTGGCAGGAGTCTCAAAGAGTTGGAGAAATTTTAGTTGTCGAATAAGAACTGCAAATCATCTGGGGTAAGCTTATTCATTGCGGCATCATCATGACTAATTGTAGCATTAATCATATTAGCTTTCTTTTCTTGAAGTTCAATAATTTTCAGTTCAATACTATCTTCAATTGCAAAACGAGTGATAACCACAGGTCTACGCTGACCAATACGATGGACACGGTCCATTGCTTGCCATTCAACAGTAGGATTATACCAAGGCTCTAGAATATAAATTCTCAGCGCTTCTGTCAAGTTTAAGGCCACACCACCTGCTTTCAATGAGATTAAAAAAACTTCCACCAGTGGATTTTCCATAAAATGCTTAATAGTGTTATCACGCTGCTGTGGTGACATCGAACCTTGCAATTTTACAGTCTGAAAGCCAGCTCTTTTCATACGCCATTCTACAAGATCCAACATTGACGTGAACTGCGAAAAAACAATAGATTTGAGCGTACTTCGATCTGATCTGCTCTTGTAAAGCTCTTGAATGAGAGCTTCGATCTTGGTTGATGACTTCCATTCACCTCCATGTGTCCCCAGCTTAATTCTATTGACAATTGAAGCTTTTGTGAAGAGCTCTTCATCAACTTCCAATGCAGGTTGTTGCAAGTCAATTGAAAGGCCAATGTGACACACAGGGCACTGAGGATTACTTTCCTCTCCACCGAACCCATCAACATATTCTTGAATACACATTCTACAGAATCTATGATGGCATTTGGATTCAATTGGTTCCTCAGCTTCATCATCACAAAGCTGGCAAATAATTACTCCTTCAGTAATATCTGAGATCTGGTTATTACCAATTTTCTTTAACACAAGGTCAGGGTGATCTGCTAACTGTCTCATTCTAGTGATCAATGTAAAGATATTTGCATAATTATTTAAAATAACACCTTCAGCAACGTAATCATTGAATTTTCTTTTAGAATCACTGTACAACGAAGTATATAAATCCTTCTCTTCTGCATTAAATCGGTAAGTCTTAATGTCTATGATTCTTGGAGGTAACCCTAAATCATCAGCTCGTTCAATTTTTGTTCTTCGAAGCATGACGTTATTCAATAAAAGCCTTATATTTTGAAAACTTATAAGTCCATCACCTTCAATCCCGAACTTCTGAATGTTCTTTAGCATAAAATGATTGAAAAAGTTTGTATGAACCATAGGAGAGTGGCCACATATATCGCAATGTCTCCAGTCAGAAAACTTCCACTCATCACTAGAACATTCACATTTTGTACAGAAATATTCATGGAATGGTTTCAATTTCATGTATCTTATTAATGAGTATAGTTCACCAATCCTATTTTGCAATGGTGTTCCGGTTAAACACCACCTCTTTATACAATTCAAGTTATTAGCAGCCTTGGCTGTTCCTGAATTTCTATCCTTAATATTATGCGCTTCATCTAGCACAACTCTGTAAAATTTCATCGCATGTAAAGGTGATTTTTCCTTTACAAGTCCAGTTTTTCGTTTAAATCCATAATTTTCTTTACGATAGACCGACTCTAACACGGAGTATGACGTCAAGATCACATCATACTTATTTAATTCCTCAACACTTGATGTTCTGTTTGCCCCATGGAAAAGTAGTGTCTTCAACTGTCCATCTGTGTGCCTTTCAATTTCATGTTTCCATTGCATTAATGCAACCGTGGGTCCAACTACTAAGTTTGGTCTTTTTGTTGTATCATGCATAAATAGTCCAATTGTCTGTATTGTCTTACCCATACCCATTTCATCCGCCAATATGCCTCCACCAAATTCACCATCTTCTTGTTTCACCAACCAGTTCAAACCTTCCAACTGAAAATTAAGTAACTTTATAGTCATCCCTTTAGGATGAGCAAACTTTTCTACTGGAATCCCTTTTAGAGACAGTAAATAAGGAAAAACGTCCTTGAGATGTGGGTGTTGCTCATAGAGTTTATTGGTGATCCTAGTGAAATATGGTACCTTGACTTTAGGTTCTTTCTTCTTTTTAGTACGTCCGCCTTTTGCCCTTCCTTTTTCCTTAGGATTTTTAGCATTTTTACGTCCCTTTGTCCTTTCCCTTACCTCTGTTGTTCTACTTGAAAGAGGAACATTGTCCTCCTCATCAGATAAGTCAATAGCCTGCGCAGTAGAACTTCCGTCTCTTTCTAGGGTAGTAGAGCGTAAAAGCTCTAAATCCAGATCATCATTCACATCAGACATCAAATTCACATCAAAGTTTTCATCACTATCGTCACCTCTCTGCGGAGTTACTTTGTTACTACTCCGAGTACTGGCGCTTGAATTACTAGATCGTGTATTCCTAGATCGTGTATTCCTAGATCGTGAATTCAACGCCAAATTGTCCTCATCATCAGACAGTTCTTGATATGACGTGTTCTGAGCAGATTTTCTGGTAGATCTTCTTCGTTTTTGATTACTAAGATCTGGATCATCAATAACGAATCCTCCAGCCTCTATTTCAGACGATTCTTCATCTGACTGCTTGATACTTGGTGACATTTCCTACCTGAAATATTCAAGTAAAATTTCCTATATTCTTCTATCTCAAAATATAACTTAAGTAATTAACACTTCTTCCTTTTTTATTTGATTAAAGTGATTAAATAGGCACCAACTTTTGCACCAAGCTTTGAAAAGCTATTAATACCTAATAAAAAAATATATATGGGGAGATTTTTGACTTTCATAGAAGTTGCTAATATTGATCTCTAATCAGTTCTACTATATGAAGGACTTGATGAGAAATCGCACATTGAGATACCCAAATTATAAAACGTAATAAACTGTTAAAACGACTATATGTATAAGAATGATATACTTAATATACAATATGGATTAATACTCCTCTATAGTTCCATTAGATTTCGTTTCATTCTCTCTCTTCGTTCTCTCTTTTCATTAGTTTCGATGTGAAAGAAAAAGCGGAAAAATAGACTAAAAGATAAAAAAAAGAAAAGGAAAGCTACAACTTCAACGGAAAATACCAGGAAACACAAGTATTCATGCAATATCTCGTAGAATTTTTGTTCTATTTGACCAGCTTAAGTAGCACCAGAGGCTATAGCTCTTTCAGTCCTCTCAGCATCAAAGTAAAAGTCAAAATAAGACTTGTCGAAGAAGTGAACTCTAATGAAACCATCTTCTCCTCCACTGGAATAACCAGTACCATCTGGATGTACAGCGACTGTGTTCAAAGGACCGAAATGACCCTTAACACGGCCAATTTCGTCTTCAAAAATCTTGTGATAGAATCTAGCTTCGAACTTACCCTGTGACTCTGCAGTAGTCGTAACGTTTCTAGCTTCTTGACCACCACCCAAGATAACAAAGTCCTTCACTGGAGTTATAGCAGCGGCATTCATAGGAGCATCAGCCTTGTATACTTTCATCAATTTTAAAGTTTCAACATCAACAAGAGTGGCACATTTATCCTTTGAAGCAGTAATCAAATATGAGCCATCTTTTGGAGCTACTTGTATATCTGAAATTGAAGCGTTCTTTTCTTCATTATGGATGCCATGGACTTGGGCAGTTTCCAAAAATTCACCAGTCTTTCCATCATACTTGGAAATGTATCCATTATCATGACCTGCCAAGATATATTTGCCATCGTAAGACCATTCAGCGACAGTCACTTTTGTTGCATCTTCTCTTGTTTGAATAACTAAAGAAGGCAGAGCCAGTTGATTAGAGCCATCTCCCTCACGGTTGACGTCGAATATAGAAATCGTACCCAAATGTCCCATGACTTGATCAGTAACAGCCAAGAATGTCTTGTTGTCAGGAGAAAAGGCAACTCTTCTGACTGGGGTAGGTAATTCCCAGGTATAACAGCATTCACCGCTTTCCACTTTCCACAACTTAATAGTCATATCTGCACTTCCTGTAACGCAGAACTTAGTTTCATCATCTACAGCAATCGACCAGATTGTACCACGGTGACCCTCTAAAGTTCCTAATCTTTCACCATTTGATGAGTACCAAATAGATGCTGAATTATCCTTAGAAACAGAAAAAATCAAATCTCCCTCCTTGTTGTATTTGACTTGAGTTAAGGAACGCTCGTGTCCCATCAACTTGATTGGCCTCATATTGAAAAAAGGTTTCTTACTTATGCCTTGAATATAGATAGATATATAAAAGTTGAATCAATTAAAAGAGGCTCGATACTTTCATGAGTGAAAAATTTATTGGGCGTGTATCAGTACAAATTTGAGTTTTTAGACCTTTAACATAGGTATCATGGATTTATTGATTATCTTTGAAGAAGAACTATGCAACAAGGTACATGGAGGAGTAAAATCTATTCAATCGTGTATATGTTTACGTGAAACCTTTTTCCCCTTGTTTTATTCAGTGAAGAGCACTGTTATTGGCAGGAATTTCATCAAACTCATTTTACTAAACATTCAGTAGAATATCTGAACTACAAAGTAGTCTTCAATAGCAATCAAAGAGATGACTATATTTGAAGGAACTTATAGTGATCCACATAGCTTTGTAATTTACTTGAATGGCAAAACCTAGTTTAAATGAACTCTTGCCGCAAAAAAAAGGTCATATAAAGGCTTGAATTCACAGTAAGGCTAAGCATCCTCTTATGAGCCATTAGATTAGATAAATCTCTTGTTGACTACCTCTGATTGTCCATGTAACAGATAAAGAGTAAGCACCTTTCCAAGCTACACGATCTGAGTTGTTTCATTTTATCAATTTCGTATATTAGTTAGTAAACAAGATGATAAATGTCAAGAAATCGTACACTATGAGTTTAAATGTCAAGATTTTTCATGACAATTATCAATTCTATAACACATAGGATAAATCCCCACTTCAAAATTGTTTGAAATGAGGTAATTAAAACGTCAATCTCTTGGAGGTGTTTACATATACATTCCACATATGACGTCGACTTACTTTAAAATCTGCATACATTCGTCTTCACTTTTTACCTCCTTCTGCTGCCTTCTTAGCATCAGCTACATTGTTAGTAGTTTGCCTTGCAAATACTACATCTACACAAAGAGTTTCTCATACTTACCGAGTGCTTGCTTTTGCCTCATCTTCTCGGCATCAGTCTCCATCCTTTTGGCTGGATCACCGGCTTTTTTTTGATTCTTGCCTGATTCTTGTTGCTTCTTCAAGTTCTTTTGTCTTGCAAGCTCCCTTTGATTTCCTCTAGCCATTACAAATAACCTAATATTTACAAATTGGTTTAAGTATTAGTTAATTTATTAAATTTGATTAAATACTAGATTGATTCGCGAGCACTCGTCCTCTGCAATTTTAGTGAACGAAGTTAAACTCGTGCTATAAATTACTTCCAACTATGTAATCGTGTAAAATTATAGGAGATTACTTATCCTCTAAATCAAAGACAAGGCCACCATCTACTTTTGGATCATATGGTTTCAACAAAAACTTAGAGAACTTCTTGAGATTCGCAATGCCTCTAATTTCAGTACCTAATAAGGGCATCTTTACCAAATGATAATCTTCATATAACTCATTCATTTGATCAAGATATTTCTTTTGCATCTTCCACCTCGATTGACATCTCTTACATTGCGTGTTATCAGTATCAGCAAACAATAACTGGTTGACAACAATGGAGTTAACATCCATATTGTATGACATTAATTCTTGAATCATTCTTTCAGTCTCATATAAAGATAAAAATTCAGAAATGCATACACAAACGAAAGTTGTCAACTCCGGATTAGTAAACTGTTCGTTCACTTCAGAAACATTTTTTTGAACTTCGTTCAACTTTTCAAAAATGTCTTGCTTTTGGCCACCACCCAACATGTTCAACATAGGACCTAATTTACCTGACAAATTTTTGAAGTTAGCCAAAAGCTTTTCTAAAGTAGCCGGCAATTGCAAAAATCTTAATGTGTGACCAGTTGGAGCAGTGTCAAAAATGATGGTTTTGTAGGAAATGGTGTTGGAATCTTTTTCACCGTCTTCGTTTAATTTTTGATTTTTGATGTGTTTCAAAACTTCCATAAAAGATAAGGCTTCGTCAATACCTGGTATTGAGCCCGTCATATCAGTCATAATACTTTTCAATGGGTCATTTGGATCATTGTTATATTGCGTAGCTTGTTGTTGCAAGTCTGACATTGCTGCTTCTGGATCGATTTCCATACATGACAAGTTTGGCAATCCTTCCACCTTTCTGGCATCCTTACCAAACTTCTGACAAAATGCATCCGACAAGTTATGTGCGGGATCTGTGGAAATCAAGAGAAACTCCTCCTCAGGCTTGGCTAATGCCAACTGTACCGCAATTGATGACGACGTAGTCGTCTTACCAACACCACCTTTACCTCCAACGAAAATCCACTTCAAGGTATCTTGCTGAACAAGAGACTCTAACGTAGGTTCCAATTCAAAATCCATGCCCTCTATTTTATCAATGTGTTACGATAAGAATTAGTAGTAAGTAGCCACTAATATCTTTACAAGCGAATTTCGATAAGTTTAAAATATCTGCATATAACCAATCACGGAATCAATTCCAGAAGATTCTTTATATTGAATGGCTGCTAAAAGACATGACAACAAAGTATAAGTGATTTACAAGTAATCAGGTCACACCGTTAAATGCCTTCAAAGCACATTAGAATATGGAATAAGTTACAACTTCTACATTTGAACATTGTACCTCCCTTCATATTATTGCTGACTTTATCTTCCTTACACCATTTTATCGGGCCAGTTAGTTTTGCCGTGCTTTTCGCGAGTTCAGCTCCACACGGTGGCCTATTTTTTAAATTAGCAGTTTGGTCATTCACACGAAAATTTTCAAATCTTTTTTTTTTATTACTTTTTAAATTATTATTTATATAAATATTACGCAAAAGAAACATTGCTAACGGGTTTTGAGACAACTAACACATCTAAAAAAAATTGTTGTAGAATATACATTTACGAGAAAAAGGTATATGTTGATAGAATGAAAGTTGTATGACCTGCTGAGGCATTTTTTAATTATTAATTAGACGTAACATCTTGAAGATTCTTTGCAACTGATTTTGATCATCAGGACCCTGTTTTCATAAGATCTCAATTACCAAGATGAAGTTTGCTAAAGTTTTAGAACGTACTTTGATGGAGGAGGAGGTTCCTGAGGAGTGGTTACAGGCAGCAATAAAATACAAAGCTTTGAAAAAGTGCATCAATAAAGTCGTTGACGAGTTGGAGTTCTTGGGACTTGAGTCCAACACATTGAAGTTGATATTAGAAGATCCTTCGAAGCATGAAATTAAGGAAATTAATGAAAATGAGACGATCCCATCAAATCCTATCATTGCGGAATACACACTCACCAAATCTAGTGATAATAAAAATGATATCATACCGATGTTGAAAATATCACTCGACTATAGCGATAAGGATTGTACCCAGGACCACATTTATGAGCAAGGTATCGAGATAAAGAGAAAAATAGAAACACTTTTGGGACAAAATGTATCGGACGATGATAATTATGAGGGAAACAGAAGAATAATTGAAGTTAGAGAAGATAAGGACAAGGAAAACGAATTTGTCATCTCGCCTCCATCTTCAATTCCCAGTAGGTCCGGATCATTGGAACCAGAGGAGCATAATGTTTCTATTTATGGTAAGGTGAATGACTCTGACCCTGAATTCATTGAAAAGAAGAAAACCCATGAAATATATATAATGCTTAACTCGGATGCCAAGTTCTTTCACATGTTGGATGAAGAGCTAGAAGCTTTGGACCAGATCAAAGCTGAGGAAGAGAAAAGACTCTATAAGGAGGTAGAAGGATTACGTGATCTAATCAAAAAATTTTCGAATCCCAAAAATTCTGTGAAAGATTTATACACATGGAGAGAATTGTTTAAAATCTACTTAGATTCTGAAGTGTATTTCAAGTATAATGAAACCTCCGGTGCTTTTGCTAGAAGCAGCGATCAAGTGAAAGAGAATTTAGAATTGTTTATTGATCATGTCAAACAATCTCATGTACTTGACACATTTAAAAACACTAAAGGAATGATTGCATACAATAAATTAGTCTCTATCAATTATGATCTTTTCAAGGTTTCACAGTTTCAAACCATTAACTTGGAGGCCTTGAGGAAGATTTTGAAAAAGTTTGACAAGCAAACTGCGTTAGGAGTTAAAAATCAGTATCCTAGGCTTGTGTCAGAAAGTCATGTTATCTTGACGGGAAAATCATTGGCTCAATCTATTTGCCAAATTCTCCAAACATCCGTTGTGACTCTTGTACCTCAGATCGATGACTACATGTGTCCCATATGTTGTTCACTAGCTTTCAAGCCTATTAAACTAAGTTGTGGACACATTTTCTGTGTACGCTGCTTAGTGAAGTTGAAACAACAAAAAAAAACTAATTGTCCTTTTTGCAGAGAAAAGGATGTTATTGAAAAGGCTGATAGTACTAATCTTGACATTGCAGCCATGTCTTTAATGAAGACATACTTCCCTCGTGAAGTGAAAGAAAAACTAAAAGAAAGAGATAAAGAACGATATGACGAAGTTGTTGGCAATAATAAATGTACAATTGTGTGAACAATGTGACGACGATGAGAGGTAAACTAAAAAATAAAAACGCATAATACCTTCATATATTTATAATCAAATTCACTTATGTAATATTTATTTAGTATTTATTTAATGATCAATTAATATACCCAGTTTAATATTTGACAAAATTGAAATTTATATTATCGCATTTTGAATAATTAATAATGAGTAGTGTAGTTTATATTCAATGAAATCATGAATCATGGCCACAATTGATAAGGATATAAGGTATGATAGACAATTGCGCTTGTGGGCATCTTCTGGGCAAGACAACTTGGAGGCATCCCATATCTGTCTTATAAACGCTTATCCTACTGGTCTAGAAGCTTTAAAGAGTTTAGTGTTGCCAGGTATAGGCGATTTCACAATCATTGATAAGACCATTGTTACTGAGAAATCTCTCGAAGGGAATTTCTTCTTGCAAGAAGAAGATATAGGTTCCAACATTGCGATTACATCGTCAGCAAGGTTGAATGAACTAAACTCTAATGCCAGGGGTCATTCTGATACTAGGTCTGTCAGCGAAATATTAAGCAACGAACCTGCCACTTATTGGAATAAATTTACTATTGTGATCGTTTGTGAATACACCCTGTCGATAGATAGGATCAAGGATATACTTTGGGAGAAGGGAATACCCCTTCTTTTAGTATGCTCACTTGGGTTTTATGGTACTCTCAATGTGATTATGAAAGAAACTACAGTAATAGAAACTCACGATCCATCGAACTTAATGGATTTGAGGATAGACAAACCGTGGGAGAAGCTTCAAAGATTTGTCGATTCCATCGATTTAGAAGAACTTGATGATACGGATCATGCACATGTCCCTTATCTTATAATTCTCGTTAAGGCTTTACAAAATTGGAAAGTTTCACACAATGGATTACCTCCTCAAAATTATGCTGAAAAAAAGCTGTTCCGTAAAAGCATAGAGACCCTTTCTAGAAACATTACCATGGAAGCTAATTTCATAGAGGCTGCTGAATCGGCACATAGAGCCTTACAAGTAACTAAAGTTCCTCAATGTATTAATGAGTTATTCAATCATCCATATGTTAAAGGATCAAGAATTCCCGATAAAATTTCAATGTTTTGGATATTTATGAAAGCATTACGTAACTTTTTAGCTAAAAATGATAACCAGTTACCTTTATCTGGAACATTACCCGATATGGCTTCTGACACAGCAAGTTATATCAACTTACAGAAAGTCTATAAAGAAAAATCGTTTCAAGACCAGCAACTATTTACTAATGAGGTTAAAAAGATACTTCAGTCACTTGGAAGACTGTCTGATGGCATAAACCCTGACTCTGTTAGATCATTTTGTAGGAATTCTCAATTCCTTTATTACACGCATGGATCTAAAGATATGTTTAACCAAAGTTTAATCCATGAGTTGCTAAATGATGCTGGTGAAGGTGATGATGAAACTTCAAATACTTTAGCAATATACTTCACCATTTTGACATATAACAGATTCAAAGATGAATTACAAAGAAGCCCAACTCCTGATGATATCGATAATTTCTCTAACCTTTTTTCAAAGTTATTTGGTGTATTGCCAACAAAAGCTCTCCTTTTGACGTTCAAGGAGGCTTTAGTTCATAGCTCAAAGAACTATCACAATATAAGTAGTTTCATGGGTGGGATAACGAGTCAAGAAGCATTGAAGCTTGCAACAGCTCAATACATCCCACTTGATAATTTGTTTGTTTTTGACGGCATAAGGTCAGTCAGTAACAAATGGAAAATCTAATGATATAATCTTACAAATCATCAAATGAACCTTGAATCAGGCCGGTATTTGTAGTTTTCTTCTTTTTATTATTCTTAACGATTTCTTTCCAGTCAACTTCATTATTATCTTCTTCATCTGACAGTTCCTCTAGAATTTGTTTTTCAATTTGTTCTCTCTTTCTTTTCAATTTTTCCTTTCTTTCATGTTTAGCATCTTTTGCGTCTGTTTTAGACGACCAGGCTTCATTTTTAGCTTTTAACTCCCTTCTCCTTTTAGCGTCATTTATTCTCTTTTCCTTCTCGGCTTCCAAGTTTTCCAACCTCACTTTTTCCTTCTCTTTGTTCTTGTATGCATATTTGTCCATATCAAATTGCTGTCCTAACCAACCATCTTCTGGTAATAATTCATTTGGAACATATTTCAATTCAGGCATTTTTGGTAATCTTACAAGACCATACATGTTGGCAAGCAGAAGATAGTTCAAAGTTTGCAATCTAAAGATCGAAGATACCACATGCTTGGAATAATATTTCACGAATCCAACATATGACTTTACAGCAATTTCATTCCTTGCTCTATCTTCAAGAATATACTCCCTCACTGATTTTAAAAACTCTTCGTGATCAGCGGGTTCTGGAGTTTGAATTAAATTCATAGAAATACCTTTTACATCCATGAAATCAATATAATCTAATTCTCTACTATTCTCGTTCAACATTAGAATTGCCCTACCAACCTTATTAGCTCTTCCAGTTCGTCCACATCTATGCAAGAAAACATCGGGGTCAGTAGGTGGATCAATTTGAATCACTAAATCAACATCAGGAATATCTATTCCTCTGGCAGCCACATCTGTGGTCAACAAGACACTCTTTTGAATGAAGGAGTCCGAATCCGAAAACAGCTGAATTGTTTTCAATCTTGGCTTAGTAGACAACTGCCCATGCAATGAAAAAAATTGTAAATCATGCTCGTTCTTTTGCTGTATCAAATCACGAAGTATACTGTAAAAATGTTTAACAGAGACACAAGTGGGAAAATATACAATACATTTCTTGAATTGATAATCTCTCAAGAGTTTTATCAAAGTGGTAATTTTCTTAGCTGGTTCCACAGTCATATAGCTTATTTGCAACGATTTTGGTGCAGCATTGTGCGCACTTTTAGACTTGACTGTCACCTTTACAGGATTCAGCATACCAGTTCTAAATATATTATCACCAGCGGATGAGATTGTAGCAGAAAATAAACCAGTTCGTCTTTGCTTTGGTAACTGCTTCAAAATCTTCACTACCTCATGTTGAAATGATATGTCAAGTAGCCTATCAGCTTCATCTAATACCACTATTTCTAAAGATTTCGTCTTAACGTAATTTGATGAAAAAAAATCTAATAACCTACCAGGTGTTGCAATCAAAATTTGGGGCCTTTCATTTAAGAACTTGTCAATGTCCTCTCTCAAACTTGATAATGAACCTACTAATAATTGGGTCTTAATTTTCTCTAACTCCTCAGGTAAAAACTCTAATACAGATCGAAAAACTGTTTGAATCTGACTAGCTAACTCTCTCGTGGGTGCTATAACTATACCTAGCATATGGCCCTTTTTTAAAGGCTCTGGTTCCAGACTCTCTGTTTGATATATCACTTTTGAAATCTTTTGTAGTACTGGTATAGTATATGCCAAAGTTTTACCTGATCCTGTTACTGCTTCAACTATAACATCTTTGTTTCCTGCAAAGAGTGGGATAGATGATGCCTGTACTGGAGTCATTGATTTAAATCCAAGAGACCTTACTGCTTCCCTGATCCATGGGTGAAGGTCGCACTTTAAAGAATCCCAGGATAATGAACCTTCCTGGGACTTCATGGTCGTCTATACTTATTATTATAAATGATTTTCTTGAAAAAAAAATTGCACTAATAGTTTTATAGAACTGTTTATGGTAGATACTAATGGCGAAAAAAAAAAAAATGAGATGAGTTTATATGATGAGACTCCATATTTAATATAAAAAGCCAAGTTTATGAGATCACCGAAGTACACTTAGGAACATGCTCAAGAGAACACTAAGCTATCTCTGGAATACGGAAAAGCAAAAATTTGCAAGAAATCTAAATGAATACGATTCTTGGAGTAAGGCTCAATTGATTGAAAAGATTAATGAATTGGAGCTGAAGTCAATTGTAACAAAAGAAGAGACCGAAGAAGTAAATGAAGAGAAGCCCCAGTCAGATAAAAAATTGAAGAAGAAGGAATTCGATTTCTCTAAACATAATAAAAGGTTTATTGCCTTAAGGTTTGCATATCTAGGGTGGAACTATAATGGTCTCAGTTTCCAATATGAACCTACGCCATTACCAACTGTAGAGGAGGAAATTTTACAAGCATTATATAAAGCCAAACTAATTTCAAAAGCAGACCCTGGATCATGTAAGTTTAGTCGTTGTGGAAGAACAGATAAGGGTGTAAGTGCCATGAATCAGGTTATTTCCTTAGAAGTAAGATCGAACTTATCTTTAGAAGAACAAACAGATAAAGCTAAAGACCCCAAAGAACTCCCATTCATGACTATTTTGAATTCAATTTTGCCTGATGATATAAGAATTACAGCTATAAGTCTTAGACCACCTGAAGGTTTTGATGCTAGATTCAGCTGTTTGCTTAGACATTATCGCTATTATTTCAAGAAGGATGGCTTGGACATAGGTCTCATGAAAGAAGCGGCTAAGAAATATGAGGGAACTCATGATTTCCGAAACTTTTGCAAAATTGATGGCTCAAAACAAATCACCAATTACAAGAGACAAGTACACTCTGCAGAAATCATAAAATCAAAAGATGGTGACTTTTACATATTTGATTTAAAGGGCTCTGCTTTTTTGTGGCATCAAGTGCGCTGTATGGTCGCTATTTTGTTTATGGTAGGACAAAAGCTAGAGTTGCCGTCGTTAGTTGACGATTTATTAAATGCTGAAAAGTTTCCTAGAAAACCTAACTATGAAATGGGTAATGATATACCATTGGTGCTATATGATTGTGAGTACCCCCCTATGGAATGGTTAAGTTCAGAAGATTTACCAGAAAAATCTAAATTGAATAAGCACTATTCCAATCTCAATCATTCTGTGCTTGATTATCAATTGAAGGCACACATTGCAGGATTATTGAAAGATCACTACATTAAAAAGATCCAATTGAAAAATATTCCTGGGGCCGGCTTTGTTAATATAGGTGACGGGAGAGGTAGAAACTTCAGAAATTATATACCCGTTACTAAAAGGGAATTAGGTGAATCGTTTGAAGTGGTTAATGCAAGATATAGGGCGAAAAAGGCAAAATCAATATCTTCTAATTCACATTAACTTGAAATCCATGATGGCTCCCAATATAAGATCTCATTGTTTGGAGATTGTGAATCCACCCATAAAAATCCATTCATAAGCATTTCTTCTATCACAGTTTTGCTACGAAGTTTGTCCCAGCCGAGATTGTCTCTTAACAACCTGTACGTTACATAGCCTCCCATGAAGGTACATATTTCGTAAATTTTCTTCTGATCGTTAGATATGTTCCATCCAGAAGTGAATTTCAACCACTTCTTGTCATTAATAGTCATAACATCATATACCTTTCCCATAGAATTAAGTAACTGTACAGATTTTATAATGTCAGCTTCCGATACTGATAGTTGTAGCTTATCGTTACTTTTGATTCTTGATTCCAACTCCCTTATGGATATAAATCCTCCATTCAAGTCTCTTGTCTCCTGACAGACTTCAACTATACGCGCAGAAAGTCCAATGTAAAAGTTATCGTTCTTACTTTTTGACAACAAGATTAGCTCTAATGGGTCAATGCCAACCAGACGACAAATCTGGGTGAACTTTGATCTAAACTCATCATTTTGTTGAATCTCATCTCCATGTTCACTGGCAAAGTTTATGAGGGCAGATTGAAACACTGAAAGTTGTGTAGATAACTCATCTGATTGTCTCTCACTAAGAAACCTGCCTAGCTGTGAGTATGCATCACGATCCTGTTTCCAGTCACTGTCCATATTATTCTCTTTCTTCCTCGGTCTTCAAAAGAAACCAGATATTTACTACAGTAAAGGTTCCTTACAGGTCCTTTAATCAATCAATCCCTTATTCAAAAAAGCTGTAATGCACTTTACTTCTTATAGTTTTCACTCTTCTTTTTAATGAGGGATCCTCTTGTGCACCTTTACTACTCAATTACCATATCCTTTAGGTTGGGGAAAGATTGAATATGACTGTATATAACTTCTGCTAAAAAATCACAGGTATATTTAATCGGGACAATTTTGCAGTACTTATTAGTTGAAAGCTTATTCCCAAACTTTTTAAAAACGCTAATTAAAGTTACTAATTTTGCTGTAATATCACAACTTCTTCGGTGTGATTTTTATGGTGAAGATTGTTATTGAAATAGGACGTTTCAGATAAATTAAAACAACATGGCGTTTGAAGGAGTTTCTCCTCCACAAGAAATTGAAGTAACTATTGGGAAAGGTGTACTGGGAACACTTGCAATTCCTCACTCTAAATCCAGTGATAATTCATTAGCAGATGGTCATGCTCCAGCTTCAAACAAAGTAGCATTGTTGCTCCATGGACAAAGTGGGCACAGAAACTACTGTTACCAGAAGCATTTGGCACATATGCTTGCATCTAAGCTTGGAATATACTCTTTGAGAATTGACTTCAGAGGATGTGGAAACTCTGCTGGAAATGATGACGAAAATGTGGGAAGACTTCTCGAACAAGACCTTGTGGATATCCAAGATTGTGTGGAATTTCTAATAGATGGGAAGAAAAATCCGCTTGAAATAAATTTCACGTTGTCTTCAATCATCAGTCACAGCAGAGGATCTGTTGCAGCATTTTTATGGGCTTTAAAGCAAGATGAACTCATTAAAAACAACACTGGACAAGGAATTGTAGTACCCAACCTTGTTAATACTTCCTCTAGATATCGTTCATATACTATTTCACAGAGATTTCCTATTTATGATGAAGATTTTGATGGTGTTGCTCAATTATCTTTGAGACATGGAAAGTTCCAGCCAATTGTTATTCCAAAAGAAGAATTTGTATCCTTGTCATTGCCTGATTTATCAAAATTGTCTGAATTGTCCACCGATACCTCAGTCTTAAGCATATACGGATTACACGACATCCTTATACCAGTTGAAGACAGTGCATTGATTAATAATGTATTGAACAGAGGAAGATTCACTCACGAGCTTAGACTCATTCCGCTTGCTGACCATAATTTCTACGGAACAGAACCCGTTGAAAATGACGATGACGAATTGGAACACAATCCTCTCAAATTACCACTTAACAGCAAGAAATTAGTCAACTATAATTATCTAGTAACTGACTACATCTTGGAATATTTGAGCCCAGAAAAGGAATTAGAAAGATTTTTACACCATAGTAATACAATTGGAAGGGTAACGAGATGGAAGCAAATTGAAGGTGTATCAAATTTCAGAGATGTTGGTGGATGGAAGATTACAAATTCTACTTTTGAGACTTCTGAAGGAAATACATATGTAAAACCAAGCTCGATTTTCCGCTGTGCTAATATGGGTAAAATCACCCCTCGGGGGCTCGAAGAACTAAGAGATTTAGGTATTACCACTATTTTCGATCTACGTGCAGAAAAGGAATCTTTGAAGTATGGTATCCCCGAGGACCTTGAAAAATATGGTATCAAAAGAGTACACGCACCAGTGTTTTCGAGCATAGATTATTCGCCGCAGGAGATTGCAGTGAGATATGCTGGACTTATGACGAGCTGGTCTACTTACGTTGATGTCTACGAAATTATCTTGGGTAGTGGTGCCAAGGCCTTTAGGACAGTTTTTGAATTTATTAGGGATGAGAATAAGCCTTTTTTGTTTCACTGTACTGCTGGGAAAGATCGTACTGGGGTATTGGCGATGTTGATACTTTTATTAGTTGGTGTGGACAAACACACGATTGCCAAGGAGTATGAATTAACCACAATTGGCTTAAAACCCGATCACGAATCTATCAGAAAGGAGTTTACTTCTACTATAGAGAAGATGAAAGCAATATTTGAGAATGCAAAAATTGTGGAGGAGAAATTGGCTGGAGGAAGAAAAAATTGGGTTTTAGAAAAGGATGGATTTGAGAACCTAATTAGCTCAAGATACGAAGCAATGTTAGCCACGATTGAGTTGTTGAACGACAAGTACGGTGGTATAATTCCGTATATGAAGGACCATCTTAATTTTTCTGAGAAAGATATTAGAACAATTCATGATAACTTAGTTTTTGTAGATACAGACGGTTCATTCAAAAATGGGGCTGGAATTACATGGCACCATAGAGCCAAAATTTGAATATATTTCATACGTGATATTAATTGAAAGTGTTTTTCTATGTATACAAACTCTTATTTTAGACATTAGAGGTCATTATTGGTAAAGGTCGGGTTTTAAAGACTAACTTCTTATTAATAAGGTCAATAACTTTTATCTCTCCATTTCCTTCACTGGAGGGAACTTTCATGACTGCTAAAGGTGTGTCCAATTCCACCATCGATCCTAAAAGTCTCTGTGATTTACCAATATAAAGAGTGACCTTTTTTGGATCTTTCTCGTTAAACTCCAACTGTCCAAATTTCACTGCATCGTGGATCTGGTTTACTTTAATACTATCAGATCCATCAGTTGCTTTGCTGGGTAAAACAAGCTCCCCTTGTATTTCTATTATAGACAAACCGTGTGGAGTTGATATGACATTGTTTCCTGTGAACTCCTCTTCTTGAAGTCTATCGTATAAAGAAGAGTAATCAACATTAATCGTAGGCATATTGTATCTGATAGGTCTTCTATAAAGTATATTTGACCTTATTCGACCAGCAGAATATTCAAATGGCTCAAAAGAACTCTCTTCCCTCTGTCTTCTCACCGCGCGTCACCTCACACTATTTTACTTTACCGAAATGTTGAAAACCTGACACAATGTACCCTTTATTAGATTTGTATACAAAACCCTTCCTGTGAAACCATATTGTCTCTTCAACAAAAAGCAGATGATAAATTCGATTGCCTCTGTCTTCTTAAGTCCTCTAACACCTTTCTCCGTTTTTCAAAAAGCATTCACGCTAACTGCCTATTTAGGTAACTTTATTTTTCATTTCTCGAGAGTTGGGTTAAGCTCGGTTCTGATACCAAAAGGGATGCTTCTATGATGTATTGACACATTGAGTTCCTGTTCAGGATCTATGAAGTACACATCTTAATGTGTCAACTTATTCTGTTACGCTTGAACCTCAGTGAAGAGAAGATGGAGGGAGGTTTACTTGCTACTTAATGTTTTATGCTTACGAGTTCAAAGAGCTGAACTACAAGTTCAATCAATACAAAAAGAAACCAATCTGAATTGATTGAAGGGTTAACCTCTTTAATGCATATTTATCTCCGTTCACTTGATTATAGATATGAATTAGGCGCAGAGCTGTTGATAGTTTGTTGCAACTGTCATCCTTAACTGGTTGATGAAGTACGTGCGACATCCGTTACAGGAAAGTGAAAAACATTTTTGTACTATGTAGGATATGTACCTAATAATATCCCTTTTAGGAAAACTTATAGTAGGTTGATCTCATCATATTTATATCATTCATTTAACCTAAAAAGAGCCTAATGGCAATTAAATTAAAATATTCACTGGCAGCTAGCCAATTTAGGAGTTATTGGGGGAGCATTAGAAGAAAGCATAAAACGTAATTAGTTCAAAACATTATATTATAAGACTAATCGTTAGAGCACATGTCGAACGAATATACTGCAACCCATGGGTTGATGGAGTTGCTTCGATACCAGAATAATTTACCTTCTGTAAGTACTGGAGCTCAGGTTAATAGAGAACAAGCCCTAGCCCTTTTAGGGAAGATTCCAAAAGCTTTGCTAGACTATTCTACCGACAGGCAGATTAATTTATACGGAGATTATCCAAACTCTAAGGATAACATTCCTAGTGGAATATTTGCTGTTGTGTTTGCATTTTTAATGCTTGTCCACTTGCTAATTTATATGATGAACTACTCTCGGGGTCATTATTTCTATTTATCATTAGGGTGGGCTTTCTATTGCTTCATGAGAATGTTGGGATTTGTTTTACGCCCAATTTGGGGCTTAGATAATAGCGTAACCCATGTTGGTTTACCCGCTGAAGTGTTTTTAATTTTACCATCGATTGTATTCACTTCGTTCAATTTGATTTTAGCACAACGGCTTTTCACATGGCGACACCCTGTTGGAGGTTCAAGAAAGCTTTTTTGGGCCGTCATGATTGTTCTTTATGTGGCAGTTGCTGGTGTTGTCGCAATGACTATTTTTTGTTCAGCAATACCTTACTTATACTTCTTGTCACAAGCGAACTTTGAGAAATATCAGAAAGCTGTTCAGTGTTCTGCTATTTTGATTATTTTGTACTCGCTCACATCTATATCATTGATTGGTCTTTCGTATTTCTTTAAACCAACTAAAAAAGATGAGAACTTATACACTTATCAACCTTGGTGGATTGAATCGTTTTCTCCATTTTACTTTGTGAAGAAAAATGCAGCACAAGAAGCTGAAGAGACCTTTATGAAAAGAAATCATAATCATAGACATGCCATCAGAGTTATTGCTGCAACTCATCATCATTTCAATACGGTGGAAGGCTTGACTAATCAAAGAGGTGATTTAACGCACAATATCTCTTTGATGATTATTTGTATTTCAACGACATTTATCTTTCTTGGCTCAATTATGAGATGTATTGTTGTGTTTCAAGGTAAACTTAAGATGGACAGAAGTTCTGTAGGCTCTAATGTATCTATGTACATCTGTTGGGGACTTTTAGAGACTATCATTAATATTATCTATATTGTCGGAAGAGTGGATTTGAGATTCTACAGGCCAGATAGATTACCTCAAAAAGTCAGAAGTATTATTACAGCCGAACAATCTATTAATGTATCGGACGATGAAAAGGAGTATGAATTTGAAAATAGTCAACCTCACCCAGATCTCGACCTGTCTCATAGTGATGCATTCACACAACCAAGCTTTTCACCCGTCACTTCTGAAGAAGATTTCAATTTCCATATGCCCCCAAGGGAGTCCTACATTAGTACTGAAAGGAAAAAGCCTCCTGCCTGGGGTGGAGGAAAACATCCCTACAAGGAAATGTATGAGGACCCTTTTAAAGACGATGGTTCCTCTGAGTTTCGCTTTTAACTTAATCCATATATATACCACATACCTGCTATACCTTATAATAAATCATTTTATTGTCGCATTACACGGACCTGTCCTTTGTAGTGGCCATGGTGGTATACCTAGATACCGTTACAACTTTTCCTTACGATGATGTGCCTTACTGTTTCGTTTTTTTTTTATTTTTTTGAGATATAGTTAAACCTCCACTTTTAGTGAAGAGGGGGAGTGTTGCAAAAAATTTCCCAATTAGGTTAACAATAATAAGGTCGCATTTTCATAGATCGTAAGCTAATTATCAGCCTTACAACCTACCAGATATTCTGCTACTAACTATAAACCCTGAATTCCTTGAACATAGCTGTCTAACATTGCCCAGTATAATGACTTAAGCAGTCATCTACGTTGCTCTTCAAAATTCAGCTCTAAACTTAAAGTTGTTTTATGATTTACCTTAAAATCAAATATGCCGCACAGTTACCAAAGCTAGTAAATAATATTCGTTAGAACCAACTTCTCATTATCACAGGATGCTCCATTTTCATACATTCAACCATTATTTTCTTATATTCCCCATCAAGCGCCAGGTCTGTCTATTTGGCCCTCCTTTTGAAGACAATTAAAGGAGAGGTTAAGTGGAGATTTCATGGAGAATATATCGTCTATATGTAGGATTTGGTTGTTATGTAAATTTCTTTAACCAGTAATGGTAATTACTTTGATAAAGCCGTGTGCAATTTCCTTTTTTGAGGATCTCTTTTGTTCTGTTTAAGTACAGTTTTTTGAGGGGTACTCAACATCTTTGAAAACCCTCATTGATTATATGTAAGGACTCACTTACGCTAAGTCTATGTAGAGATAACTACTATAACTTGGCCACTTTACCTAACCGCAGTAAAATATTCAGGAATAAACTGTAACAGCTCTAGTGTTTTCAGTGTCGATAATAGTGGTTCTGTTTGTATATGTTTAGAACTAAAGTTTCACCGTTAGCTGTTTTGTGAAAGAACGTCTAGACAGTAACAAACACATTATTGGTCATAAAGAAGCAGAATAGAATAGAACAAACAAGAGTATAAACTGTTCAAAAACTTATTTAACAAATTTAGAAAGTATCTTTGCAAGACTGATCTAACATGGTATCAGAGTATTTACAACCCACACAGGGTTTGATGCAGCTAGTTTATAGTTTGTACAATGGAGCAGCCGAAGGAAGTGGTGTATACAAATATCTTGAATTTGCCACTAATCTAATAGGGCCAAAACTTCCACCAGTAATGATTGAGTATAATGTTGATGTTCTAAACAATCTTTTTGGAGGATACCCAAATAGAGAAGATTTGGTCCCAGCTGCAATTTTCGCTGGTGTATTTGGCATTATAACAATATCACACATTGCTTTATTCACAATAAATACCTCAAGAGGGCACTATTTTTACATAAGCTTCGGATTAGCAATATCATCTTTGATGAAATTTATCGGTTTCGTATTAAGGGCCATTTGGAGTAAAGATATTACAAAAATTTTAATTGGTTTGGTTAGTGAAGTCTTCTTGATTGTACCATTTATTATCATAGTAGCGTTAGATTTGATTCTTGCTCAAAGACTTTTTACATGGAGACATCCAGTAGGAGGCTCCAGGTGGTTATTCTGGAACTTTATGTTCACAATATATGGTCTTGTTTTTGTCCTTGTTGGGTGTATCCTTACTGCTTCATACGTTCCCTATTTGGACACCCTTTCTAAAAAGTCATTTACGCAATGGAGGCAGGTTGTTGCTGGAACTTCTGTGATTGTCGTTCTTTACACCTTGACGGCAATGTCTTTAATTTTTCTTTCATATTTTTTCAAACCAACTAGAAAAGATGAAAACTTATACACTTACCAACCTTGGTGGATTGAATCATTTTCTCCATTTTACTTTGTGAAGAAAAATGCAGCACGGGATGCTGAAGAGACCTTTATGAAAAGAAATCATAATCATAGACATGCCATCAGAGTTATTGCTGCAACTCATCATCATCACAACATGGTGGAAGGCTTGACTAATCAAAGAGGAGATTTAAAGCACAATAAGTCAATTCTAATCTTGTTGGCTTCGACTATACTAATATTCATGGGTACCCTTCTTAGGTCTATTATCTGTTTCCAGTATGGCCCCGTCTTATATTCGAATACTCTCCATTATCCAGTGGTTATGTACATTACTTGGGGATTGTTTGAAATGATTGTCCATGTCATTTATCTTGTTGGAAGAATTGATCTTAGATTCTATAGACCAGATATTTTGCCTCAAAAAGTTAGGGATATCATTACTGCTGAACAGTCTGGATTCCATACTAACTATCCATCTGATGATGAAGACGAATTTGAGCAAGAAGATCCAGAAAATGAATACCAGTTCAAGTCTCCTCCATATACACCACATCGAAACTATGAATTTGACTTTGACGATATGAATAAGCTTCCATCTGAGAGTGGAAGTTCACTGCTTGATTTGAAAGATGCCGATGAATTCAACTTCAGCCCACAAGTAGAAAAAGAGTATCATCAACCAACAAGAAAGAAGCCTTCGTATAATGACTTCTCTAACGAGAAACCAAGCATAGCTCATTATGAAAAACCAAGCGTAACTCATTACGACCAGCCTGCATCAATTGACACCAGATCTCAGCAACCTAGTTACGTACTACCAACACCACCACCACCAACAGCACCTCATCATAACGGAAACCATCCATATAAGGCGTCATTAACAGATGTTAATTCGAGAAATTATACCACTGCAAACTCAAAAGTCAATTTTGAGCCAGCTTATCCAAGTCATCATGATGAACAACGCATTGAACTGCTTGCGAGTGTTGCATCACCTCCAAAAGTAGAAAATGATGAAGATATTGATTCTGAGTTTGCTTTCTAGAGAATTTATTTTTAGTTCATATTTTGAAAAGAACAACTAACCTTCGATAGGATTACCAGTAATTAAAACTTCAAATGTTTTAATTAAAATTTTTTATCAGTTTTATAAGATAGGTGTTCAAGATACTTGTATATTATTTAGTAGTCTTTACGAATGAATGAACAATATTATTTTTTGTAAAATGATTTATGTTAAGTGGAGTAAATGTGGGACAATATTTTTCTACGCAAGTGCTTTTATAATTCTATCCTACATCTACATACAGGAAAAAGGATTCCACTTCGTGTTGTTGGTTTAACCGAAGAAGGCTAACTTTTCGACCGGTTAAAAGATACAAATAAGTAACTTGTTAACCTATTGAAAACAAACTCTCTTTAATATTTCCTTGTATATTATCGATTGAGGAAGTAATTAATTCGTACCAGAGCCTTATTCCCAGAATTTATTTTACCCTCTCTCACCGAATGGACTATTCTTTGCAACTCTTCATAGGGTCTCTAATCTTTTCGAAAAAGTCTCTCTTATTGAATACGTATTAACAACGAAGTTGCTCCCAGTAAAGTTTACATGTCTTCAATTATAGTTTTTCCTTGCAGCTCAGTCTTTTTGAAGTCATAGCTTTAGAAAATACTACATTTAGTCCGCTATAATTTCATATAGCTGTCGCATAATTACTTACTTTCCTATTTAAGTAAAGCCTCCGAACTGTCACCAATCAGGACCCGCATTGGTTTTGAAAAAGAGTTAAGATTACCCCGCGCCTGAGTTAGCGAGTCAGTTTTGCGTATTTTTATAGAGCCTAATCTATGAAAGGGGCTGAGAGTTAGCAATTTGGTATACTAAAACGGTCGGACGTATCAGACGGCGGTTAACGCCTTCATATGCTTACAACCTAATTAAGAATCACCTTAGCGGTAAATCGGCTTTTTGGTTTTTGATGTTTATATATGGCTCACACCACAATTATATAGCAACGAGAGAATTTCTGTGCAAATTGATTTTTGGTGAGAACGATTTTTTAGGCAAGTAACAAAACAGAGATTGCTTTTGAATATATACAGCAAAGGAGAAGAAGAATTAAGATAAAATTTGAATACAACCGAGACATATATGAATAAATCATAAACTTTATCAATGGATAGGTTAAGCGCAACAAAGAGTCTTATGCCATTGATATATGCGCTAAAGAATGGCGCAGCTGAAGGAAGTGGTGTTTATTCTTACATTATACTTGGAAAGAATTTACTTGGTCCTAAATTGCCTCCGATCTTTCTTGAATATAATATTGGTGCACAGAACAATCTTTTCGGAGGGTACCCTAATAGTAAGGACGTGGTCCCTGGTTCAATATTCGTGGTAGTTTTTGTTATTCTTGCTATACTACACTTGATTGTATTTCTAATCAATTTTTCAAGAGGCCATTACTTCTTTCTAACTTTAGCGTGGCTGTTAGTGAGTTTGATGCAAGCAATTGGTTTTTTGTTGAGGGTGATTTGGTCGCTTGATATAACGAAAGTTCCAACTGGCTTGACAAGTGAATTCTTTTTAATCGTACCATTTATTATCATAGTAGCGTTGAATTTGATTCTTGCACAAAGACTTTTTACATGGAGACATCCAGTAGGAGGCTCCAGGTGGTTATTCTGGAACTTTATGTTCTCGGTATATGCTCTTGTTGTTATTCTTCTTGGAGTTATTGTTGCTGCCTCGTATATTCCCTACTTGGACCCTCTTTCTAAAAAGTCTCTTACACAGTGGAGAAACGTTGTTGCTGGAACTTCTGTGATTGTCATTCTTTACTCATTGACGTCTATGGCATTAATTTTTCTTTCATATTTTTTCAAACCAACTAGAAAAGATGAAAACTTATACACTTACCAACCTTGGTGGATTGAATCATTTTCTCCATTTTACTTTGTGAAGAAAAATGCAGCACGGGATGCTGAAGAGACCTTTATGAAAAGAAATCATAATCATAGACATGCCATCAGAGTTATTGCTGCAACTCATCATCATCACAACATGGTGGAAGGCTTGACTAATCAAAGAGGGGATATGACGCACAATAAGTCGATCCTTATATTGTCTGCTTCGACATTACTAATATTCGTAGGTACCATTATTAGGTCTATTATCTGTTTCCAGGAGGGTCCAGTTAGGTATGCAAACACATTACATTCGGCAGTGGTTATGTACATTTTATGGGGCTTATTTGAAGTAATAATTCATGTTATCTATCTTATTGGAAGAGTCGATCTCAGATTCTATAGACCAGACATACTACCGCAGAAAGTTAGAGATATTATCACTGCTGAGCAATCCCAGTTTTTACCTAGTTATCAATCAGAGGAGGAAGATGATGAAGAAGACGATGAGGAGGAGGATGAAGAAAGTAAAGCGTATGGTGATTATGATAAGCCGAAGAACAGAGAGGTGGAAGTGGTTGATGATTATAAGGAATATGACGACTTGCTGTACCATTTGAAGACTCCACCATACCCAATACGTGAGAGTTATGGAACCAATGATACTAAGAAGTATTCAGACATGAGTGAAAGCTCGCTGTTTGACATGGAAAGTGATGATGAATTCGATTTCAATCCTCGGTCAGGAAAAAACTCTTCTCATTCAATTAGGAGACTGCTTGCATTTGAGGAGCCTCAACCGCGTACTCTTGCTAAGCCACAACCTACATATGCCCCACCGGGAACTGGTCCCTATAAGCTGACGAATGCTGTGAAAACTCCTCCAGAATATGATGACGTTGATTCTGAGTTTGCATTTTGAAAAGCTTATACCCTATATATATTATTCCACGGCTAGTATTTATTAGACTGACTTGCGATATCTCAAATCGTTAAGTCCCTTAATTACAAATTTAATTTTGTCATTATAATTATATTGCTACGTGTAGTAAATAAGAGTTAAGTTAATAATTATAACTACTCTTTAGAGCAGTCTCTACCAAACAATGATACTTTAACCCAGTCTAAACAAACCAAGATTTGGTTCTGAATTGAAAGAGACATATAAATATAAGCAGATCTCCAGAAGAAGAAAGTAAGAGTACCACCGGTAGTGACATTAGACCATCCATTCCAGACTAAATCAGCAACGGCCTTCTCGGAACCAATGTAAGCTAAAGAACCTTGATGGCGGTAAATAAACTCAGGTAAATTCTGCTCCAATCTGGCTAATTTCTTGGTCAATCTTTCAGCATTAAAACCTGGAGCTGGATTTTTCAATGAGTACTTAACCTTCTCGATTTCGTGCAATCTTCCAAAATGCTCAGCTAAGAATTCTCCTTCTTGGAAGGCGACCTGAGCAGTTGGAGCGTATTTTGTAAAAGTACAGTCACCTAAGGCGTAAATGTTATCAGTACCATCAACTAAAAATCTTTCATTGACAAGTAAACCTCTTCTCGCGTTTCTTTGCTCTTCAATTTTAGGATATAATCCACGGACAACATCTCTAGGAGCATTTCCAGTAGCCCAAATCAACATACCATAAGGCAAAGCCAACTTATCAATTGAACCATCTTTATCTTTCTTTTCAGCATAACATAACTTATCATCTACCTTTTTGATCATAGTATTAGTCTTCAAATCAATGTTGGTGTCCTTGAAAACTTGTTGGGTGTATTCAACTAATTTATGGTCGAAAGTGTTCAAAACATTAGGCAAAGCTTCCACGAGACAAACGTTCAACTCAGAAGCAATTTCAGGCATCCATTTCTTCAAGTCCTGGTCAATGTAATCTTGCAATTCACCAGCAACTTCAACACCAGTTGGACCACCTCCACAGACAATAATAGACAACAATCTTTTTCTTTCTGGGTCACCCTTTGGCAAAATGTTAGCAGCTTCGATCAGATCCATTAATCTTCTTCTAATTGCAACTGAATCACTGACTTCCTTGAAGAAGCAAGAGTGTTCTGCAACACCAGGAGTACCAAAAGTAGATGGTTGTGCACCAACACCAACCACTAAATAATCATAATTAAGAGAAGTATAGATTTCTTCAGTACCTGTGTACTCGGAAACGGTAGATTTAGAAGAGCTAGAGTCCTTACCAGAATGACCGGAATGAACAGTAGTAGATTGCTTGAGAGTAACCTTGTTGTTGATTGGGTCAATGTCTGTAGCTTCAGCTTCTAAGTAAAGAACCTCACCGGGAAGTTTTCTGGTGATGTATCTTACAGGCTCAATGATAGATCTAACGTCAACAGTACCAGTTGGAACAGATGGTAACAAAGGAGTGAAAAGGAAATAGTTTCTTGGAGAAACAACAACAACATTATACAAGGAAGTATCCAAGTTTTTCAATAAATTAATAGATCCCCATCCAGAACCTAAGATAACAACAGTCTTCTTCTTTTGTCCATTTTCAAATACTGGGACTTGTTTGATTTGATTTGCTGGGTGTGTTTCATTGTAAACCTTGTAAGAAACAGCTCCAGTTAAACCAAGAAGACCTAAAATTGTAGTATACTTTAAGGTTTTCCCAGCACGACTGAAAAATCCTTTTTTAGCAGGAACATTAATAGGCTTAGGTGCAGTTGAATTCAAAAGTCTTGCAGAAGTACTAAGAAGTCTTCTTTGGGTCAATCTACCAAGCATCTTGACTTAGTTGAATATATCACTTATTCTACTTTTAATTCTACTTGAAGTCTATGAATTGCAGTTGCTATTTCAATAAAATTTGGTATAGATCGGCTCGGTAAATAGCATCCCGATAACTTTTTTGTCCGATGTATCGAAGTTCTCAACTAACTATGGAGCTGAATTCGGAGGAACAACTACTCCGGAACAGGCGAATTATGAGAGTGCAATCACAACTTCTCTGATGCTGGCAAGTTACAATAGCTCTCTGGAAATTAATTTCTTCAACATATATGGATAAGAGGTTTTATTAAATGACATGTAATTCACAATAGACAGTCTGTGATGAATTAAATTGAGATGTAGCAATTAGGTACAATTATAAACTTTGTATATATATATTTGAAGGCTACATTTATGGAGCACCAAAAAAAAAAAAAAAAAAAAAACAGTAGCTTGTGGCTTGTAGATACAGATATAACTATATTTGAACAGAACTCGTTATATAATGTTCGTATAGAGGACTTATTGAAGTCCAAATCATGCAAAATTAACAGATCAAATAAACGGGGGAAGAAAAAGTAGTCATAGGGCCATTGGAAAATGCAAATTTATTAAATATTGACGGAGAAGATTTCAGTATAGAAGTTTTTAAATAAGTCCGGTAACTCTTTCCTCCTCCCATCTGTAAAGCTTTTCACGACGCAAGTGATAAGTTTTCCTCGCAGACTTGAATTCAGATAAGAGATCAGGAAGATTTTGCTCTAGCTTTTCAGGAGGAAGCAGTTTCATATTACGTGCCAATGAAATAGATTGCTCATCTGTAGCATTCACCATATTTTCGAACTTTTTCTTCAAAAGCAGTTGATTGAAATTAGCTGAGAGGAGTTGATATTGGTTCATCTCCAAATTCTGGAACTCTTGGTACATTTTGCTTATTCTGTCGATTTGCTCCCTAATAATGACCCCATTGGTTTCATACTGTTCTAAAATATCGATTACATCGTTTATCTGCTTAATTTGGTGATTTAGCTGGTTTGTAATCGATTCAGAATGGTCTTTGTATGTTTGAAGGGTCTTAACGTAACCCTCCACAAGCTTATACAGCTCGGTGAATTCCTGAAAGACATTGGCTGGAAGAGCCTCCAAAAACTTTGGAACAGTTATAGGCTTGAGCTTTTCAAGAGATAAAGGCTCTATTATGTTGTTAGGCTTTTCCATGATGTAACCATTTTTTGATTTGGGGCCTCTTTTGACTTTAATGATAAATTATTAAAAAAGTCGCATTCATATTGCGCGCCACTAAATACAATACACATATCATTAATAGGGAAGAGTCACTACAAAGGTACTTCTTTTTTGTAAAAATGATCACTATTATGAAAGTAATGTTGCTAGCTCGATAAAAAAATGGCTACAATATAGTCTTTTTATTAAAAAAAAGTAAAATTCCTTCAAAAATTGTGCTCTATCAATAATATGCTATGAGATCTATAAGTTGCCCGTATATAATTTGTCTATGTTTTAGTTATTGATGCTTTTCCTGAGTTTTTCCATCTTTCTTTCATTCCTTTTGGCGTGTCTTCTTTCAAGTCTCCTGTTGGCCCAGTTCCTAATATTCTCTCCATAGAGAAGACATAATATGGGGAACGGAACACCCAAAATTACAGCTACGATAGCACACATAGTGTTAGCCCATCCATAGCCTAGACTTTCATACATTTTCCCTGCAAACAAGGGGAAAGTGAATCCAAAAAGTGATCTGAAGAGTGCTGCTGCTGCAACTGATGAAGCAGCAAATCTGTTGTTCATGTCAATTAGATAGTTTTGGATGGTTTGAAAGACACAAACAAGCCCCATGGCAAATATAGCAGATCCGATGCCCGGCATGATCCAATGTGTGTTCTTTTCTGCGGACCATCCGAACCACAATAATCCCACAGGAACACAGAAAGAAGAGAAGAAGAGACAGGGCAAACGAAACTCTGGTTTGGCAACACCCCCATTTCTCATGGTCAATTTGTTGTAGGTTCTGTCAATGAGGAGAGTAGATATAATCAACCCTAATACGAATCCAACGCCCATTGGGATATACATTAGACCAGTAACGCCAGTGCTGAAATTATACTTGTCTTTAAAAATGGTTGGAAATGTCACGATCATCAAATACATAAATCCGTACGTGAATGCCATAAATGATCCTAACCCGACAATCATTGGATGCATGAAAAGAAGTTCAAGGGGTCTGGTCATTGTTGTGTACATACGCTCTAATGTAGTCTCCACTCCAGTTATTTCATAAATAGTATGCAAATTCTCATTGCCTGATTCCTTTCTGAGTCTCTTTGCCTTCAACTTTAATAATTTTGGTCCATAAGTTTCCTTAAAGAAAAAAAGGGTAATGCAGGCTACAGATCCATTAAATATGCACAAAACATAAAAAACCCATCTCCATTCCTTGTGTTCAATGATAAAGCCAGATAATAAGGGTGCGATAACTGGCCCTAATAATGGTGCCAACGAGTAACCAGATAAGGCCTTATTTCTAGATTCCGCATCAAACAAATCAGCAATAACACCAGCACAAACATTCATTGGTACACAACCAAACAAACCTCCAATGAATCTGAAGATCATCATTTGGGCTGTATTCTGAGCGAACGCACAACCCAAATTGAATATCAATGCCATCCAAACACAAGTGTCTAGAACAATTTTTCTTCCAAATCTGTCGTCTTCACTAAAGGGTGCAAAAATTAAGGGACCAAAAGCCCATGCTAAAATCTGTATAGAAACTACCATCGCTGAGATGATATTAGAGTGGATACCAAAGTCATGAGATATCATAGGCATTGCGGGTGAGAGCATGGAAGAAGACATCGGTGCTACTAATGCATATAGTGAAACCATTCCCAACTGCATTAATTTGGTGGAAATTGGCCAGTTTTTGGGATCTTCACGATCTTCATTTCCATCCCAGGTTATAAGTTCGGGGTCCACACTGTTAAACTCTACACCATCTTTAGGAACATTTATACCTTCTGTCATAGGCATGGGTGGACTGCTCTCGCTTGATATACATTTTTCTAAGTCATAAGGCTCAGAAGCATGGTTCTGTTCTAACATACGCTGTGCAACTTCGTGAATAATGGTGGCTCTTGTCTTTTCTCTTTGTAATGCGATTTCTTCACTATCTAAATCTCCAAATGTCTCTTTTACTGACCTGTTTGATGACATGGACAAACGAGCGGTTCTGCCGCCGTTGTGGCCCATACGAGGAGGTTCCGAGTCCAGAACAAATGAAGAGGTAGAGTCTGATCTTTCTCTATCTCTTCCTCTTTCACCTCTCTCGTTATATCCATGCCCACTATAGGCCATTGGCTGCATATTGCTTTCTTCTGAACTCGTCACATTCAATTCGTATTCTTTATCTGAATCATATTTTGTGGAACTGTCAGACATCTTGAGCGCTTATACTTCTTACTTAATTAGACGCTCTTCCACGTCTCTATAGGTGCCACAAAATGCTTCAAAATCTTAAGTAAGTAAAACTTATCGTTATTCGTTACTCTTTTTGTTTGTGTCCTACGTAAAGCAACAGTTTCCCACCTATATATATTATGTGAATGGCGGCTATCGACGCCTATAGTCCCATCCCGAACGTAAAGTTTCGCAGCCAACGCCGAAGAAATTTTACGCCTCGGTTATTCGCGGTCGTCGGCTAACGGTGGGATTTGAAGATATCCGAAGATGTAATATTTCGATACGGCATCAAAATATTTATTCAAAAGCCATACAGAACATAGCAGCTAGAAACCCTTTGGGACATTTTTGTAGATGGATAAACCTGTATTTATGGGTACATGAAAAATTTACTGCTCAGTGCATAAGCGGCAGCGTGGGCTGAATAATACCAGGTTGATCTCAATGGCATTAAATTCTTAGTATAACAAGAACAATTATTGACTAAGTACAACAATGAAGGACAAACCATGTAGGTGGGAACAGAGACACTTTAGCGACAATGATAGAGACATTGAGGGGAGGTGAGGAGGCGGTAGTCACATCATAAATGTCATTGATTAATATACAGCTATGTAAAGTTGCGGGATGACTGGCGGCAACCATAATGAAATTTGAATCCTAGAAACTTAAAGTTTGTTGGTATCTCTGTTCTCCTTAGCATAATTTACACAGTACTGCACGCTTGCTCTCAATGCGCACTTTTGGTTGACGTCAGAATCTTTAACTGCAGCTTCGTTATCTTCTATAGAAGTGCTGAACATTCCAGGAAGCTTAAGAATGTAATTCAAGAGGCCCTTCACGTGAACAATACTGACATCACTATCAGCAGCTGATAATGTAACACCCATGTAGTCGTGGACGACAACATTATCGTCATTTTTAGGGGAAATGGTATCAGTGGATTCAACTTCTTCTCTCTGTTGCAAATCGGTAGTGTCTTTATTATCCGCAACTCCATTTTGGGAGGACACAGATTCAATATTCCAATATGCAATTGAATTGGGGATCAAAACATTTCTTCCATCACATGGTTTTGGATTGGCTTCCACCAAGTTCCCTTCTTCATCAACTTTTGGGTTGGCCCATACCGGCACGTGTGCGTTAAAATCAAAGTACTGGGACACATCTCTAACGGAATATGAAAACTTATTGTTAGACGGGTTGTAATCCTCTGTCAAGATAACCAAATTGGGCCTGTACATAGACTCACCACAGCCACATTTATTTAAATGGGTTCTTGCCCATCCAACATAAACATGTCTATTGGCTGGAAGAGAATACTTACTCTTGAGCTCTTCAGGAATTGGGAGCTCCAAAAGTTGTGTACCGCCACGTAAGGGTCCCACTTTGTCAAAATCAAGTTTTTTACGTTTATGAATGAAGTCGCATATGGCTGTGTCGATGTCACAGGTCAAAACTTCAAGGGGTTCAATAGAATAAACAAAGTTCAAGTGTGTGAATCCCTTGGTGTTGGCCTCTTTCTTCGAGTTTTTACTGAAGAATGGCGTCCAGTTCTTTTCAATATTAGCATATGCTTCGTTTCTTTTCTTGAAAAGACTCATTCTACTTGAAAATGGTAAGTACATGTGCATGGTTCTCTTGATTAACTTATTGTCTTTCATGTTGAATACCACCAAAGGTTCATTGAAACCCAAAGGATTTTCCCTCAAAAGAATTCTTGGGTCTTCCGGTCCCCAATAGTATTTGTCATTGAATGTGTGTTCACAAAAGTCGAAGGTAATTGGCAAGAAAGTAGGGAACTTCATTTTTCTGTAGGCCTTCTCTTTCTTCTTAATATTACGTTCTACTTCACCCCTGGAATTGACCATCTCTTCATTTAAGTTCCTTTCGTAAGGAACATTCAATTCTTTCTCTCGCAACTCCATCCAATCTTCATCAAACAACTGGACATAAAGGAAACTTGCGTATGCTTTGTTAGCTACACCTGAAGGAGACCATAAAACTCTACTAACCATGAAATGGACTTTAAACTCTGGGAGCCAAACAGATGATCCACCAAATCTGAACCATTGTTTCTCTTGAGGAATGGTTGGTTTAAACTTTTTCTCAGCAGTAGTGAGTAATCTAGTGTAAAGATCATTTTTCTTGAATGCCACCATAAGATCTTCGAACTCTGCATTCAAATATTTTTGTGGAGACAAATGAACAGTATCTTCATGTTCAAGCAGCTTACATTGAGAAGGTTCATCAAGTTTCTTAAACAAGCTCTCACCTGTGTAATACTTTCTGTGGAAAAATGTTTGCAATTTAGATTCCTTATAACCAGATAAATCCATCACTTGAGAGCTTATAGGAAATGGTTCAGACTCTTCCTTTGGTTTATCTTGCGCGTCTGGTACTGCGGTATCAAAGTCATCTGGTAGTTTTTCATTATTACTTCCATTAATGTTTTGCGTCGTACTTTCTTCTTCTTTCTCTGGTTCTGGTACTTTCTCCAGCGGAAGCTTATTTTCCTCTGTAGTAGGTATTTGTGAAGGCTCTTTTGACCAGTCGTTGTCAACATTACTTTTGTCACTAGGGATTTTCAAAATCAATCCATCTAAGGGATAGTCATTAGAAATTAAAATTAACAAAAGCGCCGTTAGTAGAATAACTACTAGCACTAGTATACGTAAGTATCTTCGACCATAAAACATTGCCGTCGCTGTTCAAAAGCTATAAACACGAAGCTGTACTGCTCTCGATTGAACGTTTTTTCCATCTTTTTTATCTAAAATTATCCGTGTATATAAACGCACCTGTCAGTCGCGAGACCTGTGATTTAACCGTGGAGGAATCTTTTTCTATAGAGGATATATAAGTACTGGAAAAAATAACGGTGATAATAATACATAAAGTCTATATTTTATTTAGTGGGCATGAGAAGCGACTGCTCAATGAGGTCAATGGAGGATTCAACTTCATGGACGTTCATTCCACAACATAAGGAAATTAGTTTACAATACTTATTAAGTTTGTCGTCGCTAGGGTAGTTCGACAAAATAGACTTTTGGTTGGGTTTGTTTTCTTTGTACTCATCATTGGAAAGAGGTACTGTAGGCTCGTACATGTAAAGTTGACGCACTAGATTCTGGCGGTGAATCACTTCCTTGGTGAGTTCCACCGATAAATTAAAGGGGTCATCGGTGTCGTCCAGCGATTGCTCATCTTTGAAGTGTGAAACAAGCTCAATAAGCTTCTTCTGTATTGAATTTTCCTTCGAATTTTCATACTTTGAGAGAAGCTCCTCTAGCTCATTCTTCTTCTGTAAAAATTGGAAGCTTAAATCATTGGAGAGTCTATGAATCTCTTCCTGGATTAGCTTGCTCCTCTTCAGGTCAAAACTTGAATCGTGCAGTACTGAATTCTTTGCGCTCTCTTCTATATCTTCTAACAAATAGTCCAACTTGAAGACAGAAAGTATATTTTTCTGTGACAAGAGCTTTTTCTGGTTCAAAGCTTTCAATATTTTAAAATATTTCAGAATTTCTTCATCTTTTTCATTGAGTTCCTTATCAACAGCGTATGCTAGCTCGGTTAGCTTTTCGGTAATCAAGTTAGATGTTGAGTTGTGTAGATTGAGGGCTGTCTTAGAATAAGACAATTGACTTTCAATACTGTGCGTGCTGTGGTTTCTTTCTGGTATATTCTGGATGTCTTCGTCAGCGTGTTCCTCCTCATCCAATCTTAGGATATAATTGTGCCATCCCAAATAGTCCTCTACCGTATAAGACACCAAATTTTTGAGACTAAAGTCAATAAATTTATGGTAACTGATAAGAATTTTGATGCATTTTTTATTCAAGTTATAGGCAACAATGTGAAAAGCGGTATTTCCATCAGAATCTTGATGATTGATAAATTTTGTGATTAACTCCTTCTTATTACGAAGATCATCATCTTCTTGCAACTCGATAATCTTAGAAAAAAGAGTTTCCATGTAGTATCTTGAAAATCTCTCCTTGTTCTTATTATCAACTGATGCAATATGATGGAGCACAGTTTTTCCTGAATTATCCACGAGAAGTATAGAGTCAAAAAGTAAATCCAATAAACTAGGGAAGTTTTTAAGCTGGTACGAATTACTGAACTTCACCAAGAACATGAGAGGTGTTTCGCCTCTGGCATTTCGTAAATCTGGCTTTATGTCAAACTTTTCCATCAAAAACTCAATGACTGCAATATTAGCCATAGAACAAGCCCAATGGAATACACTATTACCATCACTATCAATTGATCTATTCACGTTGATTTTTTCAACTGGTTTTGGAGGGTTCATAATTGACTCGGGAATGATTTTAGATCTCATCTTGCTATCATCCAAAAAGTATGTTAGCAAGTTAGAAAAATATTCGTTGTATACTGCATCACCCTTAGAAGTACCTCCAGAGGGATGATGAGACACGGTACTGAGGTATTGCAGCAAGCCATATGGATCGTGTTGGTAATGAGACAGTACAGCCCTTTCAAAGGAATCTCTGGGTGTTCCAAAAAGCTCCTTCCCACTCATTAACTCTCCTGGTGAGTCTTTCACTTCAACATCTTCGTCAGATTCAACTGCTTCCAAGTCATTCCCGGCAATATTCAAGTTACTCGTCATTATCAATCCATCTTGTTGAGTGTCTTGTCTTGACAAGATCGGATAGTTATTGTTATTAGTTGAACTTGAGTCCGACCTCTTGAAAGTCCCAAAATTGGGTCCAGAATTGATGGGTGACTCTATAGGAACAGTATCTGAATGCTTTAGAGATGGCTGATCGTCCGTGTGTTTCATTGGTACTCTCTTTGGTCTACCCCTCTTCCTTGGTGGTTCACCAGAAAGGGACGACATGCTCTTTGTTTTCCTTGCAGGTTGAGCAAAGCTCAGTTGCCTCCTAGCCACATTAGATGCAGATGCGTGACTATGTTTTGGAGCTGGAGGAGGTGTATCTGACTTGCCTTCTACGTATTTGAACTCAAATATTGGCTCCAATATATCATAAACATTGAAATTTTTCGCAATTTCTACACCAAGGTCTAGGGGTACATATGTTCCCTGGTACTTACCGTATCCTCCCTGTACTTTCTCGTGTATTCCTGTTTGTACATCTTTTTCCAAGATTCTTGTCCTCTTCGCTTTGGGGAACTTAGCTATCTTCAAAATATGAGTAGCATTGATCCAAGAATCTGACTTTCTTCTCATGATGGGACCCTCAGGTGTAACAAACTCAAATACCGGTACATTCGAGTACGTGGCAGAGTAAATTTGTGTGCTTCCCATCTTCACTTATTATGTTTGTATTTCAAAACCTTTATCTTTAGATGGGGTTTTTTACTCAACCACTCACAAAATAATATGCCTGTATTTTACAGAATATACCCATAAATGATGGAAAATGAGCTAAGGTCGTGATATTTAAACCTTTCAGTGATGTTTAGAAATCAATTCTAAAGTTTATGTTGTTCTGTTTTGTCAATAGCGCCATGGTCCAGAATATTTGGTATAAATAGTGATCATTGCTGTTTTTGTGTAACTTTTCTGCGAAGGTCCCTTACGAACGGTTCTCAGTACTGAAAATGTACATAGTAAGGGATAAATGTTCTTTAAGTGTCCAACACTCTACTGAAAAGTGTATTCATCTACAATATCGTAATTTTGGTTTGGTATGATTTATCTCTTTTGATAAGCTTCAACGTTTTTTAATTATAAAAATACAAAGTTTTCCGCTAATCTAATAAAACCTTAAATAGTCTGTAAAACATGATTCCTATCAGCAAAAGTATCACTATCATGACATATGTGACGTATTTGCTTACATTCTTCATGGATAAGTTGGATGACTGGTCCTCGGTGAGGGGAATGCAGACCACATGCTCAGCTGCCCTAAAACAGATTTCTCTTCTCTTTATAATTTGACAATCATTTTCTTGGATATCCCTTTTCAAAATGGCCTTTCCCAATAAAATGCTGGTGTACTGTTGTAATGATGGATCAAATGTCTGAAATGCGGTGTTCAAAATAATAGATTCCCTTTCTATGCCACTAGTTATTTTCTCAATCTTCTTCATTTGCTTTAGTATAGGATCCGTAATGATATTTATATTCACCAAATCGTCAGCTATGGTGGTGAGCTTGAATAAGTAAACTGCCTTATTCAAGGATTTTTGGATAGATTTGCTTTGGTTGAGCAAAAATGGTATCAAAAGCTTTTTAAGGTTGTTATAGTTATTGAAGAATATATCAATACAGTTTAAGTTCTTGATAATGCAGGTAAATATCTCATCCGATGACTTCAAGCATAAGATAGTAATATGTTTAATAGATTCATAGCTCTTTTCCTCCCAAGACACTCGATCTCCGTTTACTTCGTTACCTAGAAGCTTATTGAAATCTTCTTCTAGCTTCAAAAGATTCAACTTGGTCTTGTTTGTCATAAATGTTATATCATCGTAGTTAGGTATCTTCCGAAGTAGGGTGGAGTATATTGTAATGATATCGGTATAAAGGTGTACTACTTTCTTTAAATTAATCAAAAATTGATGGCTTGCATGATTAAGGCAATATTTGAACAACCTAGACCTTGATAGTAGAAGATTCTTATCAGCTTCACTTAACTCCTTCTCTAGGTCGATCCTCCGGTCCCCTATAGTATACGTCATTATTGATGCCAAATGGCTATTGAATCAACGATATTACTAAGTAATTTTAAACTCATCGAAAATGAGGATTTATAATATTTCGCGTAATATTCGTTTAGTTTAAAATAACTGTAAATCACCATTAGATTAATAATGGGGGTGTTTGATTTATTCAAGAAGGGGTTCGATGCTGAAGAGTTTGATAAGGAATTAACACAACTCTCAGAAAAGATTTCTTCTACCCAAAGTAAGATTTCCCGCCTTGAAAAAAAACGTAAATCTTTAACATGGTTATTAATTAAAAATGCAACCCTTATCTTTATTGCCACCATCGTTTACAGTTATTCTAGGATACCTAATGAAGTAGAGGGTCACACTAGGTTTCAGAGGTTTTTGAAAGGTCAATCACGCCAACGATTATGGCATTTAATTGGAATTCCGATTATTAGTTTTGTGTTGATAAAGCTTCTTCAAGTCATGTTTACAATATTAATCGACAATCAAAAAAGATACTTAAGAAATATAAAGAAGAAGCATGGTCTAAAGATAGATGAGCTCAAGAAAATCACTAACTTTAATGCCACCAATGATCTTTTGACTAAATATGGCGAAGAACCGGAAAAAGGCACACTTCTACAGTCGCAAAATTCCAAACCCACATCTCCGAAACAGAGTCAGCTTATCCAGCGCACAAAGAATCAAAAGCCAATAAATTCGTTGTCGCCAAAGCCAAGCGATTTGGGCTTAAACTTCGACTTTAACCAAGACCAACCTCTTCCCTCTACGCCATTACCTTTAAATCTGAATGGTCTGGAACTGCTTTCCAAATCAACACAAAGTTTAGCATCGCCTATTGAGCCCCACACAAGATCATTTCAAGATAGAATCCTCGATTTATTGATTGGATCAGATAATAACGAGTCTGTTGAAACCAGATACGCCTTGATATGCTTTAAATGTTTCACGCATAATGGTTTGGCGCCTCCAGGTTGTAAAGATCCATCAAAAATTAGATATTTATGTTATCGCTGTGGTACATTAAATGGTCCAGTAATCGTTAAAGATGAAATATGTACCGAAAGTATAAAGGATATTGGTCAATCGGCTTTTGAAAGTCTGACAAGTAATTCTGAAAGTTCTGCGTCTCAGAGTAGTGTTGCTATTACGAAGTCTGAAAATGCTAAAGAAATTGAAGCAGAAATAGAAGAATTCAAGGGAAATGGTGGTAATGATGCTGAAAGAGTCCCTGTTGAAGAATCCGATGATGCTGTATCGCAATGAAGTTTATAGAGTGTGTGTTTTATTTACAATTTTGAGTTAATGGCATTATTTTGTCATAACACTAGTTTGCCTGTTAGGAGGCAAAGTTTTATATAGAACTACAGCAATTTAATACAAGTCAATCATATATTAATTACGAACTAACTTAAGACAATTCCATGATAGCATTAACCATATCACCGTCGTGCTTCTTCAAAGCCTTGACGGCTTTACTTCTAGAAACTTGAGTTTGTTCAACAATAATGTCGATGTCCTTAGAGTCCAAGCCAGTTTCATCAATTTCCTCATCATCGTCTTCTTCTTCGATCTTAGGCTCTAAGCTAGCCTTTTGCAAGTCAGCAGTGATAGATTCAGGAGACTTGTCTTCTTCTGGTTGAGCAGCACCTGCAGCACCAGACAAAGCTTCTTGTTGTTGAGCTTGGGCTTGAGCCTCAGCGATTCTCTGGTTCATGTCATCAACCTTAGCATCACCAAATACAACATAAGTACCAGCAGCGGATCTGTAAACGTCTGGGCGGTCAATTGCGTAAATCAAGTTACCTCTTTGCTTGAAGGTAACCCTGGTAATACCCTTGATTTGCTTCAAGTTCAATTTCTTGATCAAATCTCTGGCCTTCTTTTCATTCTTTGGGATGACGTTGATGTCAGCACCTTGTGGGATTTCTTCAATGGACATGTTTGCTAGCTAAACTTATTTACTGTGTATACTTCAAAGTAGCAGTAAATATATTGTAACCTTTTGACTAACAAAAGTCTGTGAGAGTGAAAAATTCGTCGAGTTTTTCTAACATGTAAATTTGACTCTAACATGCAAATTGTGTTGTGTGGGGCACGAATGATGTCTTGTACATAAAAGTGGCAAAATACGTAGGGGCCTTTACGGTCTTTAGATTAATCTAAAGCCGATAATCCGTTACCTTGCATAGGGCTATATTATTACAGTATTACTAAGATATGAGAGATATGTTTTAGGGTTCGGATAAGATGGAAATAACAAAAACAGATATAGGCTCTTCGATACTATTCATATTTCTTCAAATTATCATGATATGCATACGTAAGTCTTCCTTTTAAGTTTTTGCATCATAAAAATGTTACGTTACGGAGAACGGACGAGCATTCTATATATTCTGTAGTATATATATATATATTTAATGTGAATGTAAAAATCTTCTTGAAGTATATAGGAAGTTGGAGAAAGTCATTCGTTACATTCCTCTATATTCTAGATGGAGAAGATGCCCTGCATTCAATATTAGGCTAGTAGTTATTCAGGTAATTATTAAGCTGCGAATGTTTGATGATTCCGTAACCTTAATGTAACATTAAGTATAAAAGGTTGGGGAAATTTTCTATTAAATTTCGCTCACAATGTAGTGCTAACCTTTCCGGTTGTTCCTAATATAATTTCACCTATTCCAATGATAGTTTCTTTTGTAAAATAGGAAGCTTTAACACTGACGGAAAAAAGTAGTGGGGAAAAGCCGGAAATGAGATGTATGTTAGTAATTTTATTTAGCCATTACCAAAATATCTCTTACTATTGCAAACGTTTTAAAAGTTTTTCTTTTATTTGACTAAGGAGCTAGCAAAATAGATAGCAGGTTAGCAGCTGAAAGTCTTCTATCTGCTTAGAACCCAGTTAAAGAAAGAGTTAACTTTGCTACATATTACTGCAGTCAATAACTAGACGGGATAAGATAAGTATTTAGTACTTAGAAGATAAATATCCTTGTTACGGGTGTGTGAAAGCAACGAAAGCAGTATCGCAGTGTTTTATGGTCACTAATTACATATTCCTAATAGACCTATAGAACTGTGCTTATCTGTTTTATTTTATTGTTACGTTTCATTGAAGTGGTAATATAATAGAGATGACAGAGAATAACGAAGACTCGTTGCACTCTACATTGAAAGATGATGGAAGCAAGGTGAACGAGAACAACATGTCATCTTCTGATATTGTCAACTCAAAGTTTCTGACTGTTGCGGATTATAATAACACACCACCTCCAACCTTTAAAGCAAAAATTCAAAGATACTTCTACAGAAAAGGGATGGCCCTGCGGCCCGACTACATGGAGGAAATATATAAGAATATTCCAAGGTATGTGTTTGTAAACTATGAGCTACCAGATCACATGCGTGATGCAGATGGTAATCCATCATTGGTGATGGCCAAAAATAAGATTAGAACTACGAAATACACTCCCTTGTCTTTCTTACCAAAAAATTTATTCGTTCAGTTTACCAACATTGCAAACTTCTATTTCTTATTGGTGGTAATTTTGGGTGCATTCCAGATTTTTGGTGTTGCCTCTCCAGGTTTGGCAGCTGTTCCTTTGATTGTTATCGTTTGTATTACTGGTGTAAAGGATGCCTTTGAGGATTACAAGAGAAGCTCGAACGATTCTGATTTGAATAACTCACCTATTCATTTGCTAAATGGATTAGAAAATCCCAATGTACAATCTGGTTATGTTGGGCCTTGGAGACGGTTTAAGAAAAAATGCACAAGAATGACTAGAGCTACATTTAAAG
Source organism: Priceomyces medius (assembly GCA_030570455.1). Taxonomy (NCBI): domain Eukaryota; kingdom Fungi; phylum Ascomycota; class Pichiomycetes; order Serinales; family Debaryomycetaceae; genus Priceomyces; species Priceomyces medius. Next base: position 731,104 of record JAJLVV010000003.1, on the reverse strand, counting down.
GTTTGAAGAAATTTGGTATAGCTGTATTTGGTAACAAAAGAAAGAAGGCCGAATATCGTCGTGAGCAAGCCCAAGAGGAGGAGAATGCTTTACGCAGAGTTAGCACAGTTATATCAAATTACTCCCACAATTCACCTAGAGCTAGTTCTTCTCAACCTAGAAAATCGCTGCAAACTAACAGGCAATCAATTAAGTCACATAGACATTCACATCAAAGTAACAGAGCACCTTCCAAACCCCTTGCAAATACATTATTGAATCCTGAAGTTCAAAAGTCCAATCTTCTGAGCCACACAAACTTTAAAAATAGATGCTGGAAAGATGTCAAGGTCGGTGATTTCATAAGAGTCAGAGCAAATGAAGAAGTTCCAGCAGATATGGTTGTTATTTCAACTTCGGATGCTGAAGGTAATTGTTATGTTGAAACAAAAAATCTTGATGGAGAGACAAACTTGAAACCAAAGGTTGCTGTTCATTGTGGTGGAGAGGGTAATATTAAACATTCAGATGATCTTGGAAATACAAAGTTTTGGATTGAATGTGACCCTCCAAACAGTCTGTTATATTCCTTTAAGGGTACCATGCACTATGAAAATTATGATGCTAACGCTAATTTGGTTAATGCAGACGAAAAGGAAGCTTTGACCAATGATAATGTTATTCTCAGAGGTTGTTCTTTAAGAAATACAACATGGGTTATAGGGGTTGTGGTTTATACCGGAGCTGAATCAAAAATTATGTTGAATTCTGGTATTACTCCCACAAAGAAATCTAAAATTTCAAGAGAACTCAACTTTTCTGTTATTATCAACTTTATCTTAATTTTTGTCTTATGTTTTGTGTCTGCTTTGATCAATGGTTTGTTCTATAATAAGAAAGATGTTTCAAGAATTTTCTACGAGTTTAAGCCCTATGCGCCTACAGCAGCTGCAAATGGTATTGTTGCATTTTTTGTGACATTGATTATTTATCAGTCTTTAGTACCGATTTCGTTGTACATTTCCATTGAAATTATAAAGACTTTGCAAGCATTCTTTATTTATTCTGATATTAAAATGTATTACGAAAAGTTGGACTTTCCTTGTATTCCAAAAGCATGGAATATTTCAGATGATTTAGGACAAATAGAATATATTTTCAGTGATAAAACTGGTACTTTGACTCAAAACGTTATGGAATTCAAAAAATGTACCATCAACGGTAAATCTTATGGATTGGCATACACTGAAGCTAAGCAAGGCTCTGATAAGAGAGAAGGTAAAGACACAGTAAAAGAACTTCAAAAATGGAAGGTCAAAATGTCTGATGATAAAGCTGCAATGATGAGCAACTTAGAAAAGCTCTGCAGTAATGATCAATTAGTGGAAGAAAATTTGACATTTATTTCAAATGACTACGTTGCTGATACGCTTTCAGGTGGAAAACAAGCTTCTGCTAATGAAGAGTTTATGTTGGCATTGTCGTTGTGTCATACTGTAGCTACAGAACCAGAAAGTGATGACCCTTCTTTGATTAAATTTAAGGCTGAATCTCCTGATGAATCCGCATTGGTATCTGTTGCCCGTGATGTTGGTTTTGTGTTTAGGGAAAGGTTGAGAAAGGCTGCACTTCTCAGTATTTATGGTACAACTGAAAGGTATGAAACGTTAGAAGTGATTCCATTCACTTCTGCTAGAAAGAGAATGTCCTGTATTGTTCGTTTGCCCGGTAACAAAATCAAAATGTTTACTAAGGGTGCTGATAATGTGATATTTCAGAAGTTAGGTTCAAATCTGGATGATGAATTGATTCATAAGACTGCTTTACATTTAGAAGAGTATGCAAAAGAAGGATTAAGAACATTATGTATAGCTGAGAAAGATTTGGATGAAGATACTTTTAATGAATGGCATAGGAGATATAAGGAAGCCTTGTCTTCGATTGAAGATGATAGAGAAGTGTTGATCGACAAATTGGACGACGAATTAGAGTCTAACTTAACTTTACTTGGTGGTACTGCAATTGAAGATAGGTTACAAATTGGTGTCCCAGAATCTATTTCTGTTCTTGGTAATGCTGGTATTAAACTTTGGGTTTTGACGGGTGATCGTATTGAAACCGCCATAAACATTGGATTCTCTTGTAACTTACTTGAGAACGAAATGAAGTTGCTAGTTATTCGTCCAGATGAATCAAATTCAATCGAATACGTTGATAACTTATTAACTCAATACTTAAATGAAGTAGGTATCAACGGTGATGATTATGAATCTTTAATCAAGGATGCTAGAAAGGATCATTCTACTCCTTCAACCAAATTTGCAGCCATTGTTGATGGTGCAGCTTTGAGTTTGATATTCAGTGGGGAGAATCCTGATATTGAAAGAAAATTCCTCTTGTTAGGTAAGAAGTGTAAATCTGTTCTTTGTTGCAGAGTTTCTCCTTCGCAAAAGGCTCAGGTTGTAACAATGGTTAAAGATGGTCTCGGGGTTATGGCATTGGCTATTGGAGATGGTGCAAATGATGTTGCTATGATCCAAGCTGCTAATGTTGGTGTTGGTATTGCAGGTGAAGAAGGAAGACAAGCAGTAATGTCATCTGATTATGCTATTGGACAGTTTAGGTTTTTGGTAAGATTATTATTGGTGCATGGTCGTTGGTCTTATAAGAGACTTGCTGAAATGATTCCATGTTTCTTTTACAAAAATGTGGTTTTCACGTTAACATGTTTCTGGTACGGTATTTATAACGACTTTGATGGTTCCTACCTTTATGAGTACACATTTCTTATGTTCTATAATTTGGCTTTCACCTCTTTACCAATTATTGTCTTGGGAGTTTTAGACCAGGATGTATCTGACAGTGTGTCACTGTTGGTTCCTCAGCTATACAGGACTGGTATTTTGAGACTAGAATGGTCTCAATTTAAATTTTTATGGTACATGCTTGATGGTGTTTTCCAGTCTGTCATCTCCTTTTTCTTCCCTTATTTGTTATTTTACAAATCTTTCCAGAATCCACTAGGCATGACAGTTGACCACAGATTCTGGATGGGTGTAGTTGCAGTATGCATATCTGTTACAGCTTGTGATGTGTACGTTTTGCTCCAGCAATACAGATGGGATTGGTTAACTTTGCTTATTGATGCGTTATCGATCTTGGTTGTCTTTTTCTGGACAGGTGTTTGGAGTGCTAGAATCTACGCAGGTGAATTCTACAAAGCAGGTTCACAAGTATTCGGAACTCTAGGATGTTGGTGTTGTATTTTTGTGGGTGTTGTAACTTGTCTTTTGCCTCGTTATACTTATGATTTCTTGAAGAGAAATTTCTACCCCAAAGATATTGACATTATTCGTGAGAGGGTACGTCAAGGTGTATATGATGATTACCCTCAGGGATACGATCCAACTGACCCTGAAGATGTTGAAAGACACAGGTTGGTCACTCGTATGATTGAAGAAAATCCACAATTTATGGAGACTAAGGAGGAAAATATTGAAAACAATTCATTAACAAGCCTTGATCATCACACTCCCTTGGAAAAAGCTGTTAGAAGCATTAGGAGACGCACTACAATCACCAGACCAAGAAGAGACTCAACAAGATCAAGAAAGGAAATTATCACTGAACAATTCAGAAAGCCAATCAATATTGCTGAATTACGTCAACAGATGGTCAGAAATGGAGAATTAGACTCAAGAGTTTCACTAGATAGAGTTAACACTACACATGAGCTTCCTGGTCTTACTCAAGCAGAAACTTTAATATCCTACCACAAAAGAAACAGCATTAATCTCCAATAGATGTCTCTCATCAAACAAGTCATACATATGTCAAATAAAGAGAGGGTACTATTTATATTCTTTTCTTCTCGTGAAACTTGTCATCAGGTTTCCCTATTCACTGAAAAGGGTAGGAAAGAAACTTTTCCTTCACATTTGTTTCTTTAAATAATTTTTAACTGTAGATTATATACGAATACCAGTTCAAAAGTAAGCTTTGTCTAATTGTAAGTTAGTTTTTCGTCTCATAGTTTATCAAAAGAATTGGTTGTGTGCAGGATGTGTAGTAACACCAAAATTTGGATTTTTTTCTCTGAAAACTCTCTGAAAGATTAAGAAGATATCAAAAGAGATCATTTAGAATACTTAACGATAGGTTGATCAAAGATGTTCACCTTCGAGCTATTGACGTCTGATTCAAATGATCGATCTGTTCGAGCAGTCTTAATGTCGTTTGATAATGACATAAAGATCTTGGCGGATCCCAGCTGGAATGGTGAAAATCCAGATGACATCTTGTTCTTAGAGCCTTACTTAAGAGAAGTCAATTTTATACTACTTTCACACGCCACTCCAGAGTTCCTTGGAGGTTATGTGTTAATGTGTATTAGATTCCCCAATTTGTTAAATAATATTACAGTTTATTCAACGGTACCGGTTAATCAGTTAGGTAGAATATCTACCGTGGAATATTACAGGTCTCGTGGAATATTGGGTCCTCTTAGGGGAGCAATTGTTGAAACTGATGATGTAGATGAGTGTTTTGATCGTGTGGTTCTGTTGAAGTACTTCCAATCGTTAAGTCTTTTTGACAATAATTTGAATTTAACTCCATACAATGCTGGTCATACTTTGGGAGGAACATTTTGGTTGATAACCAAGAAGCTTGAAAAAGTGATATATGCACCTTCGTGGAATCATTCAAAGGATGCATTTTTAAACAGCGCAAGTTTCTTGTCAAATGGCCATCCTTTATCGCTGTTGATGAGACCAACTGCGTTGATTACCAACACCGATTTAGGATCCACCATGTCTCATAAAAAGAGAACAGAGAAATTTCTATCCTTAGTTGATGCCACTTTAGCAAATGGAGGTGCTGTTTTGCTCCCAACGTCTTTATCCGGAAGATTTCTAGAATTATTGCATTTGATCGACCAGCATCTTCAAAGTGCACCTATCCCAGTCTACTTTCTTTCTTACTCTGGAACAAAAGTTTTGACTTACGCATCAACCTTACTAGAATGGATGTCATCCCAGATGGTAAAAGAATGGGAAGAAGCATCTTCTTCAGCGACACTGTCTAATAAAAATAATTTCCCTTATGATCCTTCTAAGGTAGACCTTTTGCTGGATCCAGAAGAATTGATTCAATTAAGTGGTCCTAAGATTGTGTTTTGCTCTGGTCTTGATATCCGAAACGGTGATATGTCATCGTCGGCATTCAGATACCTTTGCCAAGATCAAAGTACCACTATTATCCTCACTGAAAAGGGGCATTTTGGAAGCAGTAATTATATCAATTCTATGTTATACCGAGAATGGTTTAAATTGACAAAAATCAAAAACGGCTCTGTTGAGGATGGTATTGCTGTACCTTTAGAGCAAGTTGTCTCCTTAGATGGTTGGACAAGAGAAGAACCCTTAAGTGGAGTAGAGCTTGAAGAATTCAAAGAAAAGGCGGAAGAACTTAGAAAACAGAAGTTGCTTGCTAAAGTAAGGTCAAAAAAGAATCAGAAATTGTTGAATACAGATTCGATAGGAGCTGATGATTCGTCTGATGATGCAGAATCAGAAGATGAAAATGACCAAACCTTAAAGGAATTAAATACGCAAGATCCCACCACAGTGGCTACTACAGTTGGAGAAATCAATGACGCTTTAATGGTTGACAACGTAAGAGAAGCCCTTGATGCCAAGCGTCCTTTGGATATCAAAATCATTCATAAAATGAAGCCCCGTCAGGCGATGTTCCCATTCATTAGCACCGTCCATAAGAAAAAATTTGACGATTACGGTGAAGTCATAACTCCAGCGGACTTTCAAAAGCATGATGATACAGCAAACACTAAGTTAATTATGGACAGTAAGAAAAAGTTTGATGAAAAACGTAAATGGGGAAATGTTGATAATAATGGTAAAAAGAATGATAAGAACAAAGCAAACCAGGCAAATAAGTTAACACCACAAGAAGTTTTGAACAATCAAGTTTTACAGAAGAATTTGGATACGTTGTTTAGTCCGATGAAGAGAATCCCAATGAATGGCGCTTCTTCTCTCGCGGTTCAGTCTCAACAAGTACGAGTAAGATGTGGATTATCATTTGTTGATTTGGCAGGTTTAGTTGACTCGAGATCATTGAGTATTATTGTTTCTGCTCTTAAGCCATATAATTTACTTTTACTCCCTGATTCAACAGTAGGAAATGACGAAGATACTGAGATTGAAGATGGTTTGAAGCGGATAAGGTCAATGTTTGAACAGAAAACTGAGCATTTGGAAGACATATCTCAAAGTGGTTCTATAGTTAGTTCCTCCAAGGTGACGTCACTTGAATCAATTAGAAGAGGTATGTTTTCTTCTTCTAATGGACAATCCAAATCTTCACGTATGAATGTCATTGGTGTGGAATATGTGAAGTCCATCAACATTGGAGGAGACGATGATCCAAGTGGACTTAGTAATTTTGAAGTAAAACTTGATGACAGCATTATAAATGGTTTGAAGTGGCAAGAACTTGATGGTAACTACAGAATCGCAAAAGTTTACGGTCAATTGCAACTTCATAACTCAGTCCTCCCTGATAAAAAGAAAAGGAAAACAATACACGATTACATCAACTCATCTTCACAGTTTACATTGTCAGCACCATCTTCTGATTTTGCTGCTGAAATTCAAACTACTTCATCCCCAAAGCTTGCTGTAGGTAACATCCGTTTGCCTGAGTTGAAAAAGAAGCTTTTGGGTAGGAACCTTAACGCAGAATTCAAGAGTGAAGGAACCCTAGTTGTCAATAATACTCTTGCAATTCGTAAGGTTTCCTACAACGACGTAGAGGGTGATGATACTGGTGATATAGTCATAGATGGGGTAATGTGTCCTCTCTACTACGAGATAAAGTCTTGTATTAGAGAAATGCTAGCATATGTATAATAATATCATTGCCATTTTTGTATAGATATAAATGCGTATATAAACGATTGCAAAAGTTGAGTCTCATGGAACCATCTCCAAAACTGAAAATTAATTGGTACAGAGACGACTGTACTTTTTCCGAGCACAACATCGACCAATAATGAGACATGGAAAGATATTACATAGACATTTGATAGTGAGCCAACTAGAGACACACGTTAAATAGGTGTATTTAGAGAGACTCTATTGGAGAAATGCAACCATATTCTAGAAACGGGGGAACTAGGAAGTGTTTTTACGAGTTTCAAACACTCGTTGCATGTTACACATCAGCAGATACTTCTACCAAGAAAGAATGCACACCTCAATTTGATGACTACTTTGAGTGTTTGCATGGATTCAAGGAAAGAGAAAGAGCAAGACTTTTGATTGATCAGCTCAAGGATAATGAGCAAAGCAAGAACGGTGTCGTTGCATCAGATTTATATAAGAATGCTGGTGCCGTATATGAGAGTTTAGATTTGGTGAAAAAGTGAAAAACATATAACCAGCTAGATTAAAATAGGGAGGGAATAGCGACTCTTTGTGTTGTTGAGAGTTGTTATTATTCATTTTGGTGGCATCTACGCTCCATTTAACTTCAATGCATTGTTGGAACATAAATAGTAGAAATTGCAATATATCATGGTAATTTTTTTTTTGGACTAAAAACCTGTAGCTACAATATAACATAATAGGGCTTTATGGAGATCCTTTCATTTCTGTCTCCTTTAGAGCTTTTAAATTCCAATACACAGAGTTTTATTTGATTAAAATGGTAATTCTGCTTTTAATGTTAATTCTATATTACTAGCAATAAGTAGTACGATTATGTAGAAGATTGCTGCAGACTCTCGTTTTCGTCAGATTTCTTTGGTGGTGGAGGAGGTATTGAAGATGTTAATGTAGATTTTGGAGGTGGTGGTGGCACACTTTTACCTTTAGGTGGGGGTGGAGGCGGATTCATACCTCCTGAAGGTGGTGGAGGTGGTGGACGAGGAGGTGCATTGATTGTAGGTGGAGGTGGTGGTGGCCTTGCAACATTGGAAGTACCAGGCCGTGGTGGCGGTACGGCGGTTGCCACTGATGGTGTCGAAGACGATGTTTGCCATGGTGGAAGAGGAGCATTTGGTTTCACCTTTTTCAAAGGCGGAGTTTCTTCCTTCTCTGAATCATTATGATCTGGCGCAGTAATAGAAGGAGGAGGCGAATTCTCCATGGTTTGTTGATTATGCATTGCATTGGGGTTTCTCTGGTTCTTGAACTTACAATCTCTCGCAAAGTGACCAACCTTTCCACAAATTTTGCAAACGATTTGAGATATGTCCAAGCCTTGACGTGCTTGTTGGCGTTTTTGGTGAAGATCGGGATCAAACGGTTTAGTTTCTCTCAATGTACCATTTAAGACGGCTAATTCCCGCAATTGGCCTCTCTTCAAATCATTTTGCCCAACTGGAGAGGATATGGCTTTCTCAAGAACTTCATTAGTAAGTTTGATTGCCTTAGCTATCTTTTGTTGAGAATCTGCAGTAATTACTACGTGTAGATCGTCTGAATTTGAATCTAGATTTGGATTGGAGAATGAAGTTAGTGCAAGTGATGGATTGGAATCTTCATTTTGACCAGAATTAGTGGATTTTCCATCTTTAACGGACCCTTTTCCCCTAATCGCCAATTTAGCTCCACTTTCGTCCTGCAAAGATCTCAATGTATTACCTCTAGGACCAAGAAGTAAACCCACAAAATTAATATCGGGATAATCCTTCACGGGTATGTATAATTTCTCAAACGTCTTTGTAGGCTTTCGATAATCGTAGGGAGACACGTAATCCCTTATGCTACTGGCTGCGATTTCCACAAGATAGTGGCGTTCTTTTTCTAGAGCATCTTTGGTTCTCTCTTCGCGGGTATTTGTTCTATTACCAGCATTATCATATTTTGGAGGCGGTGATGGATCTCTCTGATAGTTGGGGTTGTGTTGAAGATCTGCTGAAGGTAAAATACCCAAAATAGAACGCTGCAGCTGCTGCGATACTCTTAGAATGTGTGATATCTCTTCTATGCGAAAGTACTGTTGGTACGCATCTACTTGTTCTTGTGTGAGGTGTCCTGAGATGATGGTATCTAAGTTTTCTCTTCCTATACTTTTGTATCTGGATGGGGCGCCTGCCCATTTAGTTTTTCGCCCTTGAACTTGAGCAGAGGAATCCTGTTCCCTGATTGTTCCTCGGCCTCTGATTCCTCTTTCACGATATCTAGCACTATAGTCTGACATCTGAAGTTATTCTGGAGCCAATACTGTTGGTTAGCTTTTCTTTAACAGCATTTAGTATAACCTGAAAATACACTGATTGATATATAACATGCAAATCAAGCGATGCGGCAAGTTTTACAGTTTGGGTATTCGTTATACACAACGACTGTCAGTTTACTTGTATCTATTATATTATTTATTTTCGTATCATTATTCATTAGGGTAAGAGTCTATTTAACGCTATTGTTGTTCAATAGACATGGGTACCTTCTCCTCCTGATCCTTTTTCTCCCCTTTTTTTAGGCTTTTCTTTGAAGTTTTAATACACAAAGAACTTCCCATCCTGCTTTACGAGCTATTATCTTCTCTACGATCCATCCTTTCTCCTCTAATGCTGTTGTTACATTGTCAGGCTTGTTTCGGGCACAGAATAGTACATAGGCTAGCCCAGTGTCATTTTTAAGGATACGAGGGAGCTGCTCTAAAAGTTTCCATGTTACATTCATACCGTCTTCTCCTCCTAACAATGCCAAATCTAGCCATTCTCCCTCTGAAGAATTCGGTATATCTGGTACTTCTTCTGATGGAACATAAGGGGGGTTAAATACAAGCATATCAACAGAGTTGTTGCACAAACCTGTTGTTAGATCCATTTGGCATACATTTATATCCTGCTTGTTTACTTTGGCGGTGTTTAAGGCTGCTTCACATGCATGAGGATTCAAATCTGTAGCTATCAGAAATGCTTTCGGGATTATGTGTTTTTTTATAAATGTTGTCACCATTCCTGATCCTGTTCCGATCTCTGCAACCACAGGACTTTTTCCCTTAAATTTTTTTGCTAAAAACTCTGACTCTTGCTCAAAGCAATCTAATAAAAGAAAGGTGTCCTCTGATGGTTCATACACCGTGTCATGGTTAATACCGTCGACATCAGGTGTGGGTAGCATTACTTTCTATGAGTTGAAGTTGGCACTTTTACTGAAAAATTTCAGTGTAAATGCGATTATGAAATTGATGTATGTGAGATTAGACAAATATCATTTTACCCATATAATAATAACTAATATAGTAAAGAAAGAAAATGCAAGTAAAAGTTAAGACTTTAACGGGTAGAGATATTTTGGTTGATATAGAACCAACAGATAAGATCATTCGGGTTAAGGAAATGATGGAAGAAAAAGAAGGAATTCCTCCATCACAGCAACGGTTAATTTTTAATGGATCACAACTTGATGATACTAATACAGTTGAAGAGTCAGGGATCAGGCCAGGTGCCTCATTGCATTTAGTGTTGACTTTGAGAGGAGGCTTTTAAAGCATGAAAGGTGATAACCAATTGACTTACATTTGCTAATTTCTATAATCATGGTATGTATGGGTTTTTGTTGTTATTATTGTTATTGTTATTTTTCTTTTAACAAACACATATGTACATATGAATCATTAATACATACCCTGTATAAACTTATAATACATAAGGCATTCTTCGTTCTAGTTAGCTGTCTGCACCCATTTCTTTGCATTGGCCAAAAACTCGCTTAATCCAGCAGCAAGTTTGGGTTTTTCTATTTCGTCCTGTGGGAACAAGTATTCCAAGCTTTCTTGTTCAATTTCTCCAACTAGTTTGGTTTTCTTAACTATAGTAGGAAGATTAGATTCTGCTTCATTTACCGAGTCCTCATTTCCATACGAATTTTCATAGTCCAATCTTGCTCTAAGAACGGTGGCTCTTGATTCGTCGTTTTTATCCTTAAAATATTCGTCAGCTTCCTGAAATACATCCCTGCTGTTTTGCTTCTGAGTATCTTCAACAGAAAATTCAAAATCTGTTTCATTACTCTCTTGAAATTCTTTCAATTGAGAGACGCTTGGGATAGAAGACTCGAATAAAGCTAAAGATATCCATACCTGAGGGTTTTCAGTAATTTTGATTAGATCCCTGAAAAGAGTTCGAGCTTGTTCGTAAAGCATCTTATCCTTGTAGTAGTTTATAAATTTCATCCACAAGAACTCCGAATGTGAAAATTTCTCCGGTAACTCTTTCAGTAACGACAACCCCAAATTAAAGAGTGCCACGCATCTTTCGTGCTCATGCATCAGGTTTTCAAATGCAATGTAATTTAAAATCACAGATGATGCTGAAACGTCGCTTTTCTTGCTTATAAGAACTGATTCCAACCATTTTTCAAAAAGCTTTCTCACTCTATCCATTTCTCCTAATTTCTTTTCTATACCAATATAATGCTCGAAGATGCTTTTTTTAGGCTTATATTTAAGGGATAATCCAATTGATTTTCCTAGAATTTTCCTTGCACTATTCAAATCACCCTGCCTTAACTCAAAATCAGCAAACTGATTCCAAACTTTTCCGAAAGTAAAAAGTTCGTGAGGTATAACTTTCATACATTTATTCCAAATTTTGCGTGCTTCATCGACGTTTAAATTAATTAATTCTTCCCATAATGCATATCTTATCCAAATTAACACATAACGTCTCCAGCTGAGAGTTTTCAGCTTTTCAGTGGGGACATTTGATACAGCTTTTTCAAATGTTGACTTTAAATTCGTTGGGCTTTCTTGCCATACATGTCCTATTAAGAGCCACCAAGTATTGAAATCTTGAGGGTTTCTTTGTAGATCAGATTCATACTTTTTTAGTCTTTTGAGAATGAGTCCACTCTCAATGCTATTCTTATCACCATAAAGCTTTTCAAAGTTAATATAAGCATCATAGAATCTACTGGACTGATCTGTAGAAAATTTATCCATATACTTTTCTAAAATCAACTTGTAGATATGTCTTGCCCTTTCGTATTCCCTTTTAGATACTTCCCAATCTGCCCATCTACCGATAATAACAGGCAAATTGTTGTCATTTTTACTCGTTGAATTGCCTAACAAGGTGTCACAAGCCATCTCAAATACATATCTAATGAATTGGGAATCTATACGAAGCTCAAAATCAATCCATTTAATCCATATATCACCCCTAGGGTACGCTTGAACGAATCGGAAGAAAATATTTCTTGCATTATCAAATTCATCATATCGTATCTCAAAATTGATAAAAGCTTCCCAAGCAGTTTCTGAAGGTTTCCACAGAATCCATCTTTCGAAGATGTTTCTCAAATGTGCATAATCTCTGAGCATCTCCTCTGTCTGAACATAAATAAACCAGAGTTTGTCCACTCTAGGAAGAATAGTGACTGCTCTATCTAATAAATTTCTTGCATGATTTACATTTTTGTTCTTGAGTTCCATTTGAATGTATTGTACCCAAAAAGGGACATGTTCGATGTTCACCTCAATCGCTCTCTCATAAATGGACCTTGCCCTTTGAAGATCATGGTTGTGATTAAGTTCCCACTTAGCGTATCGCATCCATTGCCCAAAATTCAATCTATTTTTATTAAGTTGCTGCTCGAATTCCTTTCTCTTCGTTAGCTGGTATGCTCTAAGTTCATCTAAGTCCTCTATCAGTTGCTTTACATGTTGCAAAGATGAGGACCTATTCTCAAATGCATTCTGGATGATGTTCTCACTTGTTATCTGACTCATGACAAAGAAATCATATAACTAGACTGATTATTTGAGTTTTCGCTTTGATACTTTTCTGTCAGTCACTTATCAACCTTTGTTTCTCTTATTCGACTGATACGGGATGTCCCAATATTATGTTTAGATGATGGGTCGTTTGTAAATAAAAAAAAATCATATTCCTTCATATAATAAGAACAGATATATTTGAAGTAGATCATTTTGAGATAAAGTCGACATAAAGGAAACCCTCTCGGTAATTTTAAGAAACAATATAGTGGTTAAAAGTGGTAAAGGGATATCTGACATCTTAGTGATGACTTTATCTAATACTGGGTAGATATTACTGATTTACTTTATGTTTTATTTTAAATTATATGGAGTAGAGGATGATATGAGGTTCAAATTAGAATAGACAACTCCAGAGAGGAAAATGTATGATTGCTGAAAGAAATTGAGATTCCCATCAATACTAAAAACAGCTTCTACGGTTTCTGTTTGAAGGTTCAAGACATATCGTTTTTAACAAGCGTGTATTAGAAAATGGTGATGCTTTCAAAAAAAAAAAACGAAAATGGATATCAGCACAAGGTTTGATTGATCTAAAGCTATAATCGCAATTTAAAGCTTTAGATCATTCAATTGAAAAATACTGCAATTTGGCTTCAGTTAAATACTTGAACTCACATTCATTCTTATACAAAGTGAGAACTTGTGCAACTGACGAGTTTGATCCGACGGCTCAAGGTTTGTTCTGTGTGTTTTGAATAATTGTGTAAGGTAACAGGTTTGAACGAGAACCTTCAATTAACGAGGTTAGAAATAGATTACTGGATGTGTTTTCTTGAGGCTCGAACACATAATTCGGAAGCGAGATTTTGAACCAGAGTCTCATTTATAACACATCTGACAATTTCCTGGCTCGAACCAATTCTGGTTAACTCTTGAAAAGGGTGAACTTACAAACAACCGGTTGAAATTTAAGGTTTACTTCAGGCTCGAACCAATTCTGGTTAACTCTTGAAAAGGGTGAACTTACAAACAACCGGTTGAAATTTAAGGTTTACTTCAGGCTCGAACCAATTCTGGTTAACTCTTGAAAAGGGTGAACTTACAAACAACCGGTTGAAATTTAAGGTTTACTTCAGGCTCGATAATGCGCTCTTCCTAAACTCAACTTCACTTGTTGGCTCTCAAGTTAAATTATTTTGTCGTGGAGAAAAGAACTCCCCGCCATCGTAGAGAGTCTAAAGCATTAAATCTCTACTTTATAGGCAAGACTTTTAGTTCAGCATGGACCCTATCAGTTTAACCTACCTATATTCACAAGTTAAAGTCAGTCAGTTAGTCATGAGTTGTTCATTTATTGGACTACTTGTCAGAATATAATTTAGTATTTCACAATCTGTCCGGCCCTGTAAAATGCACATGCCGAAGCATTATCTCGCTTTGGTATCTATACTTTTAACTTCATCCCAATTTAGATAGTACCGATTTTGAGATTCGACTCTGAAAGGGTATTTACACGATCGGGGGTTCAGATGCATATATAAAAACTGCTTTCCCCAATCTGAAAAACCTTCAAAACCCTCTAACCATATTATCAAATGATTAGATTCTTTTTCTCATCGTTATTGATAATATATACACCAGTTTATTTGTTGTCAACTACTATATATCTGTTACTACTCAGATACACTTTTAATAAAGAGATACAGCAAAAGTACAATATAGGGATGTCTAAGCTATTGGATGACATATCCGATGACGTAACAAAGTGAAACACTATTGATCTTGCTCGTGTTGATAGAATTACTGTTTACTGAATTCTGTAAGTCATACTAAGAAAAAACGGGTTTCATTATGAGTAGAGAATTGTGAGTGCACTCTATCTAGCAAGTTTCTTGCAATATTTACATTTTTGTTCTTGATTTCCATTTGGATTATTGTAACCAAAAAAGAGCATGTTCAATGTTTTATCTCAAGAGCTCTCTCAAAATGGGCCTTGCCATTTGAATATCATGGTTGTGATTATGATCATAAAATCATTAATAATCCCTTAGGGATGACTCTATATCTACTACTGATTATATGTAATTGAATTTTACTTTTATCTTTTATTTTCGTTAAAAAAGCATAATTCTAAATGCACTATAGAATCCCAACTATTCCAATAATTTCAAAGCAAGTGTAGATTTTACAATAACAATTTGCCCTGTACACTGGGAAATCATGGTGGAATATTGAGGTTTCTGACTAATTTATACCCAATGATCTCTCAAAAGTTATATAGAATCTATATTCCCTTCACACAGATCTAATTCTTTTTCTTGGTTAGTTGACTTTGAAGCACTTCAACAGGTCAACGTTTAACAATACTTTGTCCTTCATCACAAGAGAGGCCATTATGTCGGAAAGGGATATTGTGTCATAACTAAGTTCGAACTATTTGGCAGGTCGAATTAAAATCAAGTTAAACTTCAGGGTTTGAACTTAAGGTTTGAACAATTCGATTGCCAGCTTCGAATTACCAGTAGTCAGCTCAGAGATCAGAAGTCGGACCTATTATGTCTGAAGCTACATATCCTTCTACCAGTTCTGAACTTGTAGAACTGGAGGGTTTGATCCGAAGGTTTAAATTTGAGATTTGAATATTTGATTGCAAGGTACCAGGTTTGAACTTGTTTTCTTGACGCTCTAACACATAATTTTTGGAGACAAGGTTTGAGCCGATTCTGGTTAATCCTTGAAAAGGGTGAACTTACTAACAACTGGTTGAATTTTAAGGTTTACTTTAGGCTCAAGAATGCGCTCTTCCTCAACTCAACTTCACTTGCTGGCTCTCAAATTAAATCATTTTGTCATGGAGAAAAGAGCTCTTCACCATCGTAGAGAGTCTAAAGATTTTTTGATATCTCCTTTATGGGCAACACTTTTTGTTCAGAGTGGACCATATCAGTTTATACTACCTATATTCACAAGGTAAAAATTGAAAAGAAAAGGCATACAAGAATAAATAGAACGATGAAAAATATCCGTTTCCTAACAAAAAAAAAAAAAGGGCCACTCTTGTATTTATCGATGCTATTTTATAAACATTATGTATGAATAGAAAATGCATACAAGTTGGTTCAAATTACAGTTCATTTTGTAGTTCTCATCTGTGGTGATCCCCACCTTGCTCCTTTATCATAACACCTAGCTTGGTAAGAATGAGGTGGTCCCGGTTAAATGAACCATTCGACATGTGTCCATTGTACTGCATAAAAGTAGTTTTCATCAATATGATACTTGGTGAAACTTCGCGAGGTTATCATCGAATGACAAAATCAATAACATGACCATTTTATATTATTTATTTATTTATAATATGGAATATCGTATACTTGGGTTAAGTTGTCCCCTTTCCACCACTTAAAGCCAATTCCAAAACCAAAAGGGTCATTTCTATATCTTATAGGTTTCTGGTTTCCAATTTGATATAGCGCACTCAACTCCTCCTTCGTTAAACTTGGGAGACCGGTAATGGTTTCAATTCTCTCGAGATTTTTAGTTCTTGGTAATGTTACCCTTCCTTGTAAAACATGATAAGCATTGGCAATTTCGTTCGTAGTGACCTTATATTTTTCTGCTAACTCCTTCACGTAAGGAAGATGCAACACTCCAACACCTGGAGCACCATTTGGACTATAGGCTTCAATAAGTATTCCTTGCAGAGAGCAAAATTCAACTAGATCTTGTTGGGGAAGCTGGGGATGGTATTCGATTTGATTGACAACAGGTACAAACTTTTTGATTTTTGGCAAAAGCTGCTTAAGTCTAACAAGGGAGTAATTGGATACTCCAACTGACTTAACCTTTTTGGTGTTGATTTTAATGTCTTCAATTGCATTATATACCTCAATGAACTTTAATCCTTCTACGGGATCATCATCATATATTAAATCCCCGTTCTTGTCTGTGGGGACAGCAGGATTTCCTTCCTTATCACCATGTAAGCAGATTGGCCAGTGCTGTAATAGCAAATCGACATAATCGAGACCCAAGTCACTTAGAGATTTATCAAGTGACTTTTCTGGACTGTGGTAAAATGATGGCCAAACTTTAGTAGTGACAAACACGTCTTCACGCTTAACAACTCCCTCATTGAAGAGCTCTTTCAATGCTTGCCCTACATATGTCTCTGTTCCGTAATACCACGCCGTGTCCAAATGACGATAACCAGCCTTTATAGCTGCTATGACCTGATCTTTCACCTTACTAGAATCTTCTGGTGGTGGTAACGTACCCAACCCCAAGGCAGGAATCTTGTGGCCGTCATTTAAGTCAAATACAACGTCTGTTGCAAGAAAATTTGGCATATTGAATAGTGTTACTTAGCTACTTTTCTAGATTTTATGATATTTCTACTTCAAACTGAACTTTACTTTTAGTTTATTATAGCATTTAAATAGTATTTAAAGTAACTAGCTAGCCTAAAGTAGAGTTGCTTCAGTAACTGCTCTTGACACCTTTAGTAGCATGTTTGCTGCCGTTTCTTTTTTCGCAGCAATTGTCCTCCGCGATAAATTCAAAGAAATCACTAACATACTTTACTTCAAGTAACGGCGGCAGTTATGTTCATAGGGCCATTCCCTATAGCCTGGATCAATTCCATGTCACCTCCTAAGGAGAACATTTTTTCACGTTGTTCCGCTGTTCTTATTACTTCTACGGTGAAAACACGACACCTAATAACCTCTGCAAATTAATTATGAAATTTTGATTACTCTGAAGATGTGTTATTCTTTACTACGAATAGTCAGTTAAGTATATAATGAGGTTGCCTATAATCTTTTTCTTTTGTATGTCTGTTGATGAAAAATAGAAAGCTGTTCTTAGCTGGAGTCTTTGGTATTCCATGGTTAGTGGTCATTAATATAAGAAATATACTGACATCAGCTCGTCTAAACTTTCACAGTTTCAAAACCCATAACATCACAATGTCATTATGACCACCACCATATGAATGTACCATAATTGCCAATTGTTCGGAGATATCTTGTTCAATGCTAGTGAATTCAGATTTTAGCTGAAACTGTTATATGTACTCTAATTCTCGCCACGTGATGTGGGTCCTTATCCCACTTGGTCACATCATCTCATTAGAAGCAAATACACATGGACTAGTTTCTCTATAATTGAACAACCCGAAGGAGAGTCTATAAAGTTTTCTGGTCTTATAATCCTATTTGATGGAACTGCATAGGCAATCCAACGAAAGCGCTCCCTTATTGGGATCTCTGGAGTCTATCAACTCGTTCAGAGGTGAGTCTCATGGAGCTACTGGAGAAGTCGATCAAGTGGATGAAGTTGATGACAACCTTTCAAAGTACTCCAATGATGATGCTGGCAGCTTTTTCATAAAGGGACATAGATTCTCAAAAAAAAGGTTTTGGTGGTCATGTTCTCTAGGGATCATTGCCATTATTATCCTTCACTTATCGTTCTTACCTAGAACTTCATTAAGCAGGGATTTTAGAAGATGGCATAATCTCCTCTTGACAAAGGCTGATGTCAAGCGACAATTTTTGATATCAAGTAGCTCAGGAACATCCGACTTTTATGGCACTAATGAAGATCATATCAATTGGCGTCTAACTAACTTCTCAAGCTTGAATTCTAAAAATTCAGTTAACTTATTGACAGACGACAATTTACCCCTTAAGACATATGTAGTGAATTCTTTTAAGGGCTTGGGCTACGATACGGAGGAGGTCTCATATGAATATGAACATTTGAGAAAACCTCTTGGGCTGTCTTTAAAATTGTTCGATTCTGGGACACAGCAACTAGTATACTCGTCAGATATTTTAGAGCCCTCTTTTGATACACCTGCTTATAATGCTTTTGGAAAGAATGGAACAATTAAGGGTAATTACGTGTTTGTGAACACGGGAGCTATAGATGATTATGAACTTCTTGTATCAAAATCTATTGAACTTAAAGATAAAATTGGAATCGCTAAATCTAATGAAAGTAACGATGTCCCAATCGCTGTGAAAGCGCGTATTGCTAAGTCTTATGGAATAATAGCCCTACTTACTTTCCATGAACTGAATGCAAATGGAAATCAGGGAAAGAATTTCAATCTGAAGTTCGCAGTTTTCAGAGAATCCACTGCCATGGGGCAAGTTGATGAAGTATCTTTACCTGATATTTTAACTTTGCCAGTGAACTTGAAAGCTATTTCTCCAGTATTGGATACCTTACCCAAAGGATCTGATAGTGTCTCTTTCAAATCGTGGGACTATTACCCCTATAGTTCTGATGGGCTTGAGTTAGAGGTCAATTCCTTTTTTGAAAAGTCTACTAAATCTAGAGAAGTTGTTAATATCATTGGCTCAATTAAAGGGATATTTAATGATGGAGACGTTATTATTGGCTCTAAGAGAGATAGTTTGACCTCTTCGGATCCTTTAAGTGGACATGCAATTATGTTGGAAGTTATGAGGCATTATAAAAGACTAAGAGATCTTGGATGGAGGCCCTTAAGAAATATCAAATTTGTTTCCTGGGACGCCTCAAGTAGCGGCCTTATTGGATCGCAACTCTATGTTAATGATACTGATGCATTTAATCTAAAGCAGCCGATACTTTGCTATATTAATATTGATGGTGAAGCCGTTAGTGGTAGCAAGTTTAAAGTCGACTCAAATCCACTTTTCAACCATCTTCTTAAATACACTTCGAAGTTTACTCTCTTTCCATTAAAAAAGAAGACTCATGGTGGAAAGAATCATTTTCCTGGAGACTTGGACAGTGACATCGTCACCTTATATGAATATTGGGGTAAGCAAGATAATCATACCATAAATAATATTTTAGGTGAGCAAATTCAGCATAATGATGCCTTTGTATTTCAAGATAGCTTGGCTTTCCCTATTGTGAATGTTAAGTTTGAAAATGATCCCAAGAAAGATGCGTCTCTGTTTACACCCAATTCAAACTACTATTCTTATGACTGGCTAATTAACAAAGATATTGATAGTTCATTGGCTTTGCATGGTCTGTTAGTTAGGTTTTTGGGATTGTTGGCTATTTCCTTGGGAGAACACGAAGTTGCATACTTGAATACAAGAGTATACATGAAAACCATAGTTGACTTGTTTAATGATGTTCTTAATGCTTATGAAGACGTGCTTAGTGGCTGGTCTAACAAGATAGTTTCCACGTCTCTAATAAATAAGTACTATTTATTCACAGACTTGAAAAACAGAAAAGGTGAACCTGGCCAGGTTATTTTCAAAGATGTTGTGGACGAATTGAACTTTTTGTTGAATGCAACAATAGCTCAATCTTCAATTTTTGATGCATATACAAAGCAGGTTGAAGAGTCTCTTACAGAAGATTATCCATGGTACAAATACTATAAAAAGCTTAAGATATTTGCTCAGTTCAAGATTACTAATTATAAATTATTACGCTTTGAGGATGTTTTCCGGTTGAGTGATAAGGATTATGAATATCTCAAAGTCAAAGAGTCCTTTTTCAAACATGTGATTTACGGCGTTCCTTCTGATTCATTAGTTACCGATAAAAACAACAGAAATGTGGATAAATCGAAATTATCTGCATTTCCCCAGCTTCGTAATGCTATTTTTCAAAATGATTTTGAGTTGACAATTAGATGGCTAGTTGTGATTCATGAAAAGATAAGAATTTTAAACAAAAAGATGTCGTGATGATAAACTTAATAAAATGATCAAGGGTAGTTTAGAAAGGGTTAGGTTAAGGATAGGTTGAATTGTTTCTTTTTATATTGTTAAGGAAGGAAAATAAGGAAAACAAAAAAAATTATAACGAATGACTTAATTTGCTAGTTTACTCCTTAGAAAACATGGGTTGTGGTTGCTGTATTTCTCGCTAATGTTGTTCTTCATATTGAGATGAATTTGCAAAGATTTCACCCATTTAATATACATATTTAAATAAAGGTATTGTGTAATAGTTTTTTACAGCAAAAATAAATTGCAACAGTAAATATTTACTAATATCATTTTAAGGAACTTTTTTTTGTAGCTCCTAAGAATACCGACCTTTTCAAAGGAACAATATGGATGATTCTAGCCTTTTGTCAAAGCCAACAGGATTGCAAACTGCATGGCTTTTGGCTACACTTGGCTCCAAAGTACACGGTAAAAAGTCCATTAAGAAAGAGATATTACATATTTCTATACCAGATGTCTGTAACGACCTCGTAAACGTGGGTACTACTAGAAACATCAGATACTCTTCTAATGTTTTATACGGTATTAGCTTGATGTATAAGTCTAAAGTAGAGTATTTCCTCAGTGATGTGTCTCTCATTAAAAACAAGCTTAGAAGGGATTTGTTCTTCAAAGGGCTTATAACAAATAATAATATTCTTGAAGACATTACTGAGATTAACGACCATATTGGTAGTGATTCAAAACTAAATCAGTTCTTTTTATCTGATGATCCATCATTTGACATCAATGTTGATTTAGCACCACCCATTGATGAGTGCCTTGATAATGGTTGCAAAAGACGACGGCTAGAAATTAAACAGTACGATCAGGAACTCTTTCCCAACTCTGTCTTCAATGGCACCACACTAAATGACTATTCTACTTCCTACAATATGCAATCCACTTCTGGTGATCATCATTTCCAGGTCATAGAGAGCTTTATGGAGCAAGATTTTTCTATGGTTGACTTCTCCGATGAAGAGGACGTGGATGCGAATGGTACTAAAAAACGAAGGAATCGCATTGGGAAGAATAATTACGGCAACCCTATCAGCGAGGTAGAACTAGATTTTGAATTTAACAATGAAGGAGAAATCATTGGTGGAAGCCATGAGAAAGAAAATGGAGGAGATGTAACAGGTCTTGAAGAATTTGACTTAGGTGAATTTGCAGATAAAATCCAACAGGAAGGGGTTACAAATGAGGAAACACGAGATGATAAAACTATTAACAATGACGAGAACTTCTTCTTGTCGACTACGGATAATCAGACAACCACGGTGGGAAACCTACAATTACAAAATTCTAAAATTTTGAAAAATAAACGTAAGTATCAAAACTTAGTGATAGATGATTCTCAAAATTTCAAGATTTCGAGCAAAGAATTAGAAAATTTTGCAACCAATTATGACAGCAATATGGAAGAACAAATAGAACACAGGAAAAAGATTTACATGGAACAATTAGCTTACAAAAATATCCTCGAAGAAGTCAATGCACAAAATACACCGTTCTTAAACTATGTGAATAAAGTTATCTTCCAAAACCAGTTTGCAATTCCTGATGTAAAGTTACCCTCATACAGCAGAAACGCAGTTGTGTCAAACACCTCCTTACTAGCCATGAACTCCATCATAGAAGAAATCCTGAGAATGAAAAAGCAACCATTAGATAACGAATTTGAAGTCGGGAGAGACATACAGCAGCGTGATGCAAATATCCACCATGAGTTTCTCAACGAGATCGATGATTCTGTCTTAAACTTTCAGGAGCAAGATGTAGGACTTGAAATGCTCCAATCACAAGCAGATATCTTTGATCTTTCACTCCACGAGTTAGATGAAGAGATCTTAAGAAGTAGGATGTCTTCCAAACACACAGGAAAGCTTGATCCTAGCAGCAGCAGTCTGCATCATCCAAGTTCAGATCGAGATTACTACAGAGAAGAGCTCTTAGAGAGTGTACCAAGGATATCTGGAACAGTATCAGCAACCCCTATGGTACAAATAAACTCTCAAATGGCAAGGTTTCTTCAATTCTTGAGGATACGTCAGGAATCCATTGGGGAAAGGTTCAGCTTGGGTGGTCAGGATGTAAGCAAAAAATTGAATCCGTTGCACCCGGATGGGACCGGCACTTATTCTAAAATAAGGTTTTCCGAGTTGATTCCAAACATGGCAACGTCCTTAGAGAAAGGAGAAGTTCCGATCACAAGAAAGCTTGCTGCGAACTCATTTGCCAGTGTTTTGGCGTTGGCAACAAGAGATCTCTTGAAAATTGAAATAATGCAGAATGATACATATGACCAACACCATCCCCAATTACTATCAGGCGACCAAATTAAGGTCATTATACAGGTTTAGTGATGATGTAATTTGACAATGACCTTGTGGCATTGTTCTGAGAGTCACGTCCTCGAATGGTTGTCAATTCACCGTATTTGGCAATGGCCTTTCTCGGTAGTGAATTGGAAATTGCTATTTGACTAATATACAGGAAGATAATGATATACTGTTCACCCACTCATTGGAGACTAAAAGCTAAGTTGCAATACAAGTCATAATGTTTATTAAAATCTGTAAAGGCCAATGTTACAAATATTTTACATTTTTGAAGCGTACTCACTAACTAGTAATATACTAATGGCAAAAAAAATATAGTATAAAAATAAGATAACAAAAACATCTGAAATATCAGTAGTAAATCAAAATAAGGATAAGAAAGAAAATAAAATTTAAAGAATTACAATGTAGATCTGTGTTTGTCAATGTCCACCTCCCTGAAGCGAACAGCTTAAACAACTTCTTCCTCGTCATGCTTAGCAAACTCATGCTCAGCTTGGTCAACCTCTTCTTCTGCAGGCTCATCTGCCTCGTAGTCTTGATGTAAGGATAAAGTAGGCTTGACGGCAGCAGCATCCAAGGTCCAACCTGCAAGAGCATTCTCTGCATCAATAATGATTTGCTTGGAGGCTTCATATCCATCATAAGCTGGTCTGGTCTCACCCGGAGTGACAGCAGACTCGTCCAACAACTCCAAAAGAGCCTTACCGTAGCCAGCAATCAAGGCGTACTTTTCTGCCAATTCTCTGGTAGCATCGAATTGGTAGTTGAATGCGGCTTTAAATTGCTCTCTCGTGATATTGGACAATTGTGCCTCTGCAACCAACGACTCGGCTTCAGCTCTAACCAATTCTTGCTCAAGGACGTTAATCTTGGGAGATTCTGGGTCCTTATACTTCAAAAGAGCAATCTCGTCAGTAATCTTTTGCTTCTTGTCTCTGGATGGTTGGACTGAAGCCTCAATGTTCCTAATGGTCTTCAAAGTGACACGGTACTGGTCATACTTGTCGATGTACTGGTCTTCCAATTCACCAATCTCATAGATAAGGACACCCAATTTGTCTGTAACATCGGAAACGTCGTCATCGTTGCTTTCACCCCAAGCACTCAAATGCTTGGCAACGTCCCTACGCTCTCTGGCAGTCAATTCAATGGCACGCATCACATTCTTTTCCATCTTCAAGAATTGGGACATCTTTCTCAGCAATTCTGGTCCGGTGTTACCAGCGTATGCCTTACGGAATGATGATGCAATTCCGCCCTTTCCAAAGAAACGGGATTTGGTAGAGGATGGAGGTGGTGGTGGGGACTGCAATTGAGCAGCAGTAGGGGCCTTTTGCGACCTCAATGAGTAAGTTCTATGCATTTCGTCTCTTCTTTTACTCAGCAAACCTTGAAACTCTGATAGTTTCTAACTTACTTCTATTTAATCTTTTACAACAGTTTTCGAAGTTCGCAATTGTGGAATTTGGCTGCTATTTATACTCGTAGGGATTTCGCTCAGTCCGCGAAACCATTGCTCTTTAAATGACTAAAGCCGCACTGGCGATAGGGTCCGCAGAGAGGGACAGCGAAAGATGAAAAAAAAACCCACCATGAACCAATTGGCAACGGCAGCTACAAAAGTAGCATAAATGGTCCGAGGAATGGTAAATAGTAGGCTGTACCATTGCACTCATAATCCAGATGAGAAATGAATAAAGGCAATGAGGGAGAGAATGTAATAGGAAGCGAGATGTAGCGCGTGGGTGCGAGATTAGATAAGAATGTGATAATGGGTTCGTTTCGGATTTTTCGTAGCACACATATTCTAACTTAAGGAGCTAAAGGAACCAAAGGCTCTAGAGGAACATAGCAGTATTAATTGTGTTGTCTCTTAGCGTCTGGGAGCAGCAGAGTTGCAGTTCTTTTGGTGTTTTCACCAGCAGCAGTTAGAGATGAACCTTCCAAAGGAGCAAGTGAAATATCTCCGAGGATCCTGAAATAGTCCTGTTCAAGAGACTCGTAAGCAGTTTGGAGCTTGTCCCTACGCGTAGGCTCATCCAATGTGAGTAATCCGTCCTTATTTTTGTCGTAAAGACGTCTTTTAATATAAAGACGAACAGCTCTTTTGGTGTCATTTATAGAAGAGTGCTTCACGTTGTATAACAATATCATTTCAAGCAACCTAGCGAACTGACGCTTTTCCAACTTCAATTTTAGCCTGGTGGTTTCAAACCACTCAGAAGTGACAGTCGAAGTATCTATTTTGGTTAAATCGAGATCAGATTTGAGCCTTGCGAGATCACTTCTGTCACGAAGATCATCAAAGCTTTCGTTGGGATCTTCCACGACGATCTCAATTACTTCAGGGTTTGCGTGCCATTTGCTAAAGAGATGCGAATAGAATTCACCTCCAAGACCCTTTCCTTGATGGTTAGGAAGAATAATGAACTGTGAAATCTTGAATCTGCTCTCTTTAATACCCTTCTCGAATTTTTCATGACCAGGGTATTTCCAATAGTTATAAGCAGTAGCAAAACCCACAATTGATGGTTCAGCATCATTGTCTTTATAAAGAACATGCAAATTCCAAAGCTGATCAGTTGCGTCGATATATGAACCTGCTTCTATGAAAAGAAGCACAAGTATTTGTAATCTTTTATGGAGTTCGATACCCTCTGCACTTGCTAAATTTATCTTGTACACAGAATAATGGTCATTGTCCTTCTCAAATGAGTCCACTTTCTCTCCTGGTATCCTATAACTTCGCTTTTCTTGCCCAACACGATCTACCCACTTCTCTTCGTCCTTGAATGTAATACTTTCCGGCAAAAACTTGGTTATCTTCTCCTTGATATCCTCTACTTCAGGATCATTCAACTTATTGGCATATTTTATGTTGAGAAATGGCAAAAATGTGTAATGGTCAAAGCACAAGAATATAACAAGGTCCTGATACCCGTAAATTGTCTCTGAATCTCCAAAAATAGGGTACGTAAACAACGGTTGAAAGTTGATGGCTCCATTCGCGTCCGTTATGAATAATTTAAGTACTTCGTTTGCTGATGCCGTCCACAATTCTGGCTGCAAAGAAGCAGCAGCCAGTGCACTCACACCTGAATTGTCTGTCATCTTTCCTTTTGAGAGAGAAAATCCTTTTTCTCTTCCTCTAGTACTCAGTTTATCAGATGAGAATCTATAACTGGAGTTTATGTGTATTGAGAAGTGAAAAACTAACGGCCCTTTAGCGCGATTATTACACAAAAACAGACACACACCCCCTCCCTACTCATGATGCAGCCCAAACTTGCATTGATGCAAAAAATTACATCATACTACACCCCCAGCTGCTTTAATATGGAAAAGGAAGAGGAACAAGAAAGGCAAAATACAAAAAGGAATCAAAAATAATTATCAAGTTTCATTACTATTCACACACTATTATAACTAGTTAATTGATTTTTATATTATAGCTTTATTTATTTTTGCGTTTAATATAAGACTACGACAAGATCACCAGCATCCACCATATCACCGTTCTTGTGGACGATCTTGTGCACTTTACCACTTTTAGTTGCAGTAACTATCATTTCTGTCTTCATCGCCTCAACCACAACCAAACCCTGGCCCTCCTTGACATCGTCACCTGGATTTACAAGTGACTTCCAGAATCTACCAGAGAATTCAGAATACACTAATTCTGCATCTTCTTTGTATTGTTCTTCTTCCTCGATTTTGGCTCCAGATTTCTCCAACTCACTATTGGAGACCTGGATTAATCTATTGAACTCTTCCATCTTCTCACCTCCTTGGTTTTTCTGGAATTCTTCAATAGATGCTGAATTCTCTTGAATCCATCTGAGATACTGATCGTGGTCAAATACAGAGTCGACTATCTCCACTTTATAATGACCATGTTCCATTTGCTCAGAGTATTTATCAATATCTTCTTCGCTCACTGGATAGAACTCCACTTGGTCAAATGGAGACAATAACCAAGGATGTCCTGTGGAATGTTCACCCAACGTCAACTTATCCCAAATTGGGATGGTTCTTCCCACTAATTGATACCCACCTGGAGATTCCATGGTGTAGATACACATATAGTTACCTCCAATACCGACAGTACCATTTGGAGTGTAGGTTCTCGAAGGGTTATATTTGGTTCCAAGCAATCTCTGTCTGGGATCTAATGGTACTGCACACGGAGCACCCAAAAAGACGTCACCTAATCCCAAAACCAAGAACCTTGCACTGTAAACTAAATCCCTGACATCATCCCTAGTTATATCATTAATATTAGCGATAAAGTCTACGTTATTTGGCAACCAAGGGGCATCACTTCTGATAGTTTCCTGGTATCTTTTAACAGCATCCAATGTCTTCTTATCTTCAAAAGCCATAGGGAGTTTAATGATTCTTGAATTGACCTTCCATTTGTTAACAGCAGAGATCTCGCTGTCATATGACACTAAAACTTCAAGCAACCTCTCTTGAGTGATTGTTTCATCAAACTCAATCAACACAGATCTTACACCACGCGACATCTCTACTATTCCGTGAGTTTGGTTGTTATTAACTGATTCAATCAACTTATGGATTCTGTAACTCAGATTCAAGTCCAAAACATTCTCACCGTATTCAACCAAGATATATCTATCACCAGCTTGACGGTAGGTAACCTTAAGAGAGCTTGAAAGAGTCAATTCATGTAATACTGGACTTTCTGGTTTAGAGAGAGTCTTCCCTTCAAAGCTAGGCAACTCACCTTCAAAATCTTCAATAATCTTGTCTTGTACAGCCTTCAAGCTCTTCGCCGTAGCATAAGAAATAGGGACAAATTGAATCAAATCTCCTGTCTTAACTTGACCGATTTTCCACATTTCTGCCTCTGCTACAACAGCTTCACATACAAAACCACCAAGTGATGGGCCATCGCATGTCAAAATAACCGGTTCATCACCAGTGAAGTTGATTGCACCTAGGGAATAAACATAATCGTGGGCATTGGATGGATGTAAACCAGCCTCGCCACCATCTTCTCTCGCCCATTTGGGCTTTGGACCGATTAATCTCACACCAAATCTGTTGGAGTTATAATGAACCTTCCAAGTTGAACTGAAGAATTCCTCGACCGATTCCTGCATAAAGAAATCAGGGGAACCATGAGGTCCACACGTGACTGCAACATTCCATATTTTTCCACTATGGGAATAAGAAGGAATCAAAGATTTGGGAGCAGGAGTGGGCTCCGAAACTGGGGCCAAAAGTGTACAGCTACTAACGTCAGGTTGACCAAGGAACAAAACATCACCAAATTTCAAAACTCTTCCGTTATGTCCACCTAAATTACCCAAGGCAAATGTTGATCTAGAACCCAAGTACTCAGTAACATTGATACCTCCTCTGATTGCCAAATAGGCTCTGCAGCCACTAGAAAGCTTACCAATGGACAACTTATCACCCTTTTTAATGTTAATAGGAGTCCATTGACTTACTGAAATACCATTCACTTCCACGGGAGCTTCACCTCCTGTTACAGCAACGACGATATCGTGGTGGAACAAAATCTTGGGACCATTTAAGGTCACTTCAATTCCAGGAGCAGACTTGTGGTTACCAACAATTCTGTTTGCAATTCTGAAGGCATATTCGTCCATACATCCAGAAGGAGGCACACCTACATGCCAGTAACCCTTTCTACCAGGATAATCCTGAACTGTAGTGTAAGCACCCGGCTGCAAAATTTCAAATGCCGGAGGGTTATACTCAAAGGAATCTAACACTTTTGTAGCTACTCTTGCTTCAGCAAACATAGAGGACTCTGCAATCGATTTCAAGTAGTTGACATTAGTGATACAACCAAAAACAACTGTTTCATCCAATGCTTGACGCAATTTCCTCAACGCATCATCCCTGTCCTTACCGTGGACAATGATTTTGGCCAAAGTAGGATCGTATTCTGCTGAGACGACTGTACCTTTTTCAACCCATGTATCCACTCTGGCCCATTCAGGGAATTTAACTTCAGTCAATTGACCTGGAGATGGCATAAAATCTTTCACTGGGTTTTCGGCGTACAATCTAGCTTCCATAGAAGCTCCCTCAACCTTGATCACCTGACTAAAATCAGGAGGATCATCAGCAGCGATGCGCAACATCCATTCCACCAAATCAAGTCCTGTAACCATCTCTGTAATGGGGTGTTCAACTTGCAAACGAGCATTGACCTCCAAGAAGTAAAACTCATCTCTCTTTGAGTCGTAAATGAATTCAACTGTTCCGGCACATTTGTACTTCATTTTTGCACCTAAAGACTCCGCAGCCTTACTCATTTTCTGTCTAGTGGATTCAGGCAAGTTTGGGGCAGGTGTTTCCTCAATAACCTTTTGATTACGACGTTGTAAGGAACAGTCTCTCTCTCCAAGGGAGATGGCATTACCCCTACCATCACCAAACATTTGAATCTCAACGTGTCTTGCATTCTCAACGAATCTTTCCAAGAAAACACCAGAATCACCGAAATATGATTGTCCTTGGTGCTGTACCGTCTGGAAGACACGCTCAATATCTGCCTCAGAATCGACTTTTTGCAACCCAATACCGCCTCCTCCAGCAGTAGATTTTACCATGACGGGATAATCTAATTTTGCAGCAATTTCTCTGGCCTCCTTGGCATCTTTCACCAAATCAGATCCTGGAACTAATGGAACACCAGCAGAACTGGCAATCTCTCTTGCTGAATGTTTTAAACCCAATTTACGAATAGCATCTCCCGAGGGCCCCACAAAAACAATACCCTCTCTGAAACAGCGATCAGAGAAATCGGCATTTTCGGACAAAAACCCATAACCGGGTATAACGGCCTCAGCACCTGCACTTTTTGCAGCCTTGATAATCTTATCTATGTTAATATATGTCTCAGCAGCGGAAATACCATGAAGAGGAATGGCAGAATCAGCAAGCAAGACATGTTGTGAGTACTTATCGGCATCAGAGTAAACAGCAATGGACTTGATTTTTAATTTTTTCAAGGTTTTGATGATTCTAACAGCAATTTCACCACGGTTTGCAACCAATACCGAGTTAAAGGGCTTCTTTATTGAGGAATTCTCTCTTTCCAAGTGATGTTGGTACGACTTCCATCCACCATATTCAGTGATGTCGGTGGTACCTGGCAAGTTATAGCCAGCTTCTTCACAGATGAAGCACTTGACCCAATCTCCTGACTCTGTTTCGACGGAACCAATTCCCAAGGGTTCTGGAACCAATACCATAAAGTCTCCAAATTTCTCCTTGGGGATAGCATATATTTCAATGCTTATCTTTGCACCGTTTTCCAGAACTCTTCTTAAGCCAGGCTTTGCAACGGGACCAGTTTTGGGCAATGCATACAATCTGTAATTGCTAGCTGTTTTAGCCTCTTCAAGAAACACAGCATTACTTTTTTCAAGCTGCCAATGAAGCTGGAATCCTCTCAAATGAGCCCCTACAACAGCGAGTTTTATCAGAGTTTCAGGGTTTGGTGGGGGGAAGTCCAAAGTTGTGTCACCTAACGATCCAACGAGTTGTTTCTTAAGAGCTCCGTAGAAACGTGGAACCTTTTCAGAGTAAACCTTCATGTAACGAGAGGCAAACTCAAGTAATGCATAATCATTGAATTTTCTCGATATTAAGGTGATACCAAAGGGTAAACCATCAGGACGGAACCCTGCTGGAATGGCTAAAGCTGACATGTCTGCCAAATTAACGAAATTGGTGTAAGTACCTTGGTAAGAGTTGTACTTTATTGGATCTTCCTTGATTTGCTTCATGGTGGGGGTCAATGGAGCTGTAGGAACCACCAAGACATCAATACCGTCAAGGAACTTGTGAACTCTTTGCAAGATCCCTTGTCTCTTGTATTCAAAATCAAAGGCTGTTGCAGCAGAATACTTTTCACCACCTTTAATAATGGAGATAACGGTGGGGTCTAATGTTTTCTCTGGAGGAGAAGTTGCTAAAAAGTCCTTAATAGCCGTGAAACGTTCGGAAACCCATGGTCCCTGGTAAAGACACTGAGCCAATTCATTCAATGGATCGATATTGACAGGTTTCACAGTTGAGCCCACGGATTTGATAATTTCCACAGCCTTATGGTAAAGTTTAGGATTTTCTGTCTCTCCATACCATAACAATTCACTAGGAATCGCCACAGTTGGCGTTTTAGGGAACTTTAATAACGGATTAGCGGGCAAAGGCCTGGAATATTCGTCATTGTCTCTATCTTCATGGGCCAATACATTGAAAGCAGTCAGTGCATCCTTCAAGTTCAATGCAAAAACAGAAACACAGTCCAATGATTTACAAGCAGGCACAACACCCTTACAAGAGAATATTCCCTTGGTGGGTTTTAAGCCAATCAAATTATTCAATCCAGCTGGGACCCTTCCAGAGCCTGCTGTATCGGTACCCAAAGCAATTGGAACAATTCCTCTTGCAACTACAGAAGCGGATCCTGCAGAAGACCCTCCACTAACGTAGTGGGGGTCAAAAGTGTTGGGGGTAGCACCGTAGGGAGATCTTGTCCCGACTAAACCAGTTGCAAATTGATCTAAATTGGTCTTTCCAATGACAATTGCTCCTGCATTACGTAAATATGACACAGTTGTGGCATCTTCATGTGCTTCGTAGGCAAACGATGGACAAGCAGCTGTGGTTTCAAAACCTTTAGCGTCGATGTTGTCTTTAACGGCCACGGGAACACCGTAAAGAGGCAACGAGAATTTGTTTGATCTAGACTGCAAAATACTCCATTGGTGTTTCAATCCCTTTTCATCTACTAATGAGATCCATGCTGGATCTTCAGGACTTGATTTTTGTGATTTCACCAACTCCAATAACACCTTAAACGAGTTTTCTGGAGTCGCTTCGACATGGAACTTTTTCCAGTCATCAATGGTCCAGCCGATGTAGCTCATGTGTTGAAAATGCAGTGATTATAGAAGTGACAAAAATGACAAATGAAAAAATGATGGTGTTTGAAAATTCACAACGATAACGATAACGATTAAGATAACGGTAACGACGTGATATGGATAAAATATAGCAATAACAATGAAAAAGCTGCTATACTTTGTTTGTAAAAATATTAGATAATACTTTGCTTCTTATATTTCTTTACTATGCCTTTTGGCTATCAGCTAATCTGATCCAACTTATTTAGACAGATTGTCGTTGTTGTGTCTTAATATATGTTAAAAAGTGAATCACGAAGTCAGTTTTCGTGATACCTTCCTTCTCTTGATTAGATCTTTTACAAAAATCTTTCAAAAGCCTATATTATGATATAGATCAATCAGACAGACATCAAATATAAGATCCTACAGTGCAGATTCCTGTGCCTATTTATTTATTCTACTTTCTAGTTGCGATCAAGGAAGATTCCGAAAACTTCAGATCTTTGTCACGGGATTAGCTGACATCTTCCCCATTGCAAACGGCATGGATAAAAAGCAGCTTCTCACGCCGGCGGGCCGCTACGCAAAGGATGGAGGTAATGCGCGGTCCAAGAGCGAGAGAAATTGGGCGGCTCATACCAGATAGGCCGGATTGTCCTCACTGGTGGGCATTATCAGCCAGACACCACCTTATACGGCTGATGACGGTGCGGAACCCTGGCCCAGAAAATCACTTTATTCAGGCAACAGGCTTTATCGTGGCGTATCAAAGGAAGCCGATAACGGTCACAAAGATGACGTTTACAGAGTGCGTGCGACATCTCGCAGAAATCCGATACACCCAGAGAATAATAGCACGAAGGGAGGTAGGGAGAAAGATAGGTATAGAGAGAAAGAGTAGGGAAGCAGGGAGTGGGTAAAAGAAAGGGAGAGTTGGACAGGGATAGGGAGAGCATGAAAGAACAGAACTATATAAAGGAAGAGAATGTATAGGGACAAGGGAGAAGGAAAGAGATCAATGCATCCTTAGACACATATTATATACACGCGATTGTGCGCTTTATCTCACACACCCTCAGTATCGCTCTCCTCTATCTATACCCCCCTGTCTTGCATTCCTTCTATCCTTCAATCTTCTTTTCTCTAACTCACTTTACTCTCAGTAAATTTCTCGCACTCTATACGATCAATTGTACCATTTTACGCTACTACTATGACTTTTAGCACCAGTACGTTAAGTTCAAAGAGTGCTTTTGGGTTCTAGCGTTAATATACTTTTCGTAGCTGCAATTGCATCCATAACACCCAGCTCTAAGGCGTTTCCGGATAATACGGACATGTTCCTGAAATGACAGGGAGATAAGAAAATGAAAGTACCCATATATTCGCGAGAGGGGCACATAAACACCTTTATTATCAGGGAGATTAAAAAATTCATCACCGTTATACCAGGAAAGTGCCATACATGCTTTAGATTCCGATTTCTTCCATAAAGTATCAAAACCGACTTTTATATACTGTCGTTCGGAAATCGCTAAAGCATCTCCATAATAGGGATATCTCTCTTCCCAACGGTCTACTTATAATAATTTAGAGAGGGGGAGAGAAAAGGGTCTGGGATACTTTTTATTTAAGCTCCCTCTTTTATCATCTGTTCTGTCCCCTCATCTCCTATTTTCCTCCCACCTCTGAATTATTCCCTTTGTTCAGACTGACAGTCTATCTTAAGTCTTTATTTTTTTCGCAGCCTACTGAAAACAAGGCCCTTGTTGACAAAGGAACCGTTCTACAATGACTGTTTTTGACACGAATTTAACGTTTTTTTAACAGATTCAACGGTCAATTCTCTGGTAACAAAGAAGACGAATTGAACGAAAAGAATGAAACTATTGAAACGTATGAAATAAGTGAATTGATCGAATCAAGTGAATCAAATTGAAAGCCAAAAACTCTCTCTCTCTCTCTCTCTCTCTTATATTCCTACAGTTGATGTTCTTTTCCTTGAGTCATTTATTTCCTAGTGAAGTCGTCACTATATCAAAGTGACTGATAAGCTAACTAATTAAATCAACTATCGGAACTTCTTCATAAATAAATTTCTCTTTGATCTTTATAAATAACGCGGTAATATTTGCTAGGTATTCGCCATTCTTTTATTCTTCTATACTTTTCTCTTGTTTTATCTTCTTATCTTCCCTCTCCTTATTAATATTATCTTCCTTACTCTTTAACTTCTTCCAATGCCTCGTCTATGTTCGGCTGCTGTGCAATACCGTCAACTATTTGAGTTCTCGACTGACTGCGTGCAAGCAATTGGGCTGACACTTGAGATTGAACCACATGGAGCTTCTCCGGATGTTGTTGTTGCCATTCCTTCAATTTATAGCCTTGACCCGTTAAGTCCCAGTAAATTCCTCTGAAAGTAGTGCCTAAAGCCTCTCTGCCTTCCCAAATAGGCACCAAAATCACCATGAATGAAGAGAAAAATATCCATATGAACAAAACCACAACCCAGCCAGTGAAAAACTTCTTGGAAAATATGTAAGACTGGCCGTACATCGGCATTGGCCACAAGATGACAAGGCATAATGTCATGGTCACACAAATGATTGCAGCAATTTTGAAAGACTTATGTAAAAGTGCTGTTTCCTTTTCTAAACGGTTCAGATCAAGCAGCACCAATTCGTGAGCTGCTATAGTCACCTGTGACTTTATTGGAGCCATCTGCTCAGGATCTTCATCCTGCTTCAGATGATTTGGTTGTTCAGCATCTAATATTTCTTCTTCTTCGTTAACCCTTGATATAGACCTCAAAATTGACCAGTCAAAATTCTGTGGCTTGAAAGCTAATGTTAATATGGGGATGATCAACAATGGGGTACACAATGCAACAACATTTCCTGTCAACATAGCATCGTCTTCAAAAGTGGTGGCTACATTGATGGCACCAAACTTTTTCTTGGTACAAATCAACCATGACATGATAGCCAATGCCGTGGCAATTGGAGGTGTACAAATGGCTGCTATACTGTTTTGTCTCTTTGACAATAATGTCAAAGCAGCAGGCAAAACACCTCCACCAATGATAATTCCCATCAATTCATAAAGATATCCCATTGAAATTCCAGCATAATATAATCCAATAGCAAATCCTGCCATAACATAAGCAAATCCAACCACACCAATGTGAGAAGCAACGATAATTTGCTTACCAGTAGCCTTGGGGTTAATATATTCTCTGTAGATATCATAACCGAAAATGGTAGAAACTGCAATCAATTCAGCAGACATGGCAGAAGTACAGGCCATAAAGACCAAAAGCAAAGAACAAACTGCACCACCTTTACCTAATAATGCAACAGCTGCGTTGGGGAGAACCAACCCAGCAGTGACTTCTGCTGGAGTCAACTTATTAGGGTAAGTGGGGAATGCTGGGGTATCCTCAAGTGCCAATGCAGCCAAACCCATGGTTGTAGCTGTAAAAGCTGGGATAGCAAACCATGCTAATCCACCAAGAACATATCCTGGCAAAGCTGCTGCTGGGTTAGCAGCGAATGCCTTGTTAAAGTATCCATTATCCAAGAAAACAGTACCAAAGTTACCAACGATATTAATGACAAAAAATATTCCTCCTGGTCTCGAGTGCATGGTCAAATAAGAACCTCCTGCGTTACCTTCTACTGGTTGAGTTTCTGCTAATTTGGTGATAATCTCCCATACTTTACCAGGAGATCCTAATTTGCTGGAAGTAGCAAATGTAGTGAAGGCAAAGGTCATAATAATCACAATCATTACCACAGTATGGGCGTAATCAGTCAAAAATGTAGCCTTGATTCCTCCAAAAAGAGTGTATGCTACCACTCCTAAAGGTAAAAGCAAACATGCTGCAACAGTGGGCATCCCTGTAATATCATTAACCACAGCTGAACCACCGGTTAAAAGCATTGCTGTGACAAGAATATTAGTTGCAAGACCCCAAAATATGTATACCATATGTGCAACACGTCCGTATCTTGTCTTGATAATCTCCAAATATGTGTGTGCTCCTGGGGCTCTTTCTTTACCTTTAATAGCCAAACATGCAAACAATATAATCTG
Source organism: Priceomyces medius (assembly GCA_030570455.1). Lineage (NCBI taxonomy): Eukaryota > Fungi > Ascomycota > Pichiomycetes > Serinales > Debaryomycetaceae > Priceomyces > Priceomyces medius. The sequence continues at coordinate 695,266 of JAJLVV010000003.1, read as the reverse complement.
ACAAGTTGCACCTGATGCGTAGTAAAAAGCTCCAGAAATACCATTGGTATATGCCTGAGTAGTTGAAGTAAGCAATGTAGCAGCCCAAGTCCACGAACTAACTACCGCAGCTGAAATAAGACCAGTTTTCACAGATCTTCCTGCTGTAGCAAATTCTTCTGCAGTCATAATCTCTTTGTTGTATCTCTTCAAGACATAAGTTGTCAATATCATACCGAAAGCAAATACTGCTCCCAATCCCACGACAACAGCATACCCTGCCCCCTCAGGCAATGGTACATAAGTAGCAGTAGGCATCTTAGTTTCCTTTATAGTTTCTCTAATAACTTATACGCTAAGTCAATCGGTTGTTCACTCAATCAATGAATCAGTCAATCTCTAAGTAAGTCAGAGTCAAAGTCAGTTAGTCAGTGAGTCAGCCAGCCAACCTAATTCTTTTATAATATAAGTACTATCCTTTTCCTTTCCTCTTAACCCAACAGCTTTTTTCCTCTCAACAGTTCGATCTGTTTGCTGTTTCTAGTATGTACTGAAACTTGTTAGTGATTTATTGTTCTAACCGTTAGAGTAAAAGAGCAATGCTAGTCCTTAAATATAGTCCCCTTAGAAAAGCCGTCTCATTATCAGCTCATCTCTGATCTCCTCGAACAGCTCAGTTGGCTGCAACGGACCTTTTCAAATGACAATGGCCCGCAATCACTGCTTTTTTTGTGCTGATAACCTGTCTTCCTATCAAATGCCGAGAATCGCCTGATACCAGCTTTATCAGCGACTATATACAGGACTTCATCTCACATGTTTGCGGGTAACCACTCTCACCATTTTTATCATCGTGCTGATAAGCTTCATGGGACGAATTCGGGAGGAATATAAGAGCACTTCTGGTGGGGTTTTAGCGTGCGACCATTGACAGATTAGATGACATCGATGACAATCTTGATCGCCGAAACGGGCCATTTCCTTAACCCTGATTTAAAGTAAGACGATAAAAAAAAAAAAGGTGATGCCTATTATAGTATGCAGTGTTACGGCAAATTTTACTTCAAGACACCAGAACGAATAAGCGATCTCTTTGTTTAGGGAGGGAGGTTAATGGCCAATGTCGATTGGCGAAACAGCTAAGATAAAGTAGTAGTAAATGTAACAAGGTTTGGACACTCCAAATTGAGGGAATTGTGAGCATGGAATAAAAAGATGATTATTTTGCAGTAACAACATTCGTATTGAATAATAAATACGAAGCGTGATTCTAAAACACATCACACACACAATTCCATGAGTTGACACATAACCAACTATCCAGCATTACAATTGTAGACCAATAAGATCATTGAGTGAAGTACTTGCAGATGATTGTACCGAAGACTCAACGACTTGTGAAGAGCGACTTTGAGGAGTAACCATGCCAAAGTCGTAATCAGCCGATAAATTTACAAGCTCCTGCTTGTTTTTACTTAAATACTCAGATTTCAATGTTTCTGTTATGGCCCTCTGCTCTTCTAGGAGTTGGTTTCTGATGTGTGTTTTCAATTTTTCCTCCTTCTCATTATCTTCATCATCATCATAATTAATGGCAAATTTATTTGCAAAGTAGAAAGTACCTTGAATGTTATGATCAACCACAATCGATCCCTGATTTACACAATTTTCAATTTCTTCAATAGTGATGCTGTAAGACCAATTCAATGCTTCTGAAATTCCCGATATAGTGTCACCTTTGAAATGGTCAAACTCTTCTTTTAAGTAGTTATCACAATCCTGATTTAACATGATTTCATTTCTAAACTTATTGTACCTAAAATGGTCTTCTATACTCTGTAAATGCTTCACAATAAACCTACTATAGTCCATGTTACTTTTGACCCTGATTACCACCAAATCAGATTTCTCATATCGTTTTACATTTATTGGTAAGTTCAATGCCTCAAAGTTATCGACTGCCTTGTTAAAGTCATCAGGACTAATCAATTCTGACCCAAACCCCTGAGTTAGAACAAAAAACCTATTAATATTAGCAAAAAGATCTTGTGATGTGATCATCGATGAACTTTTTGTCAACTCGTAATTGGTTAAGTATTCACTGATATGACGGGCCAATTCCTTGTGGTATATATTTGAGCTCTTCTTGACATTGAATGGCAGGATTAATTTGAGATTAATAGGTCTAGTATTTACAAGCTTACCAAAGGAATTTGCAAGGCTTAATAGTTCCAGGTGTTTATACATCAATTGTTCAAGATCGTCAAGCGAGCTGCTTAATATTATTTCATTCTGTCTGCGTTTCTGCTCACCAATTTGCTCTAGTCTATGAATTCCGCTTCCTCTAATTTCAGAACGTACCTCTGGAGCAGATAACTTGACAGCGTTTTGATTAATTGACCCCTTTTGTGTCAAAGCTTGCCATTTCATATCTTCTATAATGTCTTTTAGGTAATTATTAAATTCTATGTAGCCTCCTTTTCTAAAACTCACTTTCACGTATGGCTTCTTGTCCGTATAGCTTTCTGTAGAGTTTCCAAGAATAATGTTTAACTTTGAATCCATACCGTCCCCTTCAAAATCACTGTTGCTAAGATTATTGTGCTCTAGCCGTTTTTGAAGTTCTTCTGACACCGCAGAAACTAGCTTACTACCACACATCTCACAAAATAGCATTGAAGGATGGTTCAAGAACGTACATTTTGGACATTGATTATCGATTTTAGATGGCGACTGCTTAACAGTTATCTTTTTCTTTATTGCCTTCATGATAACCGATTTTGATGGTGTAATTCCACAAGATGTACAAGACGGAACAGGATTGTCTAAATCTGATCCTATAGAAACACTGTTATTGAATGAACAGATCTGGCACACCCAATCGGCCATCTCCAGCTGAGTGTTGTTAGATCCTTCTGTTTGCTTACTTAAGTCCTCTTTGATAAACAATTTTATCTTTGGAGAAGATTTCAAAAAGCCATCCACCTGTGCCGTGTACTCCACGTCTTTTATATTGAGTGCCATAGAGTTCTCATTGCTTTCATTATCCATATAAATTACCCTTTTATTTGTCAAATACACTCTGCCATTCTGTCTGTTAAGTATCTTTTCTTTACCTTGATAGAGCCCAACATTATCTCTTATATAAACATTGTGCTCATTTTCTTCTAAGATGGGTCTGTTGCTTCGATTTATAAAGATCGGCTTCCAAACACCCTTCCAACTGGCCATCTTTGCCTCATTACTTATATCTTTTACTGTTAAAAACTACAATCAAAGTACGATATGATAGATCATCTTTACAGCGGAGGTAACATGCAAAATTATGAACCAAACATGTAAAAGTTCATTTTCGATTTATCCGCCCTCGTTTTAATACGGAGATCGTCATTTTAGCGGTTCAGAAACCTTAGAACCACTGCATAAAAGTAAAAAGGAAGAAACTCTCTTTTACTATCTAAGACGCGTTATCGTAACTAATAAACCTGTTTCAAGGAAACCGTGTGACTTCACTTCAAAAAAGACCGTGAATTGACACTAACCGCTCTCTTTTGGAACCTATGGCATTCTTGTTTAAAAGGAACCCCAAAACCCCACAAGAGCTAGTGAGGGCATTAAACGATCTGGTAGCCAAGCTTGATCCAAATAGTGACCCCAGCAAGAAGTATCAGGATGAATGTTCACGCTTTTTGAAGCAGGCTAAGGTGATCTTACACGGAGATGATGAAACAGACCCACAGCCAGATCAGATATCACTTTTAGCACAGGAGATGTATTCAACAGATTGCCTTTACAATTTAATAGTGAATTTGAGGACATTGGAGTTTGACTCCAGAAAGGATGTGCTTATACTATTTCTGACTTTATTAAGACGACAGATCGGAAGCAAGTCACCTACAGTTGAGTACTTACTATCAAAACCAGAAATCATTATATTATTAGTGAGAGGTCCAGAAACACAAGACATTGGCTTGATTTCAGGGCAAATACTAAGAGACTGTATTAAATTTGAAGCTATCAATCGATTCGTGCTACTTAACTCCAACTTTTGGAATTACTTTTCTTACGTACACATACCAGTGTTTGAACTTGCTACAGATGCCTTTACCACATTGCATGATCTTTTAACTGTTCATAAGAAGATTGTATCAGAGTTTTTGACAAACAATTACGATCTGTTCACAACGAATATAAATAAGCTTATTCTGTCCAATAATTATGTGACAAAAAGACAAAGTATTCGATTGTTGTCAGAAATAGTGCTACAGCGACAGGATCAGTTTTTCTTGAATAAGTACTTTGATGATCCAACGAACTTGAAGTTGATAATGTTGCTATTGAGCGACAAGCTGAAAAACCTTCAGATAGAAGGTTTCCATATTTTCAAATTCTTTGTAGCCAAGCCTAAGAAATCACAGAGAATTCTCGATATCTTGATAAAAAACAAGGAAAACTTTCTTGAATTCTTCAAGACTTTCGATATCGACAGCACCAATGACCCCAACTTGATTGATGAAAGAGATTATATTTTAACTGAGATTCAGAAACTTCCAGATATCGAAAGAATTCAATGAATGAATATTAATATTTGCATTGAAGGGCTCACTTTCTAGCCCCAAAAATCATCGTAACATGCACTGCCACGCACTCACATGATTTATACATAGCTACTTATGAAAGTAAATGAATTTAAAATAATTATTAACTATAAAAGAGAGCGATATACTAGAGAAACTAGTTCAGTGATATACACAATTACCATCAGTAATAGTTCATTTAGCAACTCTTGACCATCCCTTATACTCTTCCTCACCATATTGAATCTTTGCAATCCAATCAGCAATTTGCGCAGTAAGTTCTCCAATTGGGATCTCGATATCAGATCCTTTCCAGCCAATTTTTCCAATTTGAGAGACAACAGCAGCTGTTCCCGCACCGAAAGCTTCAACCAATTGACCCTTTTCAGACTTCTCTTTAACCTCATGCATAGTGAATTTACGTTCGCTGACAATCCATTCACTGGATGGCAATCTTTCTCTAGCTAATTCCAATATAGAGTCTCTGGTAACACCTTCCAAAATAGTACCGTCCAAGGGAGCAGTAACCAATTCCTTCTTTCCGTCATCAGTCTTGAAAACGAAGAAAGCGTTCATAGTTCCGACTTCAGTGACGTAACTCTCTTCTCCGAATAACCAAAGATTTTGCTGGTAACCTCTAGAAGCAGCAGATAATTGTGGTTGAACACATGGTGCGTAATTGGCACCCAACTTTCTGTTACCTGAACCACCTGGCCATGCTCTAACTGCATAATCAGTAGCTTCTAAGGCAACTGGCTTAAAACCAGTTGAATAGTAAGGACCAACTGGAGAAGCAATGACATATAATAAAGCCCTATCAGGAACACCAACACCCAAAGAATCGGTAGTACCTATCAAAGAAGGTCTTAAGTACAACGAGTAGCCTCTTCCTTCAGGAATAAAATCTTTTTCAAGCAATAAAAACTTGTCAATTAACTTGGCAAATTCTTCACCATCAAATGTAGGTAAAGCAATTCTATCAGCAGATTTGTTCAATCTTTCCATATTCTTGTTCAAACGGAAAGTTCTGATTTGACCTTTAGAATCAACATACGCCTTCAAACCTTCAAAACACTGAAAAGCATAGTGAAGCACAACAGAAGATGGATCAAGATCAAGCTTATGGTATGGAGAAATCGTTGGGGTTCCCCATCCTTTTTCCTTGGTCCACTCGATCTCCAACATGTGATCGGTGAAAGTCTTACCGAAAACCAAGTCTTTCTTGTCCAACCTTGGCTTTGGTGTGGTTGTTTTAGTAATTTCAACTTTACTGGCGTCCAATGGAGCTGTCATTGTACTATAACTATTTCTATTGCTGGTGTTAGTAAAAGCTCTACAAACACTTTTTTTAAAATTTCCAAAGTTTCGTATTGACGAACTTTGTGTCAACCTTCTAGTCCACATCTACGCTGATTTTTCTTCTATATGTCTATTAACCAACTGTAGATATCCTATGTACTTACTATTAAAAAAAAAAGAACTTCTTTTTATCTATGAAATTTTCGATTTTCAAATCCATATTGTTCCCCGTTAACCCAGCTTCTTATAAGCTTCCTCACGGGATGAGTCAAAAAAGGAAAAATGCTAAAGGTCACGTGAATAATCCACTAACTAAGAGAGACGAGGCAAGACTCATGATAGACAGTGTTAACCATACCAAACCATAAAGTTCTCAATTACAGAGCCTTGAAATATGACTCTACCATCACCATTAACTGATAGAAGAGGTGTCTCTTTACCAGAAGTTTCTGGTGCAACAAAAGGTAACGTCCAGACGACCTGGTCCAGATCTACATGCACACCATTGACTTTATTAAGTCTAAGAGCAGAAGAAGGATTTTTAAGAGTACCAGAAGTGGTAGATGTTGAAGGAACAGAATATAAATCACCAGAGTCATCATCAAGCAAGCTCAACACATAATCTGAAGAAATTCTGCGGTTTCCCGAGTCAATGAGACCTGGCTGCAAACGTTCGAAGGTTGCACGTAAAGCTGCAAGTTCCGGAACCCAAAGATCATTTTCCATTAACGGTGACTCAGCTGGTAAAGAAGGCCAGTTTTTGATGTATTTGATTCTAGACACCTCTATCTCATTGATATGATTGAGATCACCTATAATTATTTCGAACTTTTCAGTATTAGAAGTTCTAGGGCACTGTAAGTGAAGTTTACCTGGTTGTTCCTGGAACATAGTGAATTTGTCGAAAAAAGACCGGCTTAGCTCGATATATCTTTCATTGTCGTTGTTTTCTGTAAGGTAAGATGGACTTATAAGCGTTTTGCCAAAAACTTGATCCGCTTGGAACAAATTGTGTAGATGGTAATAACCAGACAGCATAAAGCTGTATTTTGGTAGAGTCACCAACGGGCTGACCTCACACTGCAAAAACCTGTTTTCAAAAGGGTCTTCCGTGGTGACATGAGGATAATTATGTATGCTGGGAATGTCAAACCGAACAGTAGGTGGCATGCTGACATTACGGAAATATATGTCGTTACTTATACTCCTGGAGAACTTCTTTTCCAGTATGGCTGCGAAAAATGGCTTTAAGAAAGGTCTATCATAATCAAAAGATCCTGGATTTTCTGAAGACCTTTGTTTCAGAGAAGGAGTCAAGTGCTTGCTGAACCACATTGGATGTGCTTCAGTTGAAAAAATCCAATTTTTGTTATCCATTAAGCTTCCATGCAAAAAACTCTCTTCTTTCGTGTCAAACAAAAGATAGAGATATTTTAATGTTTCACTCATTACAAATGTCTCCATTCTGTCTTGGAACTCTCCAGTTCTTACATCCTGAAGTCCATGAAACCCACAGACAGTTTTGAATTTATTTTTGAACAAATTGAGTACCCTTTCTCCAATCTGTAAATACATTGGGTCCTTGGTGGCCCTGTACAAATAGTAAGTGGACTCTATAAACTCTGGACGCAAAGGATACCATTCCAAAGGTATTATCTGCTTCATGTCACCTTTCTTTGTAATGTAGTTTTGCATATACATCCATCTTTCTGGAATCAGATCGAAATAGTCCCATATTTTCAAGTAAACTAAGTGGGTTTTGATGGCATCGGTGAGATGACCAGTCAATACTTGCAAACCTGGGAAAAATGCACCCAACAGATCAATCCAGTTAGAGTAGATAGTACCATCAGACACACCAATATTTGGGAAAAGCATATAACTGTCATAAGGACCTCCCCCTTGAGCCAGATGAATCAAAAGCGACTTGTACGATACAGAAAACACCTTAAAGATGTAGTCATCATCAAAGAGAATGGAAGCCTTTGCAGCATACTCATAGAATGAGTCAACGGATGCTCCAATCCCAGTGATAGCGTCTCTAAACAGATTTGAAACCGGATCAATTGTCATAGGAAGGAAATTGAGAGTAGTCTTAGAAGACCAAAGCTTCCAAAAAGTCTTCTGAGAATAATATTCAAAACGAGAGTCACCTGTCAATCGTGAAAGCAACGTAAACTCAAGAATTGGAGTGGTAGCACCTGATAGGCAATTATCAGTCTGTAAGGATCCAGGTACATCATGTATTCCCTTGGCCAAGTTTATTCTGGGAAGAGGGATATTAGACTCTGTTTTGAAAGCCGGCAAGAGTCTTTTGCCCAAATCGTATGCCATCTCAAGAAGAAAGCCATCGTATTCTTCTGAGAGCCTCTGAAGAGGTTTCCACTTCGCATTGACCTTTTTATTATTCGTAACATCCGTGAGTAACAAGTGCGTAGATAAAAGACCACCCATAGACCTGATAGTAGATTCAAAAACCTGGACAATTGTATTCTGGTTGAACAATTCCGTCTTCTGTGACCTTAAATATGCCAACATGTTCTTGAGGTCATCCCATTGTTCCATTATAATCAACGAATCAAGATTATCTAGCACTGACAGCGAAACATTACCCAGTGCATCATTTTGCACAGTGTTATAAACATTATCAAAATCGTATCCATAAGGTTCACAGCTCACAGGACGTACTTCATCAGCAGGGAATCCGTATTTCATATATGAATCCCAAGCAAACTTGAACATTTCTTTAGTTTCATTACGAAGATGATCTAAGTGGTCTGGGGTAAAAGACGAGTCAAACTCGCTACAAAAACCGTAGAAAGCCCCTGAAAGAAGGATTATGATTGTATAAAAGGCTCTATATCGCCTAAAACAATTCATGTCCCTATTTATACTTCTATTGGTGTTGTATATGAGATTGTGTGCTAAAAACAATAGCTTCCCATATTAATAATTTTTCACTTTCCTTGAGCATCGCCGATAATGAGGACGATTGCGACACTGATAGGCGAAACAAAAAAAGGTAATAAAGTATTACTACAACAGAAATAGAGAAATAACTGTTAATTTTATATAGTCTAATACGACATTGACGATATAAGAATAAATAATGGGCATCTAAGTAGTTAAGTCTTACTTCATGTCGCTTTTGAATCAGACTTCATGAATTTATAGGATTGGCCAATATTGATACTCATTTATTGCTCTTTTAGAGCGCTTTTTGTTGGCTTTTCTGGTGTTTTTTTGATCTTTCCTTTATCCTTCCTTTCCTCTTTCCTCTTTCATCTTTCATCTTTCATCTTAGTTACAAAAGATTCTATTTACCTGTGATATGACCTTGTAGGAACCGAACCAAAGAGTGAAAACCAACAACATTATGTTTATGACAATCAATAAGAGGCCACTGAGCATGAATCTGGGTGCAAATATCTTCCAAACCATTAGATGTCTTCTGAAATGGGCTGCAAAAATTAAGCTTGACAAGCTTATAAGTGTCTGATAAGTGATCAAAGTGGTAGTATCTGTTATTATCTGAGATAAGGTTGTGATTGGCTTTCCAGAGGGAACAACTCTCCATAAAGTTATAAGAGGAACTGCGAGACAAACTATGATGAATGAGCCGAATGTGTTCAAGGAAATGTTCAAGTGGGTAAAGGGAAAGACGATGGACTCCCCGGTAGTAAAGCCAATTTCCCACTGGATTGATGGAATTGTTGCTTGGTGGCCAGTGCTAAAGAAATGCTGGTATCCAAGTAAACCAAAGACAATTGGAGCAACCAAGTTTCTTCTTATGCCAAGGATCTCATAAAGCTCTAATAAGGAGAGTATTTGTATGAGTAGAGCACAAAGGGAAAGGGCACCAATTGGTTTTGCTAGCAACAAAATTGCAGCAGCAAAGTTAAGAACCAACAAGAAGTATGAAGATCCATAGACATTGCCATAGCCTAAAATTGTTGCAGTTTTCTCTGGTTGTGGGTTGTCTGAGTCGATAATTCCACCATCATCTTCGGGTTTTTCTACGATGGCAACTTTAACACACAAAGGGCCTCTAGACCAACTGAAATTGGCAAGAATCAATGCAATAAACATGGCTATTCTGGAAGTGGCAAATTTTAATGATTTCATTAACGAGCCAGTTACGAAAGCGTTCAGATGACGCTGAATAAACTCAACATTTTCACAATATTCGAGAGTCCAGTAGAATGCATTCATCAACATCAATAACTTGAGACCTGTGCCAATCCACAAGGGAGCAGCAGAATGGTAAGAGTTAGAAAGATCGTAAAACGATTTAATGGTTAAAGGAAGAGCGTACGCAGCAACATACAAAAGAGGTATGTTCCACCAATCAGTCTTGAAAGTAGGCGTACAATAAGCTCCTTGTTCTTCACGGCATAGGTTAATCATTGAAACCAATCTGGTAAGGATAAGGAAAGTTATTGAATGCAGAGCCGCCAAAATCTTCTGAGGTTTCAGTAGATTGCTGTTGAACGCGCTGTTAATCACAGCACAACCACCAAAGGCTAAAAGGAAAACCAGTACCATCTTATCCTCCCAAACCACAAAGGAATTGGATGCAAATATTAGCGCATGTAATAGAACAAACACTATTCCCAAAAATGACCAAAAACTAAAGTTATAGACAAAGAAATCGTACACTTGATGAAAGAGCCAAACGACACTGAATCTGTCCATAATGGGAGCCCAGAAACCCGTAATTATGCCCACAGAAAACCCAATAGCAAGACACTGTTTGAGGTCGAATCCACTGGGTTTTAAGACAAAATAGATAGATAAACTTAAAACAAGTCCCAACAAGGACATGGCTATCATTGAACCAATAAACTCAAATGACATCGTCAGGACTCTAACTGACGGAATAGATCTAGAGTACGTAAGGATAAATGTAAACGACAAGAAAAGAAGCATTATTCCTATCGATATGAATGTCAAGTCGAAAGTTGCCCACAAGTCTTTACATTCTTCAAGAGCACTGTACTGATGATTCTTAGCTTCTTCATTAAACGCGTGGTACTTGCTTCTACCAACTTTGGGGTAGCTTTTGATCAAGTAGTTGAACTTTTCGTTGATTTCTGGAGATAAACTTGGAGTTGCTAGTCTAAAACGCTGAATTTGTTGCAACGTTTTAAAAACAGCATTACTTAATTCACGGGCATTTCCGAAGGCTTCATCAATAGGGAATCCTAAGTTATTAAAGGGAACAGGAAGTCCTAAAAGCAACGAGATCGTTGGCACAAGGTCAATCTGGTTGACTGATCTGTAGTTTTTCCCTGAATTAGAGATATCATACACTTTCTTATCCTTTTTAGCAAATGAACCTCTCTTTGAATACATGAAAATAGTACTTTCCAACTCATCCAAAGAATCTCCTCCATGGTTCCCTGTCTTATCCATTCCGTGATCTCCCATTACCACTAATAAAGTGTTGTCTGTCATTTCCGAAACAACTTTTTCAATCACATCATTCATCTGCTTTAGTTTATCTCTCATTTCAAAGTGTTTAGGTCCAAACCTGTGACCTACATGATCAACTCCAAGGAAATGGCCAATTAAGACGTCCCAACTAGAAGAATTTTCCTTCAGCATAAGTGGATATAAATGCTCCAACACACCATTATCAACTGTGTGTAAATCTCTGACGTTTAAAGAAGGGTAAGGAAACGACATATTAGGGTTAAAAAATTCGCTGAATAGTGCTGTCCATGTATCATCTCCCATAAATGCTACGCTTTTATCGTGTCTTTTTAATTGAGAAATCCAATTGTCCTCTTCTATGGTGTCTCCATCGAAGTTAGATCCTGCGTCTATAAATGTAGGGAGTGATCCGGTTGTGAGTCCCTTAAGCCGCTGTAAGGTAGTCGTTGGTGGATCTGACATGAACTTCAAAAGAAGACCATTATCTTGTTGTGCTAATTCATACAATATAGGGAAACTGTTATGGTAGTATTCTTGTGATTCCTCGATAGGTATAACAAAATCAAACCTCAATGCATCAATAACCAACACTATGGCCTTATTGAACTTCGGAGGTGAGATACAAGCGTCAAAGCCTGATTCAGAGCAGCTGGAGATATCAGGAAGTACTTGTCTTGACAATAGAAATCCCAGAGTGAAGAATGCAATACCAATAAACTGAACCACTGCGAAGAATACAAGCACAACGAAGTAGCCTATGAATGTGGTTTGGAACTTCAGCTGTCTAATTCTGGCTCTGGCTTCTTGTTGTAACTGTTGTTGTGGTATTAGTCGCTGCCTCGCAGGTAAATCCCTGCCGTGCTGTTCTAAATAGTCCATAGCACCACACGTTGCGTAGTATATGTATACGGACTGTTTTCAATGTTAGCACTCTTTTCCTTGCTCTTTGGCTTTGTCTCCCACTATGCCAGCTGGACGCTTAATGATCTGTTGTTTCAATAGTTATTTAGAGATATCAGGCATGTCAGTCAATACCGGTCAGCACGTGATCAAAGATAGACCTGGTTAATGTATTTTGATGAATGTCGCGATAAAATGTCGTAATATTACAGCTATATATAAGCATAGAGACTGGGTATGGATAGTAGAGTTAAGGCATTATACACAAAAAAAGAGCAGCAGCAGCAACAACAGCAGCAGCTGCCATGTTTACTCACTCCATACTATGGTCAATTTGGCTCAAGAAATCCTGATCGAAGGTTCCTTCAACCATCATTGGGTCATCACCAGCATTAAAGTTGATCAAGTCGTTCATGTCATCATTGATGATATCGGACTCATTAGGGTTCAAGTCAACTCTGGCATCATTTTCGTTAATGAGCTGGTCTATATCGTCTCCAGAACCCTGGACTCTTGAAGGAGGGTTCTCGCCTGGCAGAGGATTTGCTGGGAACTCGTTGTTGGAATGCGAATCGACACTCTGAGCATTCACCATAGTCATTGCAAAGTTGTCTGGTAGGTTGTTATCTGGCTGAAATGGCTTTGAATCATCTTCCACTTCGCCTAAATCAAGAAACATATCGTTTTCATCAGAGAAATCCCCCCCATCGACATTATGAAGATTATCATTAACAGGAGCAGAAGGTTCTCTGGCTTCATTCGTTTCTTCTTTGCTATTTGCATTACCATTACCATTAATGTTTATTATAGAGTTGATCAGTCTAGGATCGTAGTTCTTAGGAGCTTCGGTAATTTGTATGTCTTTTGATATGTTTTCCACAGGTAAAGAAAACTTCCGAACTGTAGGTTTAACTTTATGTGTCTTTTGGAATTTCGTTTCGTACTCTTTCATAATCTTATCAACCGCTTCCTCCAACTTGTTTAAAGACTCTGCATCTGTAAGCTGGGATTGTATTTTGGACAATTCGTCAACTGCGTCTCTCTGAAATTTATATTCTTCGTTATTCATCAATAACTCTGACGGTTCTTTTTCCTTTTCATGCGATTCCTTCACTTCTCTTAGTTTAGCTTGCAATAAAGCCAACTCACTTTCTACAGGTTCCTTGTTCTTGTTGTTATCCACTTGTGGTTGTGCATTTTTACTTTCTTCCGGTTCCTGCCTGATTAATGAAGGGAACATACTAGGCGGTATAATTTTGGATGTATGTATGAATTTGGAGGTTACATTCTCTAAGTACTCTTGATTAGTGATAAATCTATTGAACGCGTCGTTTCTGAAAGAAATTAAATCCGCTTCATCGTGTAATTGAACAGTAGGTTCATCTTTTGTTATTGGTTGTCTCAAAGACGGTTGTTGAGGTATCTGTTTTGGGACTTGCTGAAATGTACCTGATTGAGACTTATTACGCCTTCTGGGCCTTCCTGGATGTGACATATTCAACGATCCTTATATAATGCTGATTAATCCTGTTTTATTCGCCCCTTACTAATTTGTCGAGTTGATATCTTCAATGAATATATTAAATATATGTTATTACACTTAAAGTCTAATGTTACACAAAATTGAAGAGGAATTACAAGAAGCTTCATAAGCTTAATATTAAATAGGATTATCATATTAAGATAGACCAACAAAGTAAATAAGTAAATAAGTAAATAAATAAATAAGTCAATAAGTCAGTCAGTCAGTCAGTCAGTCAATAAATAACCAAGTAATATAAAAATATGACATCAACCTTAATTAGCGAGAACATCACTAAACAGTGGTAGAACAATAACATCGTGAATAAAAAAAAAATAAAAATAAGAGAAAGGAAAGTCAAGGAAAAGATATGGGAAGCAAAATATGAAGATAAGCCTTAAACAGTAATAAACCTTGCTTAACACGACCTTTGAATAATAGCATTGGAATAAATAATTAGTAATACATGGTTAGGAAGTACAGTTGTAACTCTCAAAACCTTGAAGGTTGGAAGGTAACGTTTTGAGAGAGGTGAATGTTATTACTGAGTTGAACCTTTTTAAAGATCGAACCTGCCATTAACAAACTCATCATCATAATGGGGGTCATCATCTATTTCCATCTCATCTCTTTCTTCACTCTGATCATCATCTATAACGTCTTCATCAGGAGGTAATGATGGGTCTCCAGGAATAAATGAGCCTGGACCTTTGAAGGCGTTGATTCTGTGGGATTTTCCAAACTGGTCTTCCATCGTAGAGGCATCAACATAAGTGAAACCTTTAAAATTGGCTTGCATGCCTGGTGATAAAGGTGTAGAAGCTAGCTCCATTTGCTTTCTCAAAACTGAGGTAGATTCGTTGGTGAACTCAGGATCAAAATTAGAAGTATCTGTTTCAGAGGTCAAATGGGGCTTGAATGGAGGTGGAATACTCTTGGCTCTTAAAAGGTTCCAGTCAATGTCATGAAAGAATGGATGTGCCCTTAATTCAGAGGCATCATTAGTAGCCCCTAATCTATGTCTTGGGTTTCTGTTTAAAAGGCCCTTAACAAATGATCTTCCTTCAGGACTTAACACTTCCTTAGGGAATCTCACTTTACCAAATGCTATATTCTTGTACATTTGTTGAGTGTTGTCAGCATAGAAAGGAGACCATCCGCAACACATTTCAAAAATAAGAACACCTAATGACCAAAAATCTACCATCTTCGTATATCCTGATTCGTCCAACAATACTTCAGGAGCCAAGTATTCAGTCGTTCCACAGAAGGTGTTGGTAGTACCATCATTATTTAAGTTTGCCTTTGATAAGCCAAAATCACATAAAGCGATATGACCATTTGCGTCCAAAAGAATATTTTCTGGTTTTAAGTCACGGTATACTATATCATTATCATGTAAGTGTTCTAATGCCAAAACCAACTCTGCAATGTAGAATTTTGCTCTATCTTCAGCAAATCTACCTTCTTTTTGTAAATGCCAAAATAATTCACCTCCTGACATGTAATCAGTAACTAAATACAAATCAGTTGGAGTCTGGAAGGAAAATTTTAATCCAACAATGAATGGAGATGCAGCAGCAGAAGTTCTTACAAGTATATTCCTCTCGCCAATAGTATGTGCAATTTCCTTTTTCTTGATGATTACTTTCTTCGAAAGAACTTTCATAGCATAAATTCTTTCGGTGTCCTTTTTCTTGACTTGGTAAACTTGCCCAAAAGTTCCCTTACCTAGTAATCTTAACACTTCAAAATGGTCTGGACCAAATGACTTTTGAGTAAAAGAAGAATACTCCCATTGCACCTTGATAGAGCCATGAACTCTTTCGCCTATTATTCTAGGCTTAAGCTCAAACCACTCAGAACTATTTTTACTATTTGAGGTTGTTGGAGGGAAAAGCCTTACGTGACCAAGAAACTCGTCATCTCTTCCAGCATCATACACCGAGATATCAAGTTCAGATTTAGAGCCTACAACATCAAAAGTTGCCTCATGGTTCCAGATAGGATTTGAAGAACCCTCCATGTTCAAATGATGTGAAGAAGACTGCCTTTGATAAACGGGCTTTTTCATTGGAACTGCAGCTCTAGAAAAGGCATTCTTGTGTGAAGGAGATTTACCATATGATCCTGGTGCCGCGGTGATAAACTCGGAGCTTCCAAATGAGCACACGACGTAAGGTTGGGCTGCTGGTAAATCTTTAGCTTCTATAATAGTCATCTTTAATTTTCCTTTAGGTTGACTATCCTTTTGAGCTGGAAGGGAATTACCAGTTTCATCAGTGGTTATAATCATGGGCTGGCCATATGTGAAATGTTCCACTTTCTTGGATTCGTTAAAATTGGAAGAATCAGTTACATGTCCCTGTGCCTGGTTCTGTGCATTAAATTGCTTGCCTGTTTCTGGTGGATTTTGTGAAGTTTCATTCGTTTTGAAAGTTTGGTTCAAGTATGACTCAGAAACACCTGAATTGTGATGTGATGTCATTCCATAAGCCAATGAGTTATCGGATACCGCAGTAGTAGGGGTAACATTCGACAATCCCTTTGGCCACAACTTACTTGATGAATCAGCATTTTGAAATTGATCTGATTCAGGCCCTGGCAGATTTTCCCTATTTTCGTATGCTCTACCAGGAGGAGGTGTGGGTGTTGTACTCCCCTCTTTTCTATTAAATCCACTAAATCCAAGGATTGTTTTGGCGAAGTCAGCCATTGCTAAAGTCCTATATTAAAGTTTTGAGTTAGAGATATTGATGGAACAATACTCAATGCAATGTCACTACAGTCGATATGTCAAGTAATCCCTATCGATTGCAATTGTTCAAGATATAGAAACTCAGATATACTACTCGTCTGTTCCTGAACCTGTTTATATGTCTCCTATATTCCAGGAACTACTCGATTTTATCGATGCCCCTAAAGAGAAGAAACTAGGTGTGTCGTAGTAAAAATGTGGATCTATGTTGATTCACAGGAATACTGAATTTAGACAACTAAGAAGCTTCACTATCTCTCTGAATGTCTGAAAAGATTCAAAGAGAAGTACTTTCGTTGTATCTGTAGTTTTAGGTGGAGAATACGCTAATTTCTGTCTTCCCGCCGTTGCTGCGTAATGGTTGCCTCCAGTCCCAAAATAATCACTATGCTTGATGTTAAATATCACAGATATTGCCCGTGTACTGATTCAAGCCTGTCGTATGTTAATGAGTGTTCTATGGTAAGATTTAGGCTTATTGCCCATTTCTTCTTGCTTTTAAGTGACTTCACCCTGGTGTCATCCCAATACCTTAACGTCGCATTCCTCAAGTCTTTTAATTACAATGATTTCAGGGTGAGTCTTTGCCACTTCGTTTAATGCTACTTACTTTTATCTTGATATGCCATTCACCAGCCCTCTGGTCCCTCTGATGTCTGAGTGATGTTAATTATTGAGTCCCTAGACTTTCTGCTATACTCAGAAAGAAAAAGGATCTCAGCTGTGCAGACTAGGCCCTTTCACGATAACAGTGATTTTGGTTTGCACACTACTATTTGATAGACTTTTCGCTGCAAACGGGCCATTTACGGCAGATTTTGCTGCAGAACCGACACAATCCGGGAAATGTACCGGAGGTTGAATGTCGCTACGAGAGGCAACATACTTCGGTAGGGCGTTTTTATCCCTTCAAGTAAAAGTTAGCGAGAGAAATATAGAAAAGAGGACTAACATTTCTCAAACCAAGAGAAGATGTAACTAGTCAAGATGAAATAATGCAAGGACATTTGCTTACCGAATGTTTTTTCTTAGTGACGAATAACCAATTCGGTAGTTCAGCCAACTATGCATAGGTATCATAATAAAAAAAGAGAGTTCGCACAATAGGATATTGCCTAGATGCCTTGAATAGGATCTTTTTGTGTTGGAGTCTTCTTGGACCGAAGTTCAACAGGGAAAAAAAACACAAAATCCTCGTCTTATTTCGCGGCAGTTGCTTGAGCTCTACCGGTTTCTTGTGAAAATGCAATAGAAGCTTATTTTATGGGGATTTGGTCGCCAACGTGATCCATAAAAACAAAACTAGGGGAAAACATGTACCAAAAAACAGATGAAACGAATTGGTCTTGTAAGTTAATTTATGTATTAGCTTATTCTAAATAGTTTATGAGGTAATACCGCTTGGTGAAGAGCATTGCCAATTAGCCATACAAGTCAATTAGTTTCAACTTGTCAGCGGAATGTCGTTAAGTCGGTTACCGGAGAAAGGCTACTCTATTATCTCCTAGCGAGATGCAGGCTGGGTGGCATAGACTGCAGTTAGCTAACGTACTTCCGCGATTTGCCTCTAAAGGCTGGAGCGACACTGAGGCTCATACAGGAGACACCAGACATAAGCAACGAAAAATGGCGCATACCGATGGATCAAGAAATTAAAGCGAAAATAAACTTGCTTGACTACTGATGTATTATTTTGGTCTGCATATTGGAAGTAATAGCATAATACTTTTTTGATACCAGTAACTGAAAGTCACAAGTCAATGTTGCAATAATTGAATAAGAAAGAGGTAAGTTGACTACTCTAAAGGGTCAGTCAAGAGCGCGCAATGAGCTTACCTACTAGTATATTACAATTAAATAATAGAATTGAGGGAGAAAACCTCGAATTATGCTCAAATGGTACATATCATATTTTACTGTAAAAGCAGATTTTCTGTGTGCGTGTACTGTACAAAACCTATAGAAAATTCAATCATCTCTAACAGACAATTAACTAGTCTCTTGGAATTGCAGTATAAGACAATAGTCGAGCAAGAAGCTTAGGACCTGACTAGGACAGAAATACAAGGCAAACCTTTGTATTTAATATTTTCTCTGAAGTGCTCGGTGAGTGATACAGTGGTATTCAATATAGCAAATCACAGTTGAACCACGGTTTTTACATTAGCACACCTAAGTCAAAGTTACCACCAAGAAAGAGAATAAAATAGACCTACAGCTGATTCGGAAGGTATTTGACAGTTCTGCTAAAGTACGGAAAAGATAGAAATGTTAGCATTGCGTAAGGGGTTTGCTGGTATGGCAATCACAATGTGCCAGCCAAGGCTTGGGGGCATAGCTGCATCTCAAAGGCAATTTTCACAATCATTGATGTCTTCTAAAGATAAATACTACAAAATTTTGAAATATGCCAAGCCTGTGGATACCAGGGTATTCAAAGAGGGTGATTCTGCTGAAGGTGTCCAAGTGCCTAAGTTTAGGTCACCGTATCCAGTATACGAGTATGAAGCTATGTTTTTCAAGCGTCAGAATCGAGGCTTATATGGTGGACTTCAGAGAAAGAGATCAAAGTCCTGCTCTGAATCTGGAAATAAAAACTTGAGGGCACATAAGCCAAATATTGTAAAGACCAAGTTGTGGTCAGAAACTTTGAACAAATCAATTCAAACCAGAGTATCAACGAAAGTTCTTAAAACTATCACAAAGGAGGGTGGTCTTGATAAGTACCTTACTAAGGATAAACCGGCCCGTGCCAAAACTCTTGGACTCAAGGGCTGGAAATTAAGATACGATGTTTTGAAAAAGCAAGACCAAATGAACCTTCCGACCATTGAAAAGGATGGTGTCACATACAAAGTGTGGTACAAGCATTCTGATGGAAAGAATATAATAGTTGGAAGACAGAAATTGCTTAAAGAGCTTTTCGAATATGTTAGGAGAGATAGTTACACATCCATCGATTGGAATAAGTTTCTCACTACACATTCATATTTAACTTTTGGGGAAGTCATTGAAAAATTGGAACATTACAATTACGATTTGTCCAAGGTTTCTGCTTAATCATGTAAATAGATATATAAAATACACATATACTGGTATAATCACTATGGCGTAAAACAGGTTAGTTAAAATCAAAAGTAAATATTAAATAGTGAAATGAAGTATATATAAGATACTCCAATAGACTTTAATGATCTATGTTCAATGGCTTTCGTTTGATTTGAACGAATTCTTCGATTAGTGAGTCTTGACTGCTACTTGCTTTTACCTTGTTCACGTTAGAAATGGTTGCACTTCCTATCAATATTTCGATTATACATAGTCAGTTGACTAGGGCTCCATGCCCCTTTGTGTTACTAAATGATGTACTGTATAATGTATTGTATGTATGCAGGTTCAACCAAAAAATTTTCGTCATTCCAGGATCCCTCACTGTGCTCTCTCAGTACCGTAACTGGTTTTGAAAAATTTTTAAACAGTTGTAAAAGAGAACTTATTGAAACTACTTTAACTAGATTCTTTATAGACAAGTTTATCAGTAAAGATGGCTAAGTCAGGTATGTTTAATCGCTGTAATAGAAACAGAGAGAAAGAGACTGAATGAACTGAATGTGGGATAACAGGAACAAAGCATGTTTTATGAAAGGGATATTTTATGTCATATGAAGAAATATTATTGATGTTGGAATAAGACATTAGAAACATAATGATTAGATCAGGAGCTTTCACTGCATTTTTTTCATATCAATATGTGGATAGATGGTATGACGATGGGATTAAATAGTGTTAGAATTGTCGACCTTGTTCAATGAGTTCATTAACATTTTCAATATCTTTAATACTATGAAAGAACTCTGATTATACTATTCTGACTGAAAGAACTGTTAGGATGGATTAAACATCCTGAAATTCTTTGCACCGGAGTATTCATTATAGTTCTTACGACTCACAGAAGCATTAGGAAAATCTCACTCACTGGATAAACTTTTAAGAAGATTTTACTAACAAACTCTAGGTATTGCTGTTGGTTTAAACAAGGGCCACAAGGTCACTGAAAGAAAGGTTGCTCCAAAGATCTCCTACAGAAAAGGTGCTTTGTCCAAGAGAACCGACTTTGTAAGAAATATCGTCAAGGAAGTTTCTGGTTTGGCTCCATACGAAAGAAGATTGATCGAATTGATCAGAAATGCTGGTGAAAAGAGAGCTAAGAAGTTGGCTAAGAAGAGATTAGGTACTCACAAGAGAGCTTTGAGAAAGGTCGAAGAAATGAACGCAGTCATTGCTCAATCTAGAAGACACTAAGCTTGAAAGTCTAAAGTACATGCCTCTTAATCTAAATTGTATATTCATGCTTTTCATGTAATGTTAATATATTACATTCAGTAAGAACGATTTTTTTGTAAATTGTAGTATTCATTCATGTAAATGATTTTTTCGAGTATGAATTTGTGTAACAGATTAACTACCTATGTTTAGATTGACAGTAGTTATACCAAACCATTAAGCAGTTTTCCAGGAGATATGTTGAGCAGGTTTAGAAAATCACTTCCATTAAGGAGATTTTACAGTATACAGCAACCTCCCTCCCACTTTTCTGATCCTAGATCCGTACCTCCAAAGTACGAGCCAAACTTGTCACCACCTTCCCCGAATTCTCAAATTACACCAGTACAAGATGCACCTAGCATTGCCAATAGCTCAATGAAGTCTGACAGGAATGAAAGACCTCTTAGAGAGCTTACATCACTCCTTGCTATGTGTGTTTTGGCATTTTTGGCTGTTGACAACTACACTAATAGAGTTAAACAAGAAAAAATAAATATAGAAGCAGCCGCCATTAACGTGAAGACCCTTCAAATGCAACAAGCAAATTTCTTGAATGCAAGAAAGAAGAGGGACCTCCAGGTCTTACAAGAAAGAAGAGATGTTGAGAGGAGGAACTTCAAAATGGCCATACATATAGCATTATTGAGAAAGCAGTTAATTGAAAATGGAATTGAACCAGTTGACATGGAGACAGCCATCAGAGAGTTTGAGAATGGTGTACGAGCTGATAATTCAGTTAGAAATGTAAGTGGCCAAACTCTTTGGGTGGACGACACTTCTCGTAAGTATATTTAACACGATTTTTGGTGATTTCGTTGATCTCAAGCTTTCTAGAACCCAACCACATACTAATACATAAGCAGCATTAAAAAAATACCTTCCTAGTGCCTATGACTATGATAAGAAGAAGGTTGATAACGGTTCAAAGTAGAGACCCATGTATATATTCAACTAATGTAACTAATAATATGACCTGCAGATAACTTGTGCCGATGCTATTAAAAAAATCTCTGAAAAATCTCTACTCTTTTTCTTACTTTTTTTCTTCTTTATACAATGTCTTTTACTAGGCGCCCATTAGAGTCACGGTTTATATGATTCTCACATATAATCTATAGCCACTATGTGGTTCTTTCGTGCTCGGGTAAGCCTTAGATTAATATGTTTTTACCAGCCTATTATGTCGTGTTGTTTCGTTAAGATGGATCAACTACGCGGTTCTAAACTTACATTACCTCAATGATATCGTTCTTGAGCTCACTGTATATGCAACATGTTAAAACTATTGAATATCTTCAACTCTTTACCCTTGTTGAAGTAAAAGTAGCAATTTTTTAGTTCAGAATGTATAATGTAATATTTTTTACCCCCTGCGATGCTCTATAAGTTCAGCATCTACGCCTCCCAACTCTCTTTGCTTGAGCTTTAGCTTGAGAAGATTTAATTTAGGGCAACATGTTGTTTGATTGTCACCGTTATGCTCGTAATATTGCTTACAGCAAAGATACAAGCTATCAATAAGTTTGGTACATTTAGATTCGTTATAACCATTAGCATTAAGACAATTTTGTATTGCACAAGCTTCAGGTTTACATGGATCCAGTGAATCAAAAGGCATTGTATCTGGCTAAAGCTTTATAGAAATGTAACTTATTTTCTAAAAAAAAAACTTTGATGCTATATATTGTCTAGATTTTAATTGCGATCTATTTTAAAGTCGGGTGAGTTGCACTTGAAACATAATTTACTATTATAATCATTATATATTCGTTAGCTATGGCTAGTTCTAGTCTTAGTTTTAGTTTCAGTTTACTACGTTCTTGTCTAGGTCCGAGTGGTAGTCATCCTCATCAAATTCACTAGGCTCGTGTATAATTAATGGGAAGAATTCTTTCTTTGTTTGCTCTTCATGAGACTTCACCTTATGGACAAAAAAGGCAGCACATGCAGAGAAAAGTGAGACTAATATTGCTATAACACCCCATCTAGAAAGATGCCAACGTAAACTTTCAATTTCAGATCTCATTGCTGAGTTTAACTCAGTGGTTATTTTATGATTTATCTCCTGAATCTGTAAAATTATTTTCTTCGATTGCAATGTATTTTCTGATTTTTGATCGTTTATAACCACCTGGCTATCATTCTTCATATGAATAAATTCATTATTGAGCTCGTCAGAGATGATGTTAAAGTCACGCTCCAAAGTACTAATGAGTCTGTATAGTTCATTTATGTGATGCTCCCTTGATCGTGTAACATCTACTCTTAATTCTTGCTGTGCACTCACAAACAAGTATTTTTCGTTTTCAAGCTTATTTATATGAGAATAATCTTCAGAAAGCTTGGACAATTTTGAATTTAACTGCGCTATCAAGAGACTTAGAATCAGGTCTGCTTGCCTGTCAGAAAATCCGGAGTTCACAAGCAGTGTATAGATGCTATATGTATCCAAATATGGCTCTAAGTCTTCAAATATATCTTCAGTTGGTTTATCTGCTAGGTCGATACTTGTACCCTCGTTACTAGCTTCTTCTAGCTCCTCTGAAAGCACATTTGGCTCAGTTGAGTTCGCTTCCTCTTCGACTATTGGTTCAACATCAAAATTTAAATTATCGAGTTCACCTTCCCTCAAGTCAGGAGAGAGAGATATACCATCATTATTATGTCTGTCAGATTTGGGGTTACTACTATTATGCGGGCTATCAGTAGGTTTAGTGTTCTGTTGAGTGTCATCGACCTTGTTACTGCTATCATTATTTGTTGTCAAGAGTCTTCCATTAATAGTGGAAAGGTATCTAAAATGCTGTTTTTTTTGACTTATTTGGAAATTATTGAACTGGGGGGTTAGTCTTATATGGCTGGCACCACATATGGGAGGCCTTAGACTTGTCTTTACTAATATAAACCCATTTTTAAACATAACAGATTGTAGGTTATCCCCTAATCTTTATGTGTGTGGTTTTAATAATTTCTTTTCTAACTCAGGTGTTTTATGTTGAAGCACTCACCTAATACTTCTTTGTAAGGTATAATAGAGTAAGCCTTTGTTTGCACTTGTTATCACTTAAAGAGGAAAAATATCGCCTAAATGCTTTTTATTTTTATGTGTATTAAAATGGAACCGGATACTGCAGATATATCATATTGCCAAAATTGCATCTACCAGATAAAACTATAAATTTAAGAGCAAATGATTCTTTGCCTTTGCTTAATATCCTGTATATCATATTGACATTAGATACTTTCATTATCAGTAGAGGAATTAAATTGGTCACTAGATCTAAGGTCAAAAAATCTCAATTGACATCCTCTTCTAAAGAATTCAATCAAATAATGATTTGACGCCAGGTTGGGGAAACTTAATAAACTCCGGGTTGAAGTGTTTGTCAGATTCTGATACAAGGCTTCTCTCTTCTCTTCTACGGTCTTATAATAATAGAAGTATAGTGCCTTGTAAAAGTATCTAAAACCGAAACGCGATCTTTTGGAATACACAAGTGTGCCATCCAGATCATCAAGGTCTTTGTCTAGTGCCATAAAGCCGTGTGTTTGAATGGAATAGTCATACTTTCCCCTTGGAATCAAAAGAAGGTCAGGCTGAGTTGGAGACAAGGAACTTAACTCAATCTTTTTTGTTGTGTCATTAAGCAGTTCGCGAACTACATCAATGAGTTTTTCTTCCTTCGTTCTGCAATCAGTGAACAGCACAGTGAGGTTTCGTCTTTCATTTCTTAAAGCCTCGGGGGATTCGCCTTCTTTATTTCTATTAGAGTCGTGATTCTTGTTCAAACCTTCCAAAGAGATACTAACGCCGGATAATGTATCAACTAAGGTGATATTTGGAGTTAAATCTTCAAAATCTGGTAACTCTGAATTTTTGCAACTATTTTTGAATGAATTGATTTCACTAAAAATCGATTGCGCTATTAAATTTAAATGCTCATTAACTAAATCATTGTTATCACCATGCCAGATTATTCCGTATTTTTCAAATATATTCACTTGGTAGATAGATGGCGTGAGACTGGTCCAAAGAATGAAGTTACTGATTTCATTTAACATCCTTACCTTTTCAGCAGCGACATGGGCACTTTGTTGAGTGAAATATTCATTTCTAAGGTATATCACCCTCTTGATGTCTTCTTGAGGTGGAACTTTTATCTTTTTGTCGGCGTCCAAATATGGTTGAGGCATCTCAGGTGGTGGGGGTAATAGACTATGGTTCATAGTCAAGACTAAGCCAATGGTCTCTGGTAATATTTCAATTCCTACTGTTTTCTGGAGCTCAGTTAAATTGAGTTGCCTAGATCCAATTAACTTTTTCGATACCAATCGGTAAAGTATAGTATGTGCTATGGTAGCTACGCTGAAACCGTAATATAGCTTGTTGATAATTAAATTAAGAATAGGAACTGACTTTCCCTTTTCAGTGTAAGTATTTTTTGTATCTGCTTCTAAGTATATCCAATATTCATGGTATGCCTCATATATATTCGCCAACTGATCCTCTATCTCAAGATGGATCACAAATAGCCATGTCCAAAATTGTAGAATAATTCTCCAGACGTGAACTTTTAAAATATCGTAGGTTGATCCTCCTCTGTTCCCGTCTAAAGCTTTTAACATTTGTAAACCTCCACCATTAGCAAATTCGGTAGAGCATAAAGTACCGTCACGTAATTTAGAGAGATTTTCTTTAATATCTTTTTGAATTGTACAACGACGCACTCTTAAATCTTCGAAAGGATTAGATGAAGTCCCATCCACTTCTAAATATAGTTCTTGTTGATCGGCCTCCATACTTGACATCTTGATCTGATGATATCTTTTAATAATTCAAAGAAAGGACCTCTTAGAGTTTTTTTGTTGCAAAAATATTCTGTGAGATTTTGAATTATGTATATAATTTGAATTGCAGCGAACAGAAAAAAGACAAAGTTTATGATAGATAACGATACACAATAGAGGAAACAAAAAACTAATTATAATTGGATGTGATTATACTATCTAAATACGTTAACTTCGAATAACCAGATTAGTTTTTATATACTCTAAATATCATATGACCCAGATTTTATTTACTCCATCTCTTCAGTAACACTCTCATCGCTGTCAGAAACAACTGTAATAGGAATTCTGTTGAAGCTCTTTCTTGAGTGAGCTTTAATAGGAATAATGACTTCCAATTCACCATTCTTTAAGAACTTAGCTCTAATCTTATTGTACTTGATAGGCTTATCGAACTTAAAATGCTTTACGAAAGGGATTTCATCGTTCTGAAACTCCTTTATCATCTTATGGGAATCCTCTTGAATTTCTTCATCTGAGAAGTCAGAGCTTGATTCAGAGTCGGAATCAGATTCTGATTCACTGTCAGATTCTGAGTCAGAGTTAGACTCACTGTCAGATTCAGAATCAGATTCGGATTCAGATTCAGATTCAGATTCGGATTCAGATTCGGATTCAGAATCGGATTCGGATTCAGACTCAGACTCAGACTCAGACTCAAGTTCTTCGTCAGATTCGGAGTCAGACTCATCTGAGGTGAATTCTCCATCTTGGCTGAAGTTGAATTTACCAGAAATGATCAATTCATTCTCATCTTTTACGTAGTCAATTTGAACTTCATCCTGAACAATGGATGGAAATCTTAAATTCAATTTGTAAGTGCTCTCGTCTATCTTGGACAATTCACAGTCTTTACTGTTTTCTAAGTCTTCAGACAAATCGATAATCTCAGGCTCTTCTTCTTCCTCGTCATCAGAATCTTCTGCAGTTAACAAGTATGGTTCCTCGATGTCTTCGTCTGAGGGAACGAGTTCTTCATCGGTTGAGTCATTTTCACTCTCAAAAGACTCAGGTAAGTCAAACCTATGATTATATATGGTTATCCCTTCGTCATCGGAAGTTTCTTCTTCACTGTCAAGTTCTGAGTCAAATTCAGCATCAGATGTTATATCGACATCTGACTCTGATGGGGCATCTAAATCATCAAAGTTTTCAAGAAATCCTCTTCTGACATTCTCCAAATATAACTGGTCGTTTAAACCCTCTTCATCAGAAGTGTATGAGATTTCAGAATCCAGTTCTGAAGAAATTGAGGAGTCACTGACAGAACCTTCAGCAATAGCCTCGGCTTGAAGTTGGTCATTCAAGTCTATGATATCCAAGATATCTTGTGGTTCAACCTCTGAGTCTTCTTCAGAATCATCTTCGTCGTAGTATTGGACTAATGCGTTGTTCAAGTCATATACTTCGTCATCAGCTTCTAACGCGTCAATAGCATCGTTCTCCAACTCGTCATTAAGGTCAACGAATTCTTCATCAGACGAACTGTAGTTCTCTTCATCGGATGCTAATTGCTCAAGATCATCTAAGTTAAGTAAATAAACTCTCTCGCCACTTTCGGCATCAACGCCTTCGTCGAAATACAAGTCCATTTCCTCTTCATCTTCATCGTCATCCTCGCTATCATCACTACTAACTTCGATAGCAGAAAAGTGATCACTATCACTATCGTACTCTTCTTCATTTACTGATTCTTCATCACTACTTTCTTCACCTTCGCTGACAGGCTCTTCCACGTACACAACTCTCTTGGATGGCTGCTCATGGAAGTACTTTCTATAAGACTTCTTGTTCTTTCTGGGCTTAGTGACTTGGTATTTCTTACCTTGTTTCTTAGATCCAATGATAGCCATCTTCGGTAATTTCCTTCTTTATTTCCTTGGGGTTATGGTAATATTGAAGTGAATATTGTACTTTAAATATACTATATATCTTGCAGGAACTTTTCAATGTCAAGCCATTTTTTCTCCCGAGATGAGATGAGCAGTAGCGTGGCAATTAGCTTAATAAAGCAGTTGCGGCGTCGGCAACTCAATAGGTATATGCGGCTCAGTGCGAAAAAAAGTTATAAACGCTTACCCGGATTATACTAATACACTATAAATACTAGCATTTCCCCTAAGATCCCTTTTTCTGCACACCAAATCTCTTTGCCTTTTGGCTTAGATCAAGTGTAGTATCTGTTCTTTTCAGTGTAACAACTGAAACGTCATCATAGATGACTTTTAACTATGTTACCTATATTTTTGGATCACAAGTGGAGGAGATTGATGAGCTTGCTCACACTCTTTTACATAGTGTCGTTGCCATTGCACGTTATCGGCTTCTGACGCAATTTTTTTGGATTAGTTCCGTGTGTTCATGGACTTCTTCAAAAGGATTGAATTGGAAGAAACTTGTAGTATTTTAGCAGTAGAAAGTATTTTTTTTAGCTTATCTATGCTAAATGTCTCAATTTGTTATATGGCTGAAGTTTAATGAGCTATTTTGATTTTCAAGAAAGGATAATTAATTACTAGATAGCGTATTAGAGACATTAATATTTAAATTGTAACTTACTATTTTCAATACCTTGTGGTGGTAGACGTACATATATTTAACTACTTTCATTCCTTTGTATCTGGGATCTTTGGGACAAGATTTACTGAAAATGACCCACAGAGGGCTAGAAGAGGACGCTAACCGTCATTCAACTATACAAGAGGATGAGGAGCAGCTTTTCCCTCAACTAAAAGGGAATGTAAGTGAAGAGAGGGACCTTGGGTGTGGTTACAGTAGTGATGAAGGAGATAACTCGAGTTCTTTACGTCGATTTAGAGGCATTTTCAAAAATGAACATCAAAACAACTATGAAGCCAAGGAAAGAGAAGTTGATAATTTTGAAGGTGAATACGATACAGAGACTGCAGAATATAGTTTAAATGGATCGAATCTTACAGATTCGGAATCTAGTGATACAGTCGGAACTGTTTCCTTAGATCTGTTTGTTTTGAATAACATGGCACAGGGAACAGATTTAGACTATGATACTTCCTCCCATGATAGATTCAAGTTTTTAAGAGCTTATGAGAATATGGAAAAAGCAAAGCTTAAAGATAAACGTATTTCTGTCGCGTCTGTATTTGGACTTTCAAATCTTGATGATTTTAACAGATATATCAAACAGACGGAGCTTAATGACTTAATACAATCCAAGATATCCAAAGCAGATCCAGGTAGTAATACGCTAACTGTGGTGAATTCAAATGAACTTGCTATGAACTATGACTTAAATGACAACTTTGCTAATGAAAAGTCTCGTTTTTCAAAATCAAGATACTTTAAAAATATATATGAAAAGCATTTGAATTCTAAGGGCCGAATTAGTGACTCATTAAGTGACACTAACGGAATAAAGGGGCTTGATTTCAGTAATGATATGAAGTCTTCAGGCTCAAGTTCAGTTAAAGAATCTACATCATTGCATAGGAAATTAAATGTTAGGCATTTGAGAATGATTTCTTTTGGAGGTACACTCGGAGTAGGCCTCTTTTTGAACTCAGGTAAGGCTATTACTATAGCTGGGGGCTTTGGGTGTTTATTAGCATTTGTGATTTGTGGTGTAATAGTCTTAGCAACATTAATTTCATTTTGTGAAATGGTAACATTTGTTTCCGTTGTTGATGGTGTATCAGGTTTAAGTTCAAGGTTTGTGGATGAAGCATTTGGATTTGCAGTTGGTTGGTTGTACTTTTTAAGTTTTGCACTAGGAACTGCAGGAGAAATCGTGGCGAGTGTCATTATGCTAAGTTATTATCCTCATTTAAAAATCTTTGAAAGTAAAGGATCCTGTGCTGGATTTGTCACTTTATTTATCTCTGTCATTACTGTGTGCAATTTACTTGATGTTAGAGTTTTTGGTGAAGTTGAATATTTTTCAAGCCTTGTGAAGCTTGCATGTGTTTTATTGATGATTATTGTAATGATCATATTGAATAGGGGTGGTTTTAATAACGAGCCAATAGGATTCAGGTACTGGGATTATGGTAAGTCTGATTTTGCAAATAACATAATTTTTGGGGTATTTCGTCCAACATTTAATTTACACGACACGGGAACAGATGCTGTGAATGATGGAATAGGTGGTGATAGGGGAAGGTTCTTGTCTTTGATGGTCGCTTTAATGGTAGCTTCATACGCATATAGTGGTACGGAAATCGTTTGTATAGCGGCATGCGAGGCTAAAAATCCAAGAAAGTCGTTGCCTTCTGCTACAAAGGGTGTGTTTTGGAGGGTTATTATATTTTACTGCCTTTCTGCATTTGTTGTATCCTTGAATGTTTATGCGGGGGACCCAAGACTATTAAGATTCTACCTGGGTAGTACAGGTATCAATGCATCTCAATTCAACTCAAACACTGCTGTTAAATATGCTGGTGGAGTCAATTGTAAAATGCCGACAAAAATATTTGCAGGTGTCCCTAGCGGATCGCAAAGTCCCTGGATCGTTGCTCTCCTGAGTGTCGGTTTATGTGGGTTTAGTAGGGTTGTTAATGGATTGCTTATATTTTTCGCAATTAGTTGTGGAAATGCGCAACTCTATGTGAGTTCTAGGACAATATATTCCTTAGCTTTGCAGGCAAAAGCTCCTAAGTGCTTAACTTATTGCACATCTTATGGTATTCCTTATTACTCAGTGTTATTTTCTGCAAGTTTCGGGTTGCTTTCATACTTGTGTGTCTCTGAAAAAGCAACAGCAGTTTTTCAAAATTTAAGCAGTCTCGTAGCATCTTCTGGAATTGTGCTATGGTTTGCAATGTGCCTATCATTTATTAGGTTCTATTATGGATTAAAGAAACGTCCGGATATCATGAATAGAGATGATAAAGCATACCCTTATAAATCGCCTTTCCAGCCTTATCTGGCTTTCATTGGTTTGATTGGATCTGCCATTATAGTTTTAGGAATGGGTTATGTGGTTTTTCTCAAAGACGAATGGAACACGTCTTTCTTTTTTTCAAGTTATGGGACTCTTATTCTTTTTGCTATTCTCTACTTCGGGTACAAATTTGTAAAGGGAACACATATTCCCAGTTTAGAAACTTTAGATTTTGATACTGGAAGGAGAGAAATGGATAGATATATTTGGGACGGTGGAAGAGAATATAATTCTTCTACTATAAAGGACATTTTTCATAAGTTTTTTTCATTTTTGGCTTAATTGCCTATGCATAATGGTATATGATCGGATGTAACATAATATCAAATAGTAT
This sequence comes from Priceomyces medius, assembly GCA_030570455.1. Lineage (NCBI taxonomy): Eukaryota > Fungi > Ascomycota > Pichiomycetes > Serinales > Debaryomycetaceae > Priceomyces > Priceomyces medius. The sequence continues at coordinate 664,369 of JAJLVV010000003.1, read as the reverse complement.
AACGTTAGAATATAACTATTATTTAATACTATTTCCAATTCACTCGTAAGTAGGGTATATCTATTAATATTTAATAGAGTTAATATAATAAAAATAGAGAGACTGCCATTTAACTAAGTTACCCTATTATTACCCAAGTTAGAGGAACTCAAAAAAGTACAATCTTACAGTGAAGATACTACCATATTCTTCTTTATATGTTTTCATTGACTTAATAAGGTCTATAAAGGTTATTAGGTTTCTTTACGCCCTATGTTAGATAAAAGATAGTTCTTCTATTTTTTCTTTTTAACTCAAGTTCCATCTTACTAATATTGTTTTAGGATAAAGATATAATTCCTAGTAACATCATATGGTTCTTTATTATGAACATTTTTAAAAATTCTAGCACATTTTAGTTAAATTTGTCTATCAAAGCTTCCATATTAATCTTTTCCCTCATATTTTGATATTTCGTAAGCATATTTGAGAGCTTAAAACATGGCTCTTCTAACAGTTATTTTAACTCTTCTTATGACTTAAGAATATTTATTATTAATTACTGGTTTAAGGAGTTTTAGGTGCAAAAAGATAAACTCTCACATTTACTCGTCAGAACCTTCAGATTCCTAACCGTCGCGGTCGAGTTGGTAATTTTCCGAATTGGGATCTGTTATTAGTTTTCAACGTCTTAAAGATCGACTATTGATTTAAGTTCAGGAATAATTCGTTAAAATTAGATCTAGGAACTGGTCTACGTATCAAATTGTAACAATTGGACCTCAATAATCATCTTGTTACACTGAAAGTTGCATCGGTAGGGCTTAAAGAGGTATAAATCAAAGGAAGAAGCCCCTCCCTAAAAAAAGGAAATAAAAAAAAAAAAGATTTAATTCCTATCTGATACTTTGAAAATGACTTGGACTCCAACGAAAACATTCTTGAGAGGTTATATTGTGAAGGCGTTTCTCCCCTTTGAGAAACATTCTAACTTGAAGAATGAACATTTGAGAAATTTGTATCCTGGAGACGAAGTTTACGTGTTTGAAGTAAAGGATGAAAAATGGGCCCGAGGTTACGTGTTGTCCAAGGCACTTCCAAACGATTACACCATTACTTCAACGAATTTGGATAAACTTCCAGGGATAGGTGTTTCTGTAGCTGTTTTCCCATTCAAGTACTTCAGAACAGTGGAAAAAGTTCCCTTAATTGATAGAGACGACGAGGAACTTGACCATTTGTTTGTGGCTGATCTTCCTGATTCAGCATTCATTGTTGGAGAAAAGGAATATGTTTCAAAGAAGCCTAATATTCCAGACTTACCATTTAAAGAATCTGACTCTAATGACGACAGTCTTCAAGAGATTAAAGATGCCTTAGATTTGTTATCTTCACACATTTTTGCTTTATACTCAATTGGTGAATTTGGACTATTTAACAAATTGTCTGATGTTTATTACAAATTAAATGATACCCGAGTAAAGCTTACAAATGATATCTTAACACACCGTGAGATTGAGCTAGCAAGAGAATCTGTTACATTTTTCATGAACAAGATCCCTAAATTGTTAGCCTCGAAAAGGGCTAGACTGTTTCCTCAAATGTATGGTTCAAACAATGATAAAGCTGACAATTCTGGATACAAAGCCATATTAGCTAGAGATCCTGTAACAGGAGAGTTGGAGAGCAAGAAGAATGCAGAAATACCAAGAATTGCATTCGATCAAGTTCTTGGTGCGCTAGGTAATAATTTCCCAATTGATGCCCATCGTAATCAAAATGAATATAGTTTAGAGCCTGTTGCAAACAAAAGACTAGCTCGTACTCCACCTTCTCATATCTTGGTTGAATTTAAGTCTCTCATTGGTTCGTCATCTTACCGCCCAAATGGTTTTGCAGGAATGATCATATACTTATATCTTCGTAACAATGAGAAAAGATTAACTGAATCATTTGCTGTTCATACAAATTCCGTCTATGAACTTTCTCATGCTGAAAAGATCAGTGCTGCCTTATTTCGTAACATTCCTGCTAGTGAGATTCAAAATGGAAGAGTTTACTTGGTAGCTTTATTAGTGGAAGAAATTGATCTTACTCTTAGAAACCCAGAAATTCCTCATTTGAGAAGAATCAAAAGAGGTGTAGCAGCTGGAGTTTCTGATGTTACTAGAGTTTTCAATACTAATTTGAGAGCTCTCACCTCTGGTGATACACATGAATTTAGTCTCAAATTATATGGATCTTATGTGAGTAAAAAGAATGCAAGAGAGAAAAGTAATGGTTGGGGTGAAATAGTTGATAATATCATCTCAGGAAATAGTTCAGGTGTCGCTCATAATCCAAGAGCTGAAAAAATGATAATTTCTATTAAGGAATTCAAGCATGAGTTTTCTAAGAACTATAACCCTGTTAGCAACGCAGCACCTATTGCAAGTATCAAACCATTATTCTTTGATTCTTTGGCGGTAAATTATGAACGTATATATCTTACTACTGGGCAGTTGCAATTGTTGGATCCTTCTTCAGCCAAGGACGAACACTTAACACTTGAGTTTAGTGCACCAAAAAATGAAGTTATTACATTTTCAAAGGCATCTAATCAACAAGAGAAACATATATGGACCGTCAATACTGTTCTTTCTGAAGAAGTTATTGGAGAGGTGGTTAAAATCAACAAAATTAGTACAAAGAATCAACCCCCCGATGACTATCTCTTAGTGTCTCTTTATATCAACGGAGTTTTATCTGGTGAAGGAAGATTGGTCTACAAGTCAGGAAATAAGTTGATAGATTACTCCACAAATTCCAAGGGACTCGAAATTTCTTCCCTTCAAAATGACAAACCAATAGCTCATTTTGATTTTACGGCACGGTATATTGGAAGAATGTTCAATTCAATACCTTGTCTTGATGTCATTTTTGATTATGAAGCATTGTTCAAACTTGGAGATAAAGGTGTGGATGAAATTTCATCTTCCTTGATGACGTTCTGTGATCTTGAGCTCCTGCAATTGGTTAGATACTTTTCTGAAATGATGGTGTCATTCTATCACATTGCTGATGAGGCTGTTAAACAACCTAAGGGTGTATCATCTGAAGTTCTCCAGATTAATGTATTCCGTGCAATAGTGTATTTATTAGATGCTGTTTTCGGTAAACAAGATCAATACTTGTACATGTTGGATTCTTTCTTAATGGTACACGATGACTTGCCTCAAATTGGTGTCTTCCTTATGAATAAGTTTGCTGAAGTTTTCACCAGAGCGGAGCATAATTGGAGTTCTTTGTCAAGGTCATCATGTAGATCGGGCGCTTTACTTTTAAAGCTTGCCATAGCTGGGCTGAGCACCATTAGTAACAAAGAGTTATACTTAGAAGCAGCTTCAAATCTCTTTAAAGCTGCGACTTCATTTATTGCTATCAAATCACCTACACTTGTCAATGATCAAATTTACATAATTGAAGTACTTGATTATATTTCAACGTTCAAATTGCATTTTGATCAAAATGTTATCACAAATTTCAACATTGCTGCTATCAATGCCGTCGGGATGAGAGGATTGGGCATCGACGATGAACAATTGAATCCTAACAGAGAAATTCCAAAAGATCGTAAGCTTATTATTGGTAAGCTATTGCTCATTGATCGTTTATTGGCATTAGAGAAGTCGTCAAGTGGAGGTTTGGGGCCCGTTTTCTTTTCACTGTCATTGAAATGGGCAATGGATGTTTTGCTAGGACCAACAGATGTTGAAGGTTCAAGACTTGCTTTAAGGATTTTAATGACGATATGTAGAAAACTTTGGAAGCTGGTTTCTGATAATAAGGCCACTAATGATGAATTCAATTTATGCTCTCATCTTTCGAAGTTATTGCCCTCTATTTGCAGTACCATGATAAAGTACAATAAGTTAACAAGAGGTAATGAAAGCTTCAAACCCAAAAGGGTTTTCACCTATTTATTCCCAACAAGCTATCCGTTCAAGGCATTCCCAATTGATATTAATTCAGATGATGAAGTATTGGTTGAAATATTATTAGAAATAACAGTTGTTTTCTGCTTCATCGCCAAGATAGCCAAATACATATCTGGAAGTGATGGTTTCATAAAAATCTACTCTTCTAGACTTGAAAATGATGTTCTTGACACTGAAACTTTCAGTAAGACAAGTTTGGATGGTGATGATTTGATAACAATAATTTCTGGAGTAAAGCTTATGAGACAAGGAAAGTATTTCCCGGAACAAAAATGGTTATCTCTATATGCCCTGATAGCTGAAGGATGCTTGCTGGCTATGGAACTCATAAGACCATATTTATTAATTCATTTTGTTCCACTGTTTGAAACATCTGAATCTTTTGATAGAGCTCTTTGGGGTTCATATTTGAGAACTTTGTTGAAGCTCGCTACTTTACCACCAGTTGCTGTGGAGCATTTAGCACCAGTCCCAAGAAAGGCAACTTCCTTAACTACAAGTACCATGCGTAATAGAATTGCTTCTTTGATAAATGAGGCATGGGATGGATTGGCATGGCCAGCTACTCAAGAGGACGAGGTGAGATTTAAGTTGAAAAAGTTTGGTGGTTTTCAAGTTGAATTTATTAATAGTGATTATGCTATTTTACAAGATTTAATGCTCTTTGCTTTACAGAGGCACGATGAATCTCAAGCTGTAAGTGCCAAGATTTTATGGACACTATTAGTTTCTGAAATTGTTTTGAGTAATTCAACTATTGACATTCGTAGAGAATGTTTACTTGGGTTATATGGTGTTTATTTGGGAGATTCATACAAACCAGATTATGAAATTCAAGATAAATTCTTGGAAAGACTTAGAAAATTACTTGCGATTGATAAAAATGACGAAGCGTTCGATGAGATCAACAATTTCTATGAAATTATGAGCGGATTTTTAGGTGAGCTTAAGTCTTATAATGATATTCCTATTGGACAAGAGTTTGACGGTGACCGTTCATTTCATATTTTAAATATCAATGGATACCTTAAAGATGCAAATAAGCCCGAATTGTTACATGCATTTGTCAATAGGTTATACGAGGACAGCATTATCAAGAATGACTACGTTCAAGCTGCTCTTACCTTGGAAAATTTAGCCAACTCATATTCTTGGGATCATGAGACAATATTACCTCCTAGTGTAAAGCCTAAGTTCCCAGAACAAACGTCTTTTGAGAGGAAAGAAGCATTATATAAAATGATTGCTAATAGTTACATGAAAGGAAACTGTTTGAAGAAAGCCACCGACACTTATAACGAACTTTTAGAATCTTACCATGGCAGAACGTATGACTTACAAAGTTTTGCCTTTGTTCATAATAAGTTAGCCAAACTATACCTTGATATGGACTCATCTGACAATATAAGCCCTTCTTATTTCAAGGTTTGTTTTATCGGTGCAGGGTTCCCTATCAATATGAGAGGGAAAGAGCAAATTTATGAAGGTTTACCATTTGAGCATTTCACGTCCATGAACGACAGGTTGCTCAAATTGTACCCTGGGGCTAGGATTATATCCGATGATATCGAAGCTATAAAACTTAAAGAAATAGCACCTACAGGAAGATTCTTACATGTAAAAGTGGTTGACCCAGTTTTTGAAACTTCAGACAGATTGTTCAACAGATCTATTGCAGCTAAGCAATACACTAAGAACAATGACTTAAGGTTCTTCATATCTTTGAGAAAGTTACCTGGTGCCACATCCGTTTTCGACTTATGGACAGAAGAAACTACTTATGAAACCTATCGCTCTTTCCCAACTCTCTTGAACAGAAGCGAGATCAAACGCACTGAATTCATTAAGTTGTCTCCATTAGATAATGCTATACGTACAATTGTTGATAAAAACAACGAGATAGCATCATCGGAGAGTAACATAAACTCGGCTATTAGGGACAAAACAGATTATTCAGATGCTCTTAATGATTTGTCTAGACAACTTACAGGAACAGTAGATGCCCCTGTTAATGGAGGAATTGGACAATATCGTGGCTTTTTTACTAGAGATAGTGATGAGAATGAAAGTGGCGACGAGTCAAAGATTGAACTTTTGCAAGAAGCCTTTAATGGCTTGGCAGTTGTCTTGAACCGCTGTCTCCATTTATATGCTAAGCTTGTTCCTTTCAATATGAGACCCGCTCATGAAGCGATGGCAGAACTATTCAAGAAAAATTTCAGTGGTGAGATTTCGAGTCTTAACTTATCCACGGATTATGCTTATCCAACCTATCAACCCACTAATAGCCCGCTGTACCTGTCTATGATATCTGGTGCAGAAAGAAGGTCAGTTTCTAGTTCCTCGGTCAACTACACACCATCTCCCTCTACAGCGTCCACGAAGGTTAGCAGAACTGCCAGTATGCAATCTTCAGTTTCTGGAAATTCCACAGGAAGCACAGACAACTCGACAATCAATACTGTCAATACTTTGAAAACAAAGAGAAATGTCCTCAACTGGAGAAGAACAAAATAGCTATGACAACTTCTCTAGTTATATTATATAAATTATAGTTATTTACTGTAAAATCTTGCCTTACTTTAAATTTTTTTTTTCTTGTATGTTTACTGCTGTGTTTTTATAGTTTTTGCATCCTACCGATTGACCATTGGAATTATTCAAATACCGGATGCTTATATAAGCAGAGAATTTTTGAAGATTAGTAGACCGATTCATAAATGAATAACTAAACATTATAAGAGCTAACCTATATATAAAACAACAAAATTATAAAGAAATGTTCAGATTAGCTGTCCGTGCCGCTCGTGCTCCAGTCTTGAGAGCCCCATTAGCTTCCAACTTTGTCAAACCAATCCGTTTTTATGCTGTTGCACCAATAACCAAAGATGAAGTTACTTCTCGTGCCTTCGAAGCTTTGAAGACTGTTACTGCATTACAAGAGTCTAAGCTTTCCTTGGAGGCTTCTTTTCAAAAGGATTTAGGATTAGACTCCTTAGATACCGTCGAAGCTTTGGTCGCTTTGGAAGAAGAATTCGACTTAGAAATCCCAGACAAAATTTCCGATGAAATTAAGACTGTTGGTGAAGCTGTTGACTACATCTTCGAAGAAGAACAAAAATTGTAATTTTTTAGCTTGGACGTTACTCGGGTGCCGTTTTGATGTCAAGTAGAGCCAAATCGCCTTGCCTAGTTGAACTCTATTTTCTATTTCCAAAATAGCTTAAATAATACTAATGTAAATACGTTATAAACAATGTGGTTTTAACAATTGCCATACCTTTGTAATATCGCTGGTATCAGCATCTACTTTAATTTATCCTTTTCATATTTAAAAATTGCTTCACTGGAATTACCTGAAAAATAGTGCTTCTCAGCAATCTCTACACACTAGATTTGCCATTTAATAAATAATCCAAGTTACCTGCGATATATCAACTAAATTAAGTAATAAGTAAAAATCGATTAAGAATGAGTAACGATGCACAGGAGATAGAGGCTGTATCTGATCCAAGCAACTACAGGAGGGAATCAGCACCAAATTATGTGGAAGATTTTGATCTGTCTCATACTGAAGATGATGATGATGTTGATGGAGAGGATGATAAAGAAGACGCTGATAATGAACCTTTGCCGACTGAATACCCTGGCACTGTGATTCCAGACAACAATCCAGATGTGATAGATGCTGATGAAGACTTGACAAGAGGATATGATACAGATACAGACTATCTTGATTTAGTACACTTGAAAATTGGATCAATGGGTGACTTACATTTGGAAAGATTCAAAAAATTAGAGTCATTATGCTTGAGACAGAACTTGATAACTTCAATTTCAGAAGTGAAAGATCTTCCTGTAGATACTTTGGAAGAATTGGATCTCTATGATAATAGAATCAAACACATATCAAGTAATGTAAATGATCTTGTGAATTTAGAAACCTTGGATTTCTCATTTAATAACATCAAGAATATCAAGAATATAGACAAGCTTGTCAAATTGAAAAACCTCTATTTTGTTCAAAATAAGATCAAGGAAATCAAGAATTTGGAGACATTAAAGGAGCTTACGAATTTGGAATTGGGAGGTAATAAAATTGAAAGAATAAGTGAAACCATGCATAGCTTAACAGGACTAACTCAGCTTTGGTTAGGTAAAAACAAAATTAGCAGATTTGAGAATCTAGGCTCCCTTGCGAATCTACGTGTACTTTCTATTCAATCAAATAGAATCACTAAGATAGAAGGATTAGACAAATTGGTTAATCTCGAAGAGCTTTATTTATCACACAATGGAATCGAGAAAATAGAAAATTTAGATAACAATGTTAACTTGAAAGTGCTAGATGTGACTTCTAATAGGTTCACACATTTGGAAAATCTTTCTCATCTTACTAAACTAACTGATTTCTGGTGTTCCTATAACAAAATTTCTAACTTCCAAGAAATCAATGAACAGCTTGGAAAGCTTCCTGAGTTAGATACTGTGTACTTTGAAGGAAACCCTGTTCAAACAGAGAACCCTACTGCATACAGAAGAAAGATCATGTTGAACTTAGGTCCTAGTCTAGTTAAAATTGATGCAACTTATATTCATAGCTAGTTTATAATTAATGGTGTGTACTTTTACACAGCAACGTTATATATCTCCTGATTAGTAATGACATTTACTTCCCCTGTGTCTATCGCCAAAGAAAATAGGTTTCCATGACTCTTCTCCACGCTCTCGTTATTCTATTCTGTAGCATTTATCAATGATCACGTGATATAGATTACAGATGAATTTTCTAGTAAGTTCTCGATAAAGCAAAGTAGACGTTTGCACCCAAAATCAATGACTTACGTTCTATCAAGTAAGAATATATAAGCAGCATGATGTGTATGAAGCTTACGATTACAAACTTATCTATTAATTCATATACATAAAATACTAGTCAGATAAAATGTTATCATTACGCAATAGTTTTTTCAGTACGGAGTTTGACGACCTTTTTGAAGACTCCCTTGAGACTGTTTTCAGGTCAAGAATGAGAAGTCCAAGGGTGGAAAAAAAAGCTGTCGCTCAAAGACCAACAACAGGACATGTCTCTCATCGCCCACGAATATTTCCATTTGATAATTTTGAACTGAAATTGGCTGCTTTGGGTGAATTTCCAGTATTTGACTCGGAGGAAATCAGCTATAATGTTGAAAAGAAAGAAGAATCAGATAAGTATTTAGTGAGTGTCACAGGAAGCACACTTGATGGTGCAAAATATAAGGTTGATTATGATAATGATGCTAACCAACTCGTATTGACTGTCAATCGGGAAGCTAGGGAGAAAACTGAGTATGGTGTTACTCGCAGCTATTCAAGCTCTCTGAGAGCGATTAGCTTTGATGAGCCTGTGAAAGGTGAAAATATCAAATGTTCTACTATTGATGGCGGTATCTTAGTTGAGGTACCAAAAGCCGAGAGCTCTGTTCATGATCTTATAGGTGGAACTGATGAAGCTATCAAAGCAACTAGGGATACTAATGTTCATGATGCGAGATCAGTGAAATCTTCTCCAACCGAGAAATCTGCTTCTAGTGAACCAATTCTGGATTCAATTGAATTGAAAGAGGAAAATGACAAATATCTGGTCTTTCTTACAGTTGGAAACCTTGAGGATGTAGGATATAAGATTGACTACAGTAAAGATACGAACCTGATAGTGTTGACTTTAACTCATGAATTAAATGAGGGACCCAGTAAAACCTTTTCTACTTTACTGAGAGCTATTCAATTCGATAAGCCTGTGAAAAACAATGAAATGGAAATAACTTCTGTCAAAGGAGGCCTAGCTATCCACATTCCCAAAGTTTAACCTTGAAATTAAGCAGGAGGATACTTTCAAGAATTCAAATCGCAGAAGAAGTGAGTGTTTGAAAAATGTAATTGTGATTTACCTGGAGTTGAATTCAAATATAGCATAGGAATAAAGAGGAAAAGTGTTTATATTATGAGTTATAGTAGCCAATTTTCTATTTATGTCAGTTTATAGTTTATAAACTGTTGAAATGTAAAAATTATTTTATCGAAAAGGTTTTTTTTTTTGTAGTTTTTGTAACTTCTTGCAACTTTCACATATACAAGTAAATTTTGCAATCATTGAACTAAAGACAAATAATGAATTTAGTTTATAACCAATCTAGTTTTCAAAGAGGACTAAGGAGGATATACGAACAGAATACTTTTAGTGATATGAGTATCAGGCTGTATATTTTACTGAAGGCTCAAAAAGTGTTAAACTTGATAATTAGAGATGTGCCACAAGTAGATAATTATTCTATTGATTCATCAGAAGATGAAATGGGCCATTTCAACGAAGACAGCCTTATAACATGCGATAACGAGTCCCTAGATCAAAGGAGTGACAGGAAACTCTATCTTAACAATATAAGCAACCCGGGGCACAATTATAAGACAGTCGTAGGAACTTCAAAAGCTGGTGAAATTCCGTTAAATAAGCTTTCAAAATATAGCAATAGAATTGCAACTGCTGCCACTAAGAAGCAAATAGGGGTAATATTCAATATGAATATGCACCTCAAGAAGCATTACAATGCTTCCAAGATGCTTGAAAAAATGGTTGATATCATAGATGCCGAGTTAAAAGTTTTATCGAAGCCAAGCCTAGAAACGCAAAAAGGCATGGATATTATAGAAGAAATTGAGGAACCTGAGGTTATAGAATGTACGGAATCTCTCACCTTAAAGAAAGTTAAATCAGATACTGTGAAAGAATATCAACCAAGCGCATTACCAGAAGAAAAAGAACATGATACAGTTGTAGAAATTCCCTCATCATGTTCAAGTGATCATGAAACACTTTTCTCAACTCACGATTTATTCGAAGACCAGCCAACCTCACCATTTCCCATGGTGACGCTTGGGTCAAGCTCAAATAAATCTTTTGTGTCAATCGTTAAAGTACCAGATGTACCCAAGAAAACAGAAAAAAAGATTGACTACAGCTCCGAAGATAAGGAAAATGTACAATCTTTGATCGCCAATAAACCAGGTGAGTCCAGGAGGAAGACAGGAAACAAGAGATACCTAAAACAAGTAAACACACAGCCACTTTCATACATTAGACAATAGCTACAAATGAAATTAAAGTCCTATGAGATTCATTAGACATAATGCTTATTCAAGATTATTATCCTCGGTCCTATAGTTGTCGAGAACAATTCTGTAAATAAACGACGGGGCAAAACCTCCTATGTTGGTGATATAGATGTCAATATGCTCTGGTGGTATATAATCGGCTAGTGGGTTGGTGACAACTTCAACATTGTCAATGAGGTTGAAATCATCATAGTTAAGGACATCACCGGAATTTCCGACTTCAATGAGATCATCTCTGTTAAATGGATAAAGCGGAGACAATCTGTACAAGCCAGCTATAGCAAAAACAGGTGTCTTATGCTCTTTAGCACATTCAACGACACTGGCAACGCCTGAACTTGCTAAACAACCACCATTTACAAAGACTGCATTAGATCCCACAATGACCTTACCAACTCTAGACATTACTGCAAAAATCATGCTATCTGGAATTAAAACAGATTCAATTTGATGTTCAGCTAAGGTCTTAACAAATTTGTGGGCCTGCTTGATATCATTTGGATAGTTTTCAGTAACCAAGACTGTAAACTTTCTCTTTGCTCTAGCTTTAATTAAAAATTGTAATACTGTGTCAGAACCCGGGGTGGGGGCCAACAATACCTCATTGTCATGTATCAAGTCAACAGACATTGCTTCTAAAATCTCGTTTGCATTGGAAATTTCATCTATTAAGTCTTTAATGGTTTGAATAATGATAGATCTCAAATCACTAGCGTGTGCCTTCAGCGTTATCTGGCTCTTCTTTTCTGAGGTACTGTTAGTTAATAATAAGCTAAACATGGAGCTCATCATAGGAGTGTTCACGTCATTACTGGACTCAGTCTCAATCTCATCCCTAATGATTGCCAACACTCTTCTGACAATGTTACCTGGAATTATGTGTCTTGGTTGTGCTTTGTGCAAAACAACACCAACTTCTCTTATAAGCGTAATCAAATCATGTGGATTAGTCCATCTAGTTGATATTACTCTCATCAAGAGATGTGAAATTTCCAATGCCGCTTCCTTGTCACTTTTAAACTGCCGGCGCTTCAACTGCGCAGCTACCGGCTCTATGATATTTGTCACTTCAGGAGTAATGTGACTAGTCATTTTTCGAAAACCTTTACTCCTTCTTATAATCTATAATTGTGAAGGCAATAAAAGTAAAGCCTTTATGAGAAGGTTGAATTTCTAGATAGTAATTTTTTTATTGAGAATAGAATATACATATAGTACAAAAATAGTCACAATCTGCGCTTACTGTAAAATCGAAATCTAGATAATTTCATCAAGAACAGTTTTTAAGTATTTAAATGAGTGACCCCAATGATAGAATTGATGAATGCTTAGACAGACTATACGCTGTCTCAGCTGACTTCAAAGTTTCAATGGAAATTATACAAAAACTAGCACAGCATTTACGACTCGAAACGTTTATTGATAAACATGCATATACAGTCAACCCCAACCCATTATTGCAACAGTTGAAGCCACAGAGACTCTCTATAGCGGGATCACTTATCCTAGTAGATATTGACTTTACGAGCGACAGTAAGGCAATCAATCTCTCATTGTCACTGGCTAACCAGGGTATGAGTATATCAGATGGACAAGCCGACAACACAACAATCAAAGAGAAAAGTACTCAAGAAAATGTTACCATAGTGAGTTTGGACTTAATGAATAATAGCACTATGTCCATCTTAAAGAAAAACAAGGATGAAGAGTTTTCTATTGCAGAGTCTATATTGTTTTCCAACTTGAAGGGGACAACGTTAGACAACTTTCCTGAAAATTTGAAATATTTGGCTACTTTAGATGGCCTTTCCACCAGTGATCTTAATTTTTTTGCATTTATCGACAGAGTCGGTGTTTTATTGAAGTCAATTCAATCATTGGAATCAGCCCAAGAAGACAATTGGGAGATGAAAGAAGGTCTAAGAAACAGCGTTGGTAACATTGTAGCAAATGACATAGATAGTTCATGTATAGGGTTATTTATCGAGTTTTGGAGAGATAACCGCTACTTGAATCACGAAAATGAAGTATCTGGGGGCTTGAATACTCCAATTGGCGAGAAACACAAAGCGTTGGTCACCGTGGAAAAAAGTTCTGCTACTGAAGAATTTAACTACTTAAGAGACAACAGAGAGGAAATATGGCAGTTGTTAAATTCTGCAGGAGATATGGAAAACTTTCGATTTACTTATGATATTACTAATGACAACCCAAATTATACATCCAAACCTGATACGAAGCTGTCGAACTGGATTATTAGATTAAGATTTCCAATTCCAATTTTCGTCCCTGAAATGTTACTCGAGTATCTTGGAGTTGAATATGAACATGATACTTCAAACGATTCCCTGAAAGATTTTAAATTATTTTCGGTTTTGAATGGAGGAAAAGATTTGAAGAAGTCAATCATTTCAAAAGGAAGAAATGTTGATATTACGTTTGCAACCCAATTTATGTCTCAATTTATTCCAGTAAGTTCAGTCACCTTGAAGAAAATTATCAATATTAAAGAATTGCTCCCAGCTTTCAGAAACTTTTTGGTAGTTACAAACTTGATGAGAAGTATAACCGGAGCAAATACTGAGAACAGCAAAGCAAATGGGACTCAAGCTGATCCTAACTCGAAAGTGTACGCGGATGAGCTTTCACATGATATGAAGAACAGATTAAAAGAATCTTTAAAGCTATCTAGTAATGTCACTGATGAAGAACTACTTGCCTTGAATGTCGTTAGTGATGGTGTTTCTAAAACCGTTATGACAAAAGATTTAAAGACTTTCATGAATGAACAGGAGGAGGAGGTAAGTACAGAAAACAACTCATTGATAATATCATTAGATGATGTTCTGTTCGAGTCAATAAATAAGGATGTTATCCTCTCCATATATGGAAACTTTGATAACTCTGCATTGTCCACGAATTTTAAGATAGAAAATGGTAATATAACAAAGGTACAAAATGAAAGCGACGCAATGGAAGTCGACGGAATATCTGATAAATTTGTCAAAGGATTGCATTTAACCGAAGACATTATTTCAACTTTAAATTATATATAAACTATATGTGTATGTACAAGCTAGACGTAATCAAATCTTAACTCCAATATGAATTGCTGCGACACCAAAGGTCAAATTCTCGTATCCTTGTTCTGGAACATAGAATCCAGCCTTTTCGATCATTGACTTAAACTCTTCTTGCTTAGGAAATCTTCTTATGCTTTCCACAAGGTACTGATATGAATCCCTATCATTAGCCACTAATTGTCCCATTAAAGGAAGAAGCGAAAATGAGTACGCTTGATATACGTAATCTAATAAAGCATTGTCCACTTCACTAAATTCGAGACAAGCAAAGATTCCACCAGGTTTTAAAACTCTATAGGCGGAGTCTAAACCAGCTTGGATATCAGTGAAGTTCCTTATTCCAAATGCAATAGTGTACACGTCCTTGGAGTTATCAGGTATGTCTTCCAATTTTTCACCATTTTGTTCGAGAAAAGAGACTCTATTAGAACCATCATTCCACTTACTATTTTGATACCTGACTTTTCCTTCCTTCAACATATCTGGATTAATGTCGGCTACTGTAATTGTGCTTGATTTATCATTGAACTTGGAAGCAGCATGATCCAACAATCCAAAAGCGATATCACCAGTACCACCTGCGACATCAAGAAACTGCAAAGGTTCATTGCTACCAGGTCTCATTCCCGCATCAAGTCTGTTAATGAAATGACTCTTCCATAAACGATGAACACCCATAGACATTATATCATTCATAACATCATATTTCGAGGCAACTGACGAAAATACCCCCTTAACTAAATCTTCTTTATCGTTCTTGTCGACAGTTTTGTAACCAAAATGAGTGGTTTCCTTTGGACTTGAACCGGAAGAGTATAATCTCATACCGTGCCCAAGAGAGCTTCTTGCTCTAAAGAGAGACCTCAATGCTATTCTCTGGTTCATTTGTATTTAGTTTCTAATTAAGAGAAATACTGAAGTTTCATATGTTATACAGCCAAAGTTAAAATCATTTAACCTCCTCAAATAAGGTGGGAACACTACATGCACTACCAATTTAATTTTTCAGTTATTCTTATACATTTTTCGTAACTATACCATTTATCTAAACATAGGTTAGGATAGACTAGCTAAAAGGAATATATTGGCACAGCTGAGCATAGGAATCACAAATTTTAATGATAATAATAATAATAGTAATAATAATAATTAATAATGATGATGTTAACAATCAAAAAATGTTTAAGCTTGAACGACTCTAACGGTGTTAGAGTGACCAGAACCTCTGGTCCAACCTTGGATGGTAACAATTGCATCACCCTTCTTGATGATTCCTAACTCAATAGCTTCAGAGACAGCCCATCTTAATCTATTTTCAACATCCTCTTGCCAGTTCTCAACCTTATCTAATTCGTAGACGAAAGGATACACACCTCTGTACAAGTGAGAGTATCTTGCGGCCCTGCCGTTTCTGGTAACCATCATGATTGGAACATTTGGCTTGTACTTAGAGACTAATCTACAAGTTAAACCAGAAGTAGACAAAACAACAATAGCCTTGGCATCCTGTTCGTAAGAAGCAGAAACAGCTGCAACGGCACAAGTTTCGGTAGTTGGAGTTGGCTTTCTGGCCATTGATCTGATTTCATTGTGCAATGGCAAGTAAGCAATTGCCTTTTCAGCAATAAGAGCAGTGTTGTGCATCATGGAAACAGCCTCAAATGGATAGTTACCCTTGGCAGTTTCACCAGATAACATAACACAATCAGCACCATCTAAAATAGCATTACCGACATCAGATACTTCAGCTCTGGTTGGTCTTGGATTGTAAGTCATAGATTCCAACATTTGAGTAGCACAAATAACTGGCTTGGCAGCCAAGTTACACTTAGCAATCAATTGCTTTTGAACAACAAAAACTTGTGGAGCTGGGATTTCGATACCCAAGTCACCTCTAGCAACCATAACACCATCAGTTTCAGCCAAAATATCGTCGAAGTTGTTAACACCTTGTCTGTTTTCAATCTTGGCAATGATTTGGATATCCTTTCCATCTTCACCCAAAACAGATCTGATGTGTTTGATATCTTCACCGGATCTGATGAAAGAAGCGAAGATCATGTGAACACCGTTCTTGACACCAAATCTAAGATCAGCCTTATCCTTATCAGACAAAGCTGGTAAATCAACATCAGTACCTGGTAAGTTAACACCCTTGTGAGAGGAAATTTTTCCGGCATTGACAGATTTGACTTTCAAAGTCTTTTCATCTAAGACTTCTAAAACTTCAAATGAAAGAACACCATCATCTACATATATGTACTTACCGGCTTCAATGACCTTGGTGATATTCTTGTAGTCAATGAACATAATTTCATCGTTAGACTTGTGAAGATAAGCATCGTCGGTGGTGAAAATCATTTCGTGACCTGGTTGAATTGAGTAGTCCTTATCATCAATAGTAGTACCAGTTCTGATCTCAGGTCCCTTGGTATCCAAGGCAATAGCCAATGGTCTACCCCTATACACTTCTTCAGACTTTCTGGCATTGTCAACGACGCTTTGATGGTATTCGTAAGAGCCATGAGAGAAATTCATACGTACAATGTTCAAACCTGCTTTTCTCAACTTAACCATAACATCAACATTGTTAGTTTTTGGTCCAATGGTACCAATAATGGAAGAACGACGTAAAACCTCATCTGGGGTATCCTTAGTGTTTAATTGTGTCAACCAAGACAAAGCTGCGTGAGACATCTTTAAGTTTCTTTTTTACTTTCCTTTACTGCTGTATTTAAGATGTTAAACTTGAATACTATTCTTCTAGTAGTTGTGGTCTAATATGGATCTTTAAGTTGATCTGTATTACTTTCTACCAATATCTATTACTATTTTAAACAGTAAAAACACCAATCCCTGATTGCTGTTATAAGATTAAATTTGCCGATGCTTACTATTTTTTTTAATACTATATATACTATATTTACTGTTAATAAATTTTTCACCCAAAGGACTGTCGGGGCCTTCTCCGGTTGGGAGTGAGCCGGTCCAATTTTGTGACGCAAACGATAAGAGATCAGTTCGCGATCATCTCTAAGTTTCAGTTAGCTAGTAACAAAAATTTAGTTGAATGGCATAATAGAGTTAGTGCAAAACGAGAGGGAATGAAGGAATGCCATTACCATCTCATCTGCTATTGGTATTATCACCTGTGACAACCACTTCATCTACTGTTAACTACTCTTAGCAACTCCATCCCAGTAATATGCACTCTGCTATATGCGATTCTTCCGGTGATGATAACCTTACCGGTCGGACCGGAAATTTCTTCCCACTGAGTCTAGCGGGGTTGCTTTAGGGTGCCCTTCATAAGAGCCCACGGAGTCCTTAGTGAATACGTTAAAACTAACTAATTGCGGACGTGAGGACCGCGAGGAGGGGTTGTTAGTCGGTGAAAGAGGTCGCCGACCGAATGTTACTGGTTAATGAAGGAGCTATCGCGAAAATATTCCAACAATAAAGAGCTGGGCTTTGGTGGGAACGGCTTCTAGGGAGGTGCATTCTTTCAAATGCAATGTTCTCTTTCTACCACACCTACTTTAGACATCATCCTAGACACCACTATGTAGTGTAGTTCGATATACCTTAACCTCTCTAACGGCTATTAGAATGTATAAACGATAACGGCTAGTACGTTTTGTTGCTACACTATCCGACTAGCCTACCAGATAGCTTGACTTCCTGGTCTATGTGTTACCAGCTTATTTTCTAGTAGCGAGGAAGGGGGACACTGGATGCAGCAGCGCTCCGTAAGTAAATCAGATGAAAATATAATGATGGCTTCGGAGTGATGGCGCCGAGCGTACCAACGGCTAGTGGCGGCTAGTAGCGGGAATGCCGTTCCACATTGGCTCGCTTTTGCAGCACTGACATTTTTCTAAGATGGAGTATCGCGATTTCATGAGTCTCAATATTTAATAGTAAATATAGCGGCATCACTTGAAGTCAATAAATAAATCAAAGGCAAGGCAAAATGGTGGTGCCAATAGTAGCCGGAATAGGGATAACAGTGGCTGCGCTTACCGTGAAGTCCACTTTGTCGGCATACAGAAAGTTCATATATCTTACACCACAGATGATTGCCTCATTGAACAACATTCAGCTCAGTAGAGAAAATAAATTGGACACAAGACATCCTCACTACGAACAACACAAGAGGATCCTTAAAGAGTTCCCAGCGAGGGAAGGTTTTATGGAGAAGATGACAGAACAGGAAGCACTTCAGATAATAGGCATCAAGCCGAATGAAATTACTCGTCTTCATAAGAATGATTTGAGAAAACGCTATAGAGACTTAATGGTGGCAAACCATCCAGACAAGCAAGGAAGTGTATACCTCACGCAAAAAATCAACCAAGCAAAGGACTTGCTCGAGAAGAGCTACTTATTTAACGACGAAAAATGATACATCTATTTATTTAATGACATTTGCATAAAAAATGGGATATATATGTGCATGGCGAGGTTTACTGAGATTCAATTTGGGTAGCAGCTTTCTGGGCCTGATCTTTGCCGCCCTCGAAATTTTCCCTGATTCTGAGATAGTGGTTGAGTTCGTCCACACTGACACTAGGGATCAAGCTGGCTTGAGCCTTTTCAAAGTCTATCATTTTCACGACAACACTCGTATCTTCTGATGTAGCAACATTATCAAACCACCAACGAATAGAAACATGCTCTTTACCTTGTTTGTCTAAACTTTTGTTGAATTTATCAAGTTTCGCATCAATTTCTTGAGATATTCTGGTCATTGCATTCAACATAGAATCAGAGCATAAGGCATAAAAATCTGCACCTGTCAAAGTAAACGAACAATTTTGGGCAATTTTTTTCAAGTTCACATTTTCATCCAAATCAAATTTTCTAGTCAAAGCTTCTAGTATCTTAAATTGTTTCTCGTCTGTGTCAGATATACCCAAATACAACATTTTATCAAACCTACCAGGACGTAACAAGGCTTCATCTAATAAATCCGGTCTATTTGTAGCACCTACCACGAATACACCATCACCGTCACCACTACTCATACCATCTAATTCAGCCAAAAGTTGAGAAACAATTCTATCCATAACACCCCCAGAATCACCTTGGTTACCCCTCTTAGGAGCTACTGAATCCAATTCATCAAAAAAAATGACACATGGTTTTGCATCTCTTGCCTTCTGAAAGACTTTTCTTACATTAGCTTCAGATTCACCAATATACATATTTAATAATTCAGGACCTTTGACACTGAAAAAATTCAATGAGAAATTTGAAGCAATTGCCTTAGCTAAGAGTGTTTTACCAGTACCCGGAGGGCCATAGAATAGAATACCACTTCTCTTTTTTAAGCCATTGTTGAATAAATCTGGATGCTTTAATGGCATATCAATAGTATCAAGGATTTCATCTTTAACCAAATCTAAACCACCTATATCTTCCCATTTAACATTCGGAATCTTAGGTGCACCTATGGAATCACTAAATTGATTTCTAGCATCATTGATTGCAGCATTAAAGTCCTCTGGTAAAATGACAATACTTCCACCATTTCCAATTCTCATCAACTCCATCAATGTAACACTAAATTTCTTAGCCAACATGGTCATTCTTCTGACTGCAAACTTCTTGGCATTGTTCACAATTGAAACCAAATCAAGCGGGTTCAAACCTGCGGATTGTAATGATAAGGATCCAAAGCTAATATCACTTCTTACTGAAAAGCGATAACCTAAACCACTATTGTTATGCAAATGACTATTAACCAAAAATTTGAATAGTTCTCTTCTTTCAAGCTCACTTGGGATTGTAACATCAATCTTAAAATTAACTGCCAGCTTCAAACTATTATTCAATTTATCAAAATCATTACAACTCAATACAATTATGACACTGCTAGGATAATTTTTAAGATAAGAATTTAATAGTTTAACAACACGCAATGAAAGCGATGTATACAAGTTAGCGTTTTGGTCATTAATATTCTTTTCCACGCAGAGGTTCTCGATGTGCTTTAAGTATATGACAGTCACACTTGAAGAGGAGTTCGGTGGATAATTGTTTAATATCTTGTCAATTTTTCCTGTTAATAAACCCATGGTTTTCAATTCCTGACCTGGATTGATTATTTCGTTACAATCTAATTCTAATAAATTAAGACCAAGCTCCAATGATAAGCTTCTTACTAATGTCGATTTTCCAGCTCCTCTAGTATATGAGTTCAAAAGAATGACCGTATTAAGACTTGTGTTCAAGCTTGTCTTCAAAACTTTCTTAAATTCACTAACGTAGGAGAATTCTTTTGATTTATCATACTTATTATAGTTAAAAACTGGCGGTAAGTTCAAATATGAATGCCAGTTGTAAAACTCATTAGTAGGCAATCTCACGAATTCAATACCAGAAGAAACCAATTTGGTTTTAGTTGAATCAATTAAATACTGACCAGTACTCAGAAGATCATTTCCCCCAACAATATCCACAATTTGAAACCACGCTATGGAATCAGGATTTCCTATAGGAACAGTATCATCATCTGACTCTATCTCAAACATAGTCTTGGCCAATATCGAATCAATAATTACTGGAACATAGTCACCAACCTTGATACATTTTAATTGTGAATTCAACAAATATTTCAAATTGGAGAAAAAATGTTGCTGGAATACCTTATCCATTGTGATTGATGATGCTATTCTGGAAATGGTTACTTCTTGGGCAACGGGGATTGCAGCAGACAATAAGGCATTTGGGTCTTTCAAAGGTTTGATTTTCAAAGTTGAATTGTAAGTCAAACCTAAATTAATTGAAAAGATTGGAGATAGGTATAAATAACCTGTCTTCTGTTCTGTTGGTTCTACTAGTGTAAAAATCTTCACAAAATAACTATCACCCGCATCCGTCACAATATTAACCGTATCTCCATTAAAAATTGGGAATTTGAGCTTCGCAATATCATCAGAACGAATGAAAACAAATAGTTCATTATCCTCTTTCAGCCAATCTATCGGAACATTAGATATCATAACTTTTTTAGACAAGAACTTCACAGGAAATGGTTCACTTGTCATATCCAATACATCATGTGTAAGATAATTAGACAAACTGAGCCCTGGATCAAAATCCGAATCTATATGGTCATCAATGTCATCAGCCAAAGTCTCGTCTTCATCCTCTAAATCATCCAATGATTGTGCAACCTCGCTACTGTCATGTTTGATAAAAATGATTTCTGTATTGGTGTCAATCCTTCCCTGACTTACTGGCTCACAGAGTTTGACTTCTCCATTTATAGACCTAATAAGATCACCAGTATTAACAATTCGACTGCGTAGGAACTTTGAGGAGAACTGACTTCTAACAACTTCTTGAGGTTCATTACCAAAAATAGAATACATGGTTTCGGGAATCAAAACAAATATGCGCTCCAATAATGGGATTTTGGAAGAGTCTATAGACTCTATCAAGCAATCGTTGACAGTGATTTGATTCCGAAGCTTCTGAAAACTGCTCTTGTTCAAAAACCTCACAACATTACCTCTCCTTCCTGGCTCGATAGAATTAACTCTATATAAGTTGAATTTCTCAAAATATTCTGAGCCAATCAACTTTATAAGCACATACTTATCGTCAACATTCTCTTCTCCAGGAAATATTGTACTAAAGAGTTCTTCTGAAAGTTCTATCTCATCGTATCTATTTAAATTGAAGTCACTGACAATCTCAATACTACCATGAGCAGAAATTGATGTTACCTCAGATTTCGGTATAGATGCTGATATCATATTACAGTATTTGCTTCAGCTATTCCCATCAATAATTTTCAATACAATTTCTTGTGTTCAGCTAATTGTCTGACCTATATACATGTATTTACTTGGTATTTGAATACCCGCAGAAATCTACCTCGGACCTTCGCAGAATATTTTTGTGGGGTCATAATGACTTCAGGAATATGAACAAAAGCTTTACCCGAATATAAAAGTGTAGTCAAGCCAATGATCATGCTTGTGTCAACACTCGTTAAAGACAAAAAACTTCAAATCAAAGTTAGAGGGACATGTAGTTTATGAGATAATGTAGGACGAAATCTGAAACTACAAAGAACACGAACATAATAACGAATTACAAATCAAAGCAAGAAAACCACAGTCAGAATGAGGCTTTAATACTTATCCTGCTGTATCATGGTATTTTGATTTTATTCATTTAATGAAAACTTAATCACAGTTGTCAACAAATGAAAAAAGATAGATCCTGAATTTTGGACAAAACAAAAATATGTACTCCAGTAATGATCCTACAACCGCAAGTTTTTAATTACTTAATAAGCACATGGAGCTGAAAGCAAGCTTCGTATGAATAATTTCAGATTTTGATTTCAATTCAACTATTTTGATACTACTAGCTCTTGATTTTTTCATACAGATCGAAATTACCCGCACTGCATAAACTAATATAAGGATGGGATTTGTAAAAATTTGCTTCTTTCCCGTCTCAATAAAATAGAAGCTGTAATTGATATGGGAAGGTAAGTGTAGTTACTACAGAGGACTTGGATGTCAATGGAACAATACTCCCAAGACATGAGAATATGCTTGGAGTTTTTTCGAAGAAGATGAAAAATTTCCTATTTTTTACCAAATTGAGAGCTGCTTGGAAGTCGTTACCGTTTTGGCTAACATTAGCTTCTGTTGCAATGAAGTGGTATTTTGTCATAGTTACACTGATCGAAAGCCATTGATATTGACTCCTCATGTTGAAGTCAGGTTCATTCTTTACTAACTGATATAGCTTTTACTAGCCTTATACCAGCAATGGATAAGTTTCTTGCTGATTTCTTTCAAAGAAGAGATGTACAAGATAGAATCAGTAGTCCCTTTCAAATACAATTTCAATAATATGCCACTTTCTTGGTAACTTCCTTTGTAGAGAACTGACGTAGAATAGAGTAAGTACTACAAGCTCATTGACAAATCGCGATGATACATATGTATTGACTAGTGTATTACTTATACATTATGGTGGAGAAATTATATTTAAGCTTCATCTTCGTCAACAACAACAGTTTGCAAACCCTTAGCAGATGGGACGTTAACTGGTTCAACGAAAGCGAACAACTTTTCCTTAGCATCTTCTTCATCGTTTCTCTTTCTGGAGATTCTCAATCTCAATCTGTAGTCAACACCTTGGACACCTCTCTTCCAGAGGGCAACATTCAACTTTGGGTCCAATCTGACATCAGTGGTACGCATGTGCAAAGTAGCGAACTTCTTGATTTCCTTGACAGCCTTTGGGGCTCTCTTCTTGAAGTGGACACCATGCAACTAAAATTATGTTAGTATTTGAAATGAACAAAGGAAAAGCTATTAGCTTAATGAAATGAACAGAAACTTTAGGATATTTTAGGAAATACAGAATAGTTACTCTTACTCAATTGAATAATCAAGAATAAATCCTCTAAACCCTCAAATTTAAGAACATCCACATATATATATTTGATTATGTTTCAAAATGTCTTTTTGGTTCAATATGAGACTACCCCTGTATTTCAATATCCAAGTCTATGCCTTTGAAATGCTGTAGTGTTTGGTGTTTGGTGTTTAATTTCATAGCTATCTTGAATCTCAATTTCAATCTTTCAAGGTGCAAGTGGATTGAAACCATCTTCAGTTCTGTTTCTTTTAAACAAATGTATCCATACATCTCTTTAGTTTTGTCACTTCTCTCGAGCCTCTTATTAGTTCTAAAGAATAATATTTCAATCATCTCATCCTCTAACCAGACACCACAACATCACCAAGCCTATTCATTTACATGTATTTATAACATACCCTCTTGTGCAAGTTGATAGTATATTCACGGGTAACAACGTCTTGCAAAGCCATTTTCGATACTTTATCTACCTGTTTATGGTTTTTTTAAAACTAATTGATTTTTCAACCTTTAGTATGAAGTGAAAAAATCTTTGCATTGGTGTCTACAGCGAAAAATTAATTTTGTGTAACCCAATATAAAACGTGTAAACTCCAAAATACAAGCTAGGGTTGAAACCCTCAAATATTATAAAGATTCAAAATGTACGCACTATTTTCATAATGGGCCTATATATTGTGATTGCCATATACTGAGGTTGCAGCAATAAGATTTAGCCTTTGAGGCCAAAATTGTAACAGATAATTGCTTCTAGGATGAGTGAATGCAAGGCTTAAGCCGATCACTAATTTGTTTAAATGATATATATCAAGACAATATGAAAAGAAGAGTCTTTATTCAAGCCCATATACTTTCTGTACGTGTGAGGGCCACTGTCTCGTAGTGTAATGATAGAAGTATTCAATTGTAGACTCAATCAGATCAAGGGATCTCGGAACCTCTATACCTGACTTGAGTACATGTCCATTACTCGATTCTTGTAACAGAAACCCAAATCGGTTTACAAGATCCCACACGCCCAAGGTGGAGCAAATGATACGTGTAGATATATCCCCTTTTCGAATAGCATCATTTAGGTCATCAAGAGAGAAGTTCTCCGGGGGTAATTCTGCCATGGTCTCTTTTTCGTTTGAAAATGAAAGACGTGGAGATATAGTGCTCAACACATGATAAAGGGTTCTCTTAGATTCTATATTGACTTTTGAGAAGAGATCAGTGTATTTCAGCACCCCTGATTTGTCATTCTGAAGTACCAATCCGTTAACAATGATATATATTAACAGAATATTAGAGTAGTAGTTGTTGGAGTTTCTTTCTGGGTATTCTTCAAGTTCACGCCTTATTGACCCTAATAAGTTGAACAAAGTCAAGTAGTTTTTATTAATAATTAAAATAACGATAACATCAAAGCTCAAATTATGTAACTTTTCATATATAACACTGCTCTCGTGTTTCAATCTGAGCTGATACGTCAACTTATATAACTCGTTCACCAAATTAAGATTAGGTATAGACTTCAACCTTACTAAAAGAGTGAGTAGGTTATACCCTAGCACTTCATCGTTATTTTTAGGTAGTGGATAAATAGGGCGTAAATCAGATGTACTTGAAGCTGTGGTGTTATCATTCTCACTTAGATATAATGCATTGTTTAAATTTATAGCCTCTTTTTTAGCCTCATTCAACCGATTGCAAAAAAGAAGCAAAGTAAGCCTAATTTCCCATAACTTCAATGTATGCTGTAAGCTCAATTGAGGATCTTGAATCAAGTACCATGTCTCATCTATCAAGCTTGTATTGTCAATTGAGTCGGATAGCAACACTTCTTGAAAATCCTTTATGTTCCTTCCCGAGACAGGCTCAGTAGGAGAAACTAAAAATAATTCAATCAGAGATATAGTTTCTTTTGTTATCATCAATTATATTCTTTGTGTTTTAAACCTGATATATAAAAACAATTTGTTACTGATAATGAGAATTAATTTACTATTTTGAAAAAAATAGTTCCTGATATCGTGTTTCCCCATACCCCCTAACTTTTATCATTCATGCACAGGGCAGCCGGTTTCACCTATTAGTAACCTGAATATTTCAGAAAGACCATTCTATGAAATGTCTGACCATAATAACCTTTTACAACGAGCTAAACTGAATCAAAGGGAGCTGTTAGCTAGATCAAAAGCCTTATCAGATGAACTTGCAAAAACCCTAGCAGTTCTATTCGATACTAGTGATAACGAGCTAATCGCGAAGTACTCTACTATACTTCAACTCAATGATCAAATCAATTCTCAGTTGAAGCAGCTATATGAAAAACATGAAGTGTTATCTACTGACAAGGCTAGACTTCAAAAATTAATAGCAAGATTGACGCAAAAAAGAAATATGTCAGAGGCTTTTGAAAGTTTTCAAAGAAGAATGGAGGCTGCTGATCAGAACTTACGAATACTTGAGACGACTCTTAAAGTTGTCAAAAGTAACAGAAATGAAGAAATGTAATTACGAACACATTTATATGTTCAAATATGATATGAATGAAAAAGCTGTTAAATTATATAGTTCGTAAATTACCTCATGCCAAGCCCTTAGCTGCTCTTTCCCACTTCTCTTCATCCACCCAACCACAGTTGATCACTTTGATTAAATCAGAGAGGTTTATTCTTTTGTCATCCTTAAGTAGCTTCCCTTTCACAATTAGATTATTATAAATCTTGATATACAAGTCATTCAGAAGATGGCTAACAGGCAGCTGGTCTATCCTCTGCTTTATATCTTCCTCACTATTCTTTGGAGTCGTCCAGAGATTTCTACGAATATTCCATAGTCGCTCTCCTATATTTACAGGATAAGAATGCAAGGTTGATGATGATTCAGTAGAGCTTCCCGAAAGCTCTTTAGATTCGTATGCCTTCCTGAGCTTGTAAACATCTAAGTCTGTATAGGATATCCCGTCCTCCATTTCACTATTCGTGTCACCGTCATCGTTGTTCATATCAATAAGTCGTATCATATCATCAAGTTTGCATCTACCATTATCAGCAGATTCCAGTCGCTGGCCTTGGCTACTCTCTTCTTGCGTCGCTTCGGCCATCTTATCTAAGCTTCTGTATTTTTGAAAACCCTCTAAAAATTTTTCCTCACTTGCAGTGTAGCCTCGGCTTGACCTCATGAGATGTTCTAGGGTCTCGTCTGAGCTTTGATCCTCAAATAGATATACTGTTTCGTCAGGGACAAATATATCCTCAGAGAAAGACTTAACCTTTAAAAGGATCAAGTTAAGCTCTAGTGAAAGCTTTTTGAAAAAGCCTCCTATTCCTCTCTTGGATTTTTTAATTTTGGTCTTCAACTCTGGTCTGTCCTGACTTCCTCGCGATTTCAGATTCTTTTGGCTCAAGTTAACCTTAATTGGTGAGGTTGTTACTGCTGTAACCTCATGAGTCATCAAACTAGTCGGACCTGATTGTCTCTAACTTCAGTTGGCTTCGTATTTATGTTGCTCTAAACCGGAACCTTGAATACAAAATTTTTAAAATTCTTGAAGACTGCTATGTAACCCCGGAAGCTTAACGGTACTTTAAAGTTTCAATCTACTTATTTTAAAAACGTTTTACCTTAGACTTTAATCCATTCCATTAAAGCCTGTTACTTATCCTTAGATAGATAAGAGTGATTGTTATACACATGTAAAAGCGTAGTCTAAACACAATGACCTTTTAGTGACAGTAGGGGTAAGTGTATGCAGGTAAATCCCATTAGGACGTAATGAGCATTGCATAAATTGTTCATTAAAAATGATGAGTGGAACCCCGGATATAGAGAGTACATTTGACTATCTTCTATTTAGTAACATATAGAAATACACTTACAAACGTCCATAGATCACAAGCAACAAGAAACATAGCATGGAAAGCTGCGGTTGCAAAACTTTGCCTATGTTGCTTCAGCAGCTGGCTTATCGGCAGCAGATCCATTAGCTTCTTTATCGAGCTGTTCGTACTTTTGTTTAAGCTTTCTGTAATAATCATAGTCGAAATGCCAACCACCTTGGTTCGCGAGTTCTTGTTTGAATGTGAAACTGTCGTTTGCCAACTCAAGCTGATACTGTTTGAAGATCTTTGTATCCTGCAAATAAGCACCATAATTTTCCCACTTAACATTGTAGATAGCTATAGATAAGCCATCGTGCCTTCCACTCAACCAAGACCGAGAATTAACACCATTTGCAAAATACCCACGGTATTGTGGTAACGAAGGTAACAACAAAACTTCAACAGAAAGATCTCCCACAAAATCATCGTCTTCAGCACCTAGAGGTTTAATCACATCAGATGACTTCCAATTGCTGTTCCATGTAGACAAGTCTATTGTATGATTAAAAAGACCTTGATGCACCAAAATACATAATACGTCAGAGTCATCCGTATAAACTCCACTGGCACCTCCCCACAAATTTCTTTTCTCGAGATACCCTCCATTCGATTCGATTGAATCTCGATATAACTTGATAAATCTGTAGGGAATTTTTATTTCAAGAATTGAATTAATGTAATCATTGGGGAAAGCAGGGATGTCTGGAATATATTTGGTATCAGCCTTGAACAGTTTATCTTTTAATTTTTCAGCATAACTTTTCTTGATCTCAAGGAACCTTTCGTGATGCTCTGGTTTTAACCCTGATAACAGTTCCGTCTGTAAAGTCAACCAATTCGTTGTGGGGTTGAATATTATTGTTCCCAAATTGTATCGTTCTGGAAAGTAGTCTTTAATTAATTCAAAGATTGGTTTAGTGTCTAAAACCACGGGCGGCTTTCTTGGAGCTTTACTTCTATAAGCAGAGACACCGGTCACAGAGTCAGAATTCTCTTTACTATTTGATTCAATCCTACCATCTTCCTTTTCAGACTCTTGAGTTACAATTTCCTTACTATTATTCAGTTTTTCGTTACCGTTTGTATCCTTTACAGCTGTGGTCTCTCTGACTGCATTTTCTTTATCATCTTGTGAATTATGATGATGGTGATGATGATGATGATGATGAAGATGGGGATTCGAATGCGAATGTGTTCCGTGGTGATGATGGTGATGGTGATGGTGATGATGAGAGTGTGGATTAGCATTACCAGGCGCTTCATGATGGTGATGATTTGTGGGTCCCAGGAGGTGTTCATCAGAATTCTTTTGTTCATCTTCTACAGCATGAGATCCCTTCACTGTCTCTTCCCCTGCTGGTATAACAGTCTTAGTGGTATTGGATACTTCACTATCTCCAGATTGAGTTCTACCTTGGGAAACGTTATTATTTGTTGTTTGTAAATCTATTTTATCAGCTGGCCCTGAAGATTCCTCAAGTTTCACTTTTTTGTCAACATGCAAATCATTATTAGGCTTTTCATCCAAATCAGCATTTAGGAAGTTAGCTATTCCCAAATTTGACGCTGATGGTAATTGTCCTGGTTTGGGAACATGGTTCGATAAGAACGATATTGGAGGAAGTTTGAAACTTCCACTATAGCTCGCACCAGAATTAGCATCTGATGATTCATTGGGTTTATTCGATGAAGACATACTACCTCAGCTGTTCACGTCGACTCAGTTATTGATAGTGTTTGTTTAAAACATCGCCATATAATATATTGACCCTGACACGACTATGGCAATATGGAGGTTTTAAACATAGATATTTGAGAACTTTGTATATTATCAATCGGCCATATGAGCGACATCAGCAGCCTTTTGAACAGTAACAGCTTTTTGGCAATGAGATAATATTATCCAAATGCTATTGGCAACACTTGTTTCGAATACAGTCCAGGTACTGACGATCATTCGATAACATATAGCCTGTCAGATGAACAAGATACAGTAAATAATTCGACAACTTCAACTACACAAGTTAATGTACATGATTGACTTAATTGTTGAAGAATTTAACAAGGACGTTCAGGGTGATGGTAAGATCGATCATATTGGTACCAAAACATAAATCTCTGCCATCGTTTCACAGAATATCACCAGTAGGTCATGTAGTACCAAAATTGAGACATACAAAGATGATCCAATAGAGATCTTGACGAGAGGGCACTGTAACTTCAACGACCATTGTGAGAATAGTGCCATTAACGTTTGTCCTTAGTGTAGATCATATTAGGGTTCGTAAAAGCAGGGAATAAAATGCTAAAATTAATTATGAAGACAGCTAAAAGTGCTATTGATATATAGAGGGCAAGGTTATAGAATAAGCCAGCTATAGGGATATATCATGGTGCTAACTTCAATTGTACGTTAAAGTTATTATTGTAATCGTCATATGCTGAACACCCATTATGAACTACATCATTGAGTCAAGGTATAAATAGATTTAAAATGATTTTATCATAAAGTAACCCACAATTAACGTATTAAATTAATATAGTAAGAAAAAAATGTTTAGGAATGCAAAAATATATATTACATATGCTATTTGAGTTTTTGATAACATCCATAATGAACAACATTGTCATTTTTGTCAGCAGCCAAAATACTGTAACCCAAGCTCTTGTTGCAAATCTTACAAAGTCGCTTTCCAGATTCAATAGGATATCCTTTACTTCTAATAGTTAGTATTTTATCTTGTAACTTAATCAGTCCTACTTTGTATAACTGACTAAACAACCTAGAATCATGTAACTCATCTGAAGTATCTATCAAATCATCGACTAAAAACTCAGAAATCTTGGACAAAGGGAATGAATCAGGTAATGCTGTTAAAGTAGTTAAATCCGACATTTTTGAACCCTGTAAGGTTAGAAGTGTCTGTATCCTATCCTCGTTCTCATCAGCATTGACCAAAAGATCTGCCAAAAGTTTATGCAAAAGTGATTCACCAAGTTTCTTATTGCCAGGAACTCTATATATATCAGAGGAGTACTTCATTGCAAGTTCTAAGTCTTCTAACTGATTGAAACAGACATCAATTGCCTTTTCATGTTCACCTAGTCTTTTATAGACGAACACGGTTAGTCTGAGATACTCATCCTTGTCCTTAGGAATATTCTTAAGGACTGTCCAAGGCTCATAAACGTTGGTATTCTCGAGTAATTTGTACAATTTGTTATAGTACACTGATTCAGATAGGTTCTCTATTTGATGTGTCTTTTGCAAATACAATAAAGCAAGCTTTGTATGGAATTTGGGCTTGTGTTTTTTCTTATCTGGGGTGTCAATGACATCACTTTCAAAGATAATCCATTCTAAGTACCTGATTCCCAAATCGCTGTCTTTAATATCATCTAGAAGAAATGCCAACACTTTAGGAGAATCATAACTCTCACATTCATAAGAGTCATTCATAAATATCAATTCGCAATTATATTTCAGATTTTTCTTGTCTTCTTGAAGTATCCAACGAGAAAATTCAAAAATTAATTCTAACAGCAGGTCTGATAACTTTTGAAGATATTGTATAGAAAGCCCGGGCCCTGATAAGAAATCATCCAAGTCGTCACTGTGATCTTGAACTTTCTCATGACTGAGTTTATAAAGCATTTGTAACGCATCTCTATGTAAATGTCTCCCATAATAGAAGTCTAACAACTCCTTTATGAACACTGGCAGGTTCTCATTATGACTGTGTAGATCTCCGAGCAAATACTCATTAACAACAGTAGCATTACAATGGTTATTGGGTAAGCGTAAAAGAGGTCCTAGCAACATTAGCTTAGTGTGGAAATAACATAAGAATAACGTAGTATCAATATCTTCAGCAATTTTCTTTATCTCCTTTTCTAAATCACTTCCCGAGATATTTGGATAAATATCGAAAATGGTGATTTTTGTTCCTTTCCAATCTATTGATGAAGTAGGAGAGCTCAAAAAATTTGAATGTATCCTTCTTTGATCTGTTAAATAAACGATCAAACATTGTACAGCTTTTCTAAATTTTCTGATATCTTGTGATTTGGATAAAGCACTATTACGTTGGGAGAAATGGGTTCCAGTCGATCTTAAGCTTTGGTGCTCAGGTACTTCGTTTTCAGTACCTGATTCCGAAAGAGGTATACCTTTTACTGAGAGAATATCCTGAACCGATATTCTCTTTACTGCGTTGTGGCTATAAGAGCTGAGGCTGATATTTTCTGCATCTATCGGAACAGCACTGTGAAGGTAATTTGAATGAACAAACTCCGGAAAGAGCTCAAAGACTTCGGGATATGATATTAGCCATTCCGAGCAAATTTCCACAAGGGATTCGTGATATCTTGAATAAGATTCAAACAAGAATAGCGCCTTTGTTGTATACAAATAACGCAATATTAATTGTTTTCTCTTATTTGAATCCGTCTTGCTATTGCTGAAAAACTCTTCCGAAGAATCTAGCTTTGAAACCAATGAGATGGCTTTTTCAAGGCCAATAAACTTGAGATCATTATTAGGGTCTCTTGCAGTTTTGAATGAAGAGTCTTTTCCACTCAAGGTCAAATATTGATCAATTTGCTTTTGGATACACAATACCTGAAACTGAAGTATGTCTGTATTTGAAGATATAAATATAGACTCCTCTTCATGAGAAACATGTATCAGGCTAGTATTTAAACTATGATTGAATTTCTGTATGCGATAGCCTGTCTCAAAATCAATAACTTCTAGCCTCTTGTTATAGACCACCAAAAGGTATAACGGATGAATAAATGTAATGTACAATGGGGTAATTGGAAACTTTACAGGACAAGGCGAGATATTAGAATTCACACCTTCAATGGTTAGTATTGCTACCTGATTATCCTTTATGATAAACACTTTATCATCTGATAATCTTATGATCCATGTCCTAGGTCCGGATGATGACAATCCAAAATAGCTAAAGGAAGTGCTGTTATGAAAGTTTGTCAGATTTGTCTCATCTAATACTAAAGGCAGTATAAAATAGTCGCGGTCCATGTCTACTAACTCGAAATCATTTGCGAAGGAAACTATTATATAATTCAACTTTTCATTTGACAAGGCACCTAGTGACTTAATTTTATCCTTGAATGCCAATTCCTTTATCTTTTCAACCACAAATATATTTCTAGATTTCTTCTTAAGTTGATAAATATGCAATTTCTTCTTGACGCTTCCAATTATATATTTTTGGCCGCGTACAGTAACCGTATTAACATCAGTGTAATATCTGAGCCCATCAAGGGTACCTATAAAGCTCAAATGAGTACCAACACGCTCATAAACATCAATAGAGTCACCTTTGGCTACCACAATGACGTTTCGATTGTCTCCTTCAAGCATTTTGATGCAGAAAATACGGTTAATAGGACTTGTATCTTTAGTGATGTTTTTGAATGTCACATAAAGCCTTATATCCCGGGGTTGATTGTTATTGGTATATTGGAAATTCACTTCATTTGGGTGCTTATTAGGTGAAAATGAAGCCGGGTGCTTGTCACCATTATCGTTATTTTTTTCAGAAGGTATATTATAGATATTCAAGTCACCATTTGCAAACCCCACGAATAACTTAAAATTGAAATAATGAATAGCAGAAATCTTATGAGACGAAGACAAGTATACCTTATTAGAAGGGGTTACTATATCTATATTCATTTTGTTGAATGTGGATCCCACGAGGATTCTTGACTTAAATTAAATGAATACTGTTTGCTAGTAGGTTATGAAGTAATACTACATTTCTACATATGTGACACAAAAACGATGCGACTATCTACACTTTTACCCTCCAAACTAATTGTATATTATAGTGCGATTATACACTGTTCAAGAAAGTTATGATTCCTGAACAATATTTGACTAGATCGTCCAATTTTTCATTACGCTCTGAGTTTAACTCTGCCCATGTATCAAGAGCTACTTGAAATTCAGTCTCCCTCACATTATAAATAACGTCACCATGTGCTTTTGTAAACATGGCAAAAAGAGATTGATAAATATCAAAATCTTTATTAGACCTAACACCTTGACTAATGGCCTTTACAAAATTTGTTATT
Source organism: Priceomyces medius (assembly GCA_030570455.1). NCBI lineage: Eukaryota > Fungi > Ascomycota > Pichiomycetes > Serinales > Debaryomycetaceae > Priceomyces > Priceomyces medius. Next base: position 630,781 of record JAJLVV010000003.1, on the reverse strand, counting down.
TCAGTTAAAGGCGGGAATGAACTCATAGATCTTATTTCCAAATCAAGTGTTGAAGGAGCAGCTGCAACCAAGTAGCTAAGAAACTTTGTGAAGTTGTTCTGTTCTCCACCTTCTCTCAATAATCTGGTGAAATCAGACTCAAAGGAAAGCTGAGAACCCTCCTTGAGTTTCATAAGCCTACTCGACTCTCGCTCTTGTACACTTTCCTCTTTTTGTTTGACTTGACCCTCAGCTTCAGATGCTCGATCACCAACTGCATCACCACTTAAGGACAAAAAGAATGGAGCACTTTTAGGCTTTTTGGGAGCCTCCACGGGCTTGTTGCGCTTCTTAATGATGTCCAAATGCAATAAAGTCGAGTATTTAGATCTGGTTCCCGTTGATAAAGTCACCAAAGATTCATCAATTTGGTCAAGAGACTGGTATGAACGTAAGTTAACAGAGTCATCAGAATCTTTATCCAAAGCACCATCGATAATAGTGATTCCTGTATCACCAGTTGACGTTGGCAACATCACGTTAGAAAAATCTTCTTCATCAACGTGCCTGGTTGAAATGGGTCTGAATTGGGATTTATTAGTCCAGAGAAGTATTCCATTTCCTGTGACATGAGTGGTAGCTAAAAAGTCACCAATGGGAGAGAATTTCACTGATGTTGCAACGGTTGGGAGGAAAATACCATCAATACAACCCCCAGTGGGTAAATCCCAAGTTCTCAAAGTTCCATCTAAACTAACGGAGACTATCCAACGACCGTCTGGGGAGAAATCCATGTTAGTTATTCGATTTGTATGCCCAAACAAAACTCTGATAACCCTTTGAGTCAATGTATCAATAACTACTATTGATAAGTCATCTAATGCACATGCCATCAAGTCAGTAGCCTTATGGTAAATCATAGACGTAATAGGTGCATCCAATTGTAATTTACCTAAATATTTCAGTTGAGTGAAGTCGTAAAAGCCAACTACACCATCCAAACCGGTACTAACCATCTTGCGGTTCATACCGTCAATTCCAATTCCGGTGACCGCCTTCTTGTGTAGAACATATTTCTTACGAAGTAGACCTGACTGTAAATTGTAAACACCAATACCACCTTGAGCAGAACCAACTAATCCGAAGTTACCACAATGTGAAATACTAACAGATTTCACAAATCCTTTATCAATGGTTCCAAGTGCATGACGTCCAACTTTCTTATTCCTAAAATCCCATGTTCTGGCAAAGACTTCGTCTTTATGAGCAGTGATAATGTTTTCCCATTCGCCTTCACGCACCTGAGAGCTAGCCAATGCTATCACTTCGGGAAATTTTTCTTTGAATGATGAAACTTGACCAGCTTGCCTCTTACCATCTTTTGTCCTTGGGTACCTTTGTGACAATTCTTGTGCTTGTGCATCCTTTCTCAATGAGAAGGACCAAAATGAACGATCTCTTGATGCACTTAAGATGAAATGGGACTTATCTTCTTCAGGAAAATCAATGGCAACGGGAGGTGCAGAATGCCCTCCTCTAGATCTGAGATGACGTGGTGGGGATACAACTGACGAGTTAGAAGTAGACAAGTTTGGATCAAAAACAAATTCTTTTAACTGATTATCTCCACCATTTGATACAAGTATAGATTGACCGTTTAGAAACTTAACATTCGCAACACCCCCGTGTTCTTCTCTATGAGAATTCCTTAAAGTATGAATTCTTGCCTTTTTAGAAAGATCATAAAAGAATAAATCACCTGAAGTTAAACCAGCAACCAAATGAGGTGAACCATCAGTTCTAAACGAAATAGAGACAACTTTAGCGCCATCTTCTGCTGCCGAGGCAGTTATTCTCGATCCCAAAATCTTTCCTTTCTTGATGTGGTATAAAAAGACTCCACCAGACGATGTTCCAACAGATACGATATCTAAAGCCGGTGCCACTTCAATGCATGATACTTTTTCTCCAAACTGTCCCGAAGGAGTCTTGTACAATAATTTTCCCGTCCTGATGTTGATGACATACAAATGCTCAGTAGTTGCAACAACGATCTTGTTCAAGTATGTTCTAGGATGAGTAATACCAACAATTTGTCCGTCTAGTTGGGAGTTTATTACATTCAAACTAGAATACAATTCTGTTGCAAACTTGGAACCTTCACCCTTTTTGAATACAAAAATCTCTCCCTCTTGAGTTGTAGCAACCAAATAATCACCAAACACCAAAACATTGTTAATTGTATTTTGAGTAGGGCAGGTCAATGTGTGTCCTAATCTACCTCTCTTGTAGATGCCAATGTGATTTGAGTATGCTGCGTAAACATAATGGAAATGTGCAGCTAAACATGTTATCTTCAGAGGAATTTGACCTTCGGATACAAAAAGTAAGTGCAATGTAGCGACGTCGTATATCTGAAATGATTTACCCACTGATGTTACAATATAAAAGGTAGAACCTAAAGTTCCAACTGCAAATGGCGTTTCGTTAGAAACATTTCCTAGGACTCGAAATGGACTAAAGATTTTCGATTTCTTGATAGGAGCTTTGTTCAAAGACGAAGAGAAAGAACTATTTGCCTTCTGTTTCTTATCCACCACTTCAGCCATAACTTTAAATAGACTAACCAGTGCTTAGAATATATTTCTCTCTAGCGTTGTTAGAGATATTTGAAAATTTTCTGGCACACATTTTTTTGATATTCCTGTATATCAGCTAGTAAGAGATGAGATGTCTTCTCTGGTTGCATTATTCTGTTAAGTTAAGGCTCCCAGAGAAAGACGGAAAGAAACTACTATCTAGGTATATATATGATGCATTGTATATAAATGAAATGTATCACGCTACTACATCTAATCTTTCAAAAAAAAAAATATCTTTATGAAAAAAAGTTGGGTTGGTAGCTGTAAGCAGACCCGTTTTTTCAAGACTTTGCATACGATTCATTCTCAAAATATTTTTCAGTTTATAAAATACTCTCTTTACGTACTCATAGTGTTTAAGAATGACCAGTACTGAAGGTAAGAGAGCCACAGACTCAGAGGTAAATTCAGTGTCTAAGAAAAGACATACTGAAAATGAAAATGATCTTGTTAAAAGTGGCATTGCTCCTATCAAAACAGAGTACATAGTTGATGCTTCAAGTGAAACAGTAGATGAATATATTGATGATGATGTAGCCGAAGGAGGAGACAGAGGAAAAGATCAGCTGACAGGTGACAAGAAAAAGAAGAAGAGAGGCCAAAATAAGAATAGAGATTTGAAACAGAAGCACGAAGAATTTAGATTATGCTCATCTTTAGTTGATCCTGATAACATTAAAGAGTGTAAGTTTGGATCAGAAAATTGTCGAAGTTCGCACGATGTTGAGAAATATTTGGCTTCGAAGCAAGAGGACGTGGATGGAGTATGTCCTGTTTTTGACGCCATTGGTTATTGCCCAGCTGGTTTAAAGTGTCGTTGGTTAAAATCTCATTATAACGTTGAAACAAAACAGCTAATCAAAGAACTCGAAAAAATTGAAAAAAACAAATCACTTGATAACTATGAAGTTAACAAGATAGAAGGGTCTGTGAAGTTTGCTTTACAGAAGAAAAAATACAACTTTGAACTTGCTGATAAAATGATTACATACCTTGATTCTCTGGTTCAAAGTGAAGAAAACATAGCAAAGGCACAAGAACAAGTTAAGAACAACCAATCTACATATATTGAGGCGCCTTTCAAGCCTTCAGAAAAGAAGAGGTTAAATTTACACCATGCAAAAATAGTTTCTCCTTTGACTACAGTGGGTAATCTTCCGTATCGTCGTTTGATGAAGACACTAGGAGCAGATATTACTTATTCTGAGATGGCTTTGAGCGTTCCATTATTACAAGCAAACAACTCCGAGTGGGCACTTCCAAAGGCACACAGATCAGAGTACCCAGGATTTGGTGTTCAAATTGCAACCTCGAGACATTGGGCCGCTGCGAAGGCAGCTGAGGTCATAAGTAAAGAAACTTCGCATGTATCGGAACTTAACTTGAACTGTGGATGCCCTATTGACTTATTATACAGACAAGGACAAGGATCAGCTTTGATGGACCAGCCAGCCAGGTTGGTAAGAATTTTGAAAGGTATGAATCACTGCTCTGGGGATATTCCAGTTACTGTTAAGATTAGAACGGGAACAAAAGATAATAAAAGCACTGCTAAGACGTTAGTTGAAAGACTTTTAAGCGAAAATGATATTGCAGCTATTACATTGCATGGTCGTTCACGTCAACAAAGATACACTAAGAGAGCAGATTGGTCTTACATAAGTGAAGTGGGTCAAGTAGTTCAGGAATGGAATGAAAAGAAGGAAGAAGATAAGGATCGCAGCGACAGCCCTACAACCTTTTTCATAGGTAATGGTGATGTTTTCACTCACGAAGACTTCTACGATGCTATCAATTCAAAGGGCGTTGATTCAGTAATGGTTGCCAGAGGTGCTCTTATTAAGCCATGGATCTTTGAAGAAATTGATGCTCAACAATATTTGGACAAATCGGCTTCCGAAAGATTAGATATTTTGGGTAAGTATGCAAAATTTGCTATAGAGCATTGGGGTTCTGACGAGTATGGCGTTGGTTTAGCTAGAAGATTTATGTGTGAATTCTTAAGTTTCACACATCGGTATATTCCGATTGGAATTTTGGAAAGACTCCCACCAAGTATCAACCAAAGACCTCCCAAATGGAGAGGTAGAAATGAACTCGAGACACTCTTGGGATCAGGGGACTACAAAGATTGGATTAAAATTACTGAGATGTTCCTTGGTAAGGCAGGATCCGGATTTCAATTCGCTCCTAAACACAAGAGTAACGCATATGAAAATAGCTCTAAGTAGGTCACTCAACAAGTAAAACATATATTTAGATAACTATATACCGTAAAGAAACACAGACATATCTGATGTATCTTTAATATTGAAATCTTTACTTCCTGGATTTTAAGTTGCCAGAGATAGAATCGTAGTCGCCAGATAAGCTCTTACCTTGTTCCTTTAAGTTCTCCAACTCTTTATCCTTAGCAGCCAACTCCTTCTTCAACTTTTCAATTTCTGGGGTATCACTAGAGTCGTTCAACTCTTCATTTGCCTTCAATGAATCCAATTTGTCCTTAGTAGATACCAATTCAGCAACTAAGGAATATGTTCTGTTCAAAATTAAAGTTAAAAACAAAGTGAAACCGCAAAGATACATATTTCTTTGAGCATAGAATCTTCTTGCTAACACTTCTGACCTATTATTTACTAAATTGCTAGCAGTTTCTTGACCTGGAAAGTTTGATGTTCCATGTAATTCATTGGAAACAGAGTAAACCCTGTTAGCTGCATCTATAAAAAGAATAAGCACAAAACCTAGCACAAACTTATATCCGATTTGAAAATGTGCACTTCTGAAAGGTGCTGATGCAGTCTTCAAGACATTCCTTCTGATTTTCCTGGGGAATGGCAAAGACAAGAGAGCAAAGAATGCCATCTCAACCACTAATAATCCAAATACTAATGAGTAATATAAAGCCATTGTATGATACTTCACTTAAATTTTGTGCTCGATTGTATAGTTAGTGTTATTATTTACGAAAGCTATACTATTTCCTTTCAAAAATAATTCCAATTGTGCCTTTTAAGATTACTTTTATTTAAGGTTGCTTGAAGCCGAAAACTTACGTAGAGAATAAACAATTTGGATCACACGAAACTTTATCACGTGATTGGATTTTATCAAATATTAACTTGCTCCATACTTAAGATAGTCATTGATAGTCAATTTACACAGTTCGCAGCAATCATTATTTTTATATTATTAAGAGCATTATTTCCTAGAAGTATCCTGCCAAAATATCAATAATGCAAGGAAACCCTAAGAGTTAATGTAATTAAGAACGGTAAGGTAATGTATAAGATCAGGTATTGGCAGATTAAGCAAAGTGCAAGGCAGTCCATCTGCAAGTGATCTTCAGAAGTCGGATCAGTGTAGAATGCAGTAAAGTAAACCAAAGCAGTAGCGCTAGGGACTCCATAAGTTAAAACGCTAACGAAACGCAATACCTTGTCGTCACCATACCAACCACCTTTGTGCATAGCTGTGGTAATGCCCACGCCTAATATAGGAAGTAAAATTGTTCGGATTGCGGTCACTCCGATAGCAGTTTTCAAAAAACCTGGAGGAATCGACTTGACTTTCAACCTTGCAATTGTTGCACCTAACATTAACAAACCTAAAGGAACCGAGGCAGCACCCACGTAGCTTGTAAAATCTATGGCAAATGAAAGTGGCGGCTGCTTGTCAGGAGCAGTTGGTATGTGTACCCTGGCAGGCACAAATAAAGCTTTGAGAGGTGGGGACATTGCGATTGCAATTGAAACAACGAGGGATAGAGAATTAGGGACCAGAAGTGTCTTAAGAATTGATAACAAACCAGACTTAAACTTAGCCTTTTTGTTTGTTGTAGTTCCTTTGCCTGTATTGGGAACAACGATACCAACTTCACTCGTCGGAGCGGCGGATACATGACTATCCAGCCGCTTTAGTCTATCAAATTCTGAATATTCATTAATGACATCATTTACATCTTGAGACCTTTGTTGTCTCAAGTCAGATGTTCTAGTACCATGTAGAGAATAATATTTTGTAAGTGCAGATGCGTTTCCCATTGAGCTTCTACCAGTAGCTGAACCGATAGACACATTTTCGTCAGCTGTGGAAGCTTCATCTATAGAGTCTAGGATACCCCGTACTCTTAAGTAGTCTTCGTCTTGAGGGTCATTCCTAAAATCATGAGCGATCGAAACTAAATCTGAAGATCCCTTGGATGTACCTTTCCGGTTCAGGTTGCTCGAGCTGTTTGAGTCTAAGGACTCTTGAATAGATTTACGTTCAGTACTACCAGCACCAGCTGACTTTTCTCCTCCATTAGCTTCATCATCATCATCATCATCATCATCATCATCATCGCCATTCTTAATATTAGAATCATTACTAGTTCCATTGCTATACAGTTTCAGTTCCTCATCTTGATCTTTGAGCTCATCTCTGAAATCCCAGCTGATTAATTTATAACCACCTAAAGAGAATTGAAAAAAAACTTGAGAAGCAAGGAAGATAATCACATATGCAACACCCTTGTCACCTTCCTCTGGACTAAATATCAAATCACCTTTAGAAAATGTTTGTAAAAAGGCAATAGGTAAGTCGGAAATGTTTGCGAAAAACCCGACGGACAACAAACCTCCAAGCCATCTTTTGGGTGAATTTGTTGTTATATAGAGTAAAAAACACATACCAGATCCACAGAAAAACAAGATTATTGCTGTGATAAATATCACCCCCAAGTTCTTAATGTCTGAACTTTTAAGATTCGAAACAACATTGTCAAAAATCAAACATGGCATGATTGCCGTGACGATCAAGTCCGAAATATCTCTACATGTTGAAACAGATAGGATATTCTTCTTGGCAAGCCAAAAACCTAATGCTATGATAAAATATATCTTAAAAATCGGTTTTACCGAAGTGTAAATGATGGTCCCCAAATAAAGACTCATTGCAAATGTAAGGTTTTTTTATAAAACAAATGCCAGCTCGTGGAACATCCACTTTTTCTCATTAAAAACCTTTCTTCGGAATCACGCTCCTTATATTAATAAGGTTTCACCGAGTAGACTTATCAAGAAACTCCAGAGATTAGCTCAAGAACGTCTGGAGAAGTTAAAATATGCGGGAATACCTACAGATATATCAGGTGACCACATACGAAGAGCACCTCATTTACGAGGTATCTACTCAAAATCGGAACTCTGCAACCCATACTGAAGTTCAGGTATGCGAAATAAATTCATAAACGTACATTAACAACATAGTCAAAGATTATTATAGGGAGCGTATGTAATGATTGATAGTGCAACAGTAAAGGGTATTCATATTTTCTGAGGTATATTTTTCATATACATGTTAGGAGATCTTGGGGTGTATCTCGAAAGCAGTGCACGGAGACAATCTTAACTCTCTCGTCAACAGAGCATATGAGATTAGAATTATCCTCTTCATCCAAAACAAGTTCATCTAGTAAGAGATCTACATTAATACCTTCAAGGTCGAGGCCAAACTCATCAGTGCTACCTTTTGAATCACCGCCAGATTCAGCAGAGCGATGTGAGAATACAGAGTCATCGTATGAGTTGACTGAAGAGTTCCGCTTATAGTCATAGGAACTACCACCCAGCACCGTTGATCCGTTACTTTCGGTTGAATGTTTTCGAGAATGTGAGGAAATAGAAAAAGCCATCGGCCTTCTTGGAGATCTTTGCGGCACTATGAGTTTGTCAATATGCTGCAGTTGTATATCATTTTCTTGTTCATTTCTAGTGGATTTTGGTACTGTAACATCAAAGCAGCTATTTACGCTATTGTTCATACTGCTCTGTATATCCTTGTGATCATAATTGTTTGTCTCTACTTGTTTATTTGAATAGGGATTTTTTTTCTCTTTTGATTTGACCAGTCCTTGCAGGTTGGCACTGCTAAGTCCAGATGTTTTGCTGTGCCAATTTAGTACATTTCTGTTTATTGCTATCATCGTATCTTTTTCTAAGCCTTAGAGCTTTGTTTGTTTGACGATGTGCAAGTAGAGTATAGATCAAACTTTCTTTTTTTGTTTTAAACCCCTTTAGTTATCCTTATAACCTTTTTAAAAAAAAGATAATGCAAAATATTGCATCTATTTTACACGATGTTGGCTACACGAGGAAGCATAGTATATATATAAAACCTATCTAGCAATGCTGGCTCGTTGTCCTTTGACACATGATCGACTGTTCCTTATTTCCTGTACTGATCAGAATATCTTGCATAGTAACCAGATTGGGGAAATGGCATGCATACAAATATGCTTTTTTCGCATCCAGCCTACTTAGTATAACCAGCATGAAGTTGACGTGCGACAAGGCGATTTGATGTGATGTGATGTAAGAGAGTAGATAGTCAAAAGTGGAGTGCCCGAGAGTTTATACCCCAAGGGGTACTTTCATAATATTTAAAAACTTGGTAATTTCTACTGTTTCTAAATTGTGAAAGTCAATTGGTATTTTTTGGATCAGGGTATTTGCGCTTTATACTCATGAAACGCAGTTGCACAGGTAACAGCTGATGCAGGGATTTTAAGTGAAAGAGCAAAGCTATCAGATAAGGGAAATGGTGAAGTTGGTAGTGATTATATGACGTCGTTACCTGCCAAAATTAATACCACATTAAGCTATAAGCCAGCAGTGGGTGGATGCACAGCAACATCGTAGGATTAGCTTGTATAGTTATATACCGGACGAGAAATATATAAATGGAAAAGGAATCATATATCAAGTCATAGGTAATTCAATCACTATTTATGTCATGTGAAATCCTGCTTGAATTATTGAAATATGGGGAACTTAGTTTTATGGCTACTATGAAAACAATTATCACATATCATGAAGTGCCATCGGCAAACACTACACATGTACTTTTATTAGTGATGAAATATACATATATCAACTGTAGGCACTACTACTTTGGGAGCTAGACGATCATCATAAAGAAATTGTCTTAAGGAACATCTTAATTCTTGGACTTCTTCTTTGGTGGCTCTGTACCTGATTTATTGGAGACACCGTCATCACTAGCGTCTTCACCAGCTTCAGAGTCCGAAGATGCATCTGAGTCAAACTCTTCAGCCACATCAGAATCAGAACCAGAGTTAAAGTCACCATCTACACTCTCATCGTCGTCACCTGCGCTGCCCATGTCAACGTCTTCGTCGTCATCATCGTCTGCTTCTTCTTTCATAGCTTTGGCTAACATTGCCTTAGCAACTTTCTCCTCGTTCTTTACTCTCAATCCCTTTTGGACACAGTAACTTTCTATGTTGGTTTGTTCTTCTCTATCGATGCTTCCAAACACATGAGACAGACCTCCCCTCAAGTTGATTTCCAAGTCAAATGTTCTAGAAGCAGAAACACCACCGCCAGTCCTAGACATGGTGACACTACTGATCTCAGAGAATGGAATATATAATGTTGGCTTTGTGACAAACAAAAAGCATCTATCGAGTGGGTACAAATAACCTTCTGATGCCTTCAAAGAACTGGAAATACCCGGCTGCAAGAAACGAGACTGGAATGATCCTGGAATTACCAATCTACGTTCAGTCAATCCTTTGAATGCATGGGCCATCACAACATTTGTAGGTCCATCATATGTTTTCTTTAATCTATCTTTATACTTAGATTCGTATTCTTCGTCGGCAACATTTAACTCAACTTCTATTTCTTCCTCTCTTGCAAATTGTAAAACCAAAAATGGGTATCTTGTTTGACCCTGTCTCAATGGTGGATCAATTTGTAATATTATCAAGTTATGAGCTTCATCCGGCTTGGGCAACGAAAATATTCTCTCAATTTGCTTGTACTGGATTTTGTAGTCATATGTTTTACCTCTTAATCTCAACGAAGTTGGATACATATCTATATCGTAACGGCCTCTTGGTGTTAAGAAGAGAACATCGCTGAATGAAACAATAGCTTCTCCAGCAACTTGCCCAATATCTGCTTTATCCCTCAATTGATCGTAGAAAACACTTGCTGCACTAACTTCTTCTGCAACTTCTGCTTCTGCTTCTTCTTGTCCTTCTTCTTCTTTAATGGAATCACCGTCACCGTTTTCTTCTTTCTTGTCGACCTCATTTTCAATAACACCTGGAACGTAAAATCGCATCTCTACCAATTCATCACCAGCTTTGCTGGCACCAGAATCAAGATTGAGTTCAACAGCAACCTCGTTTTTACCAGTCAAGTTGGAGTTACTAATTTCATTGTACGGAATTTCAAACGCCGGCTTGTTATTGACATGAAACACCAACTCATTTCTAGCGAAATCAGTCTTACCCCAATTCCAACCTCTCAACGAGTGTTCTTTGTGTTCTAGAGAAATGTTAAAGTTTCTGCTCAATTCTTGTTTGACTTTCGTAAAATCTTCCTGATCAAATCCATCTAGAATCACTACACCTTGATTTTTTGTTTGAACTCTTAATTCCCAACCTCTGGAACCCCTAGACCACAGAGATGTCAATATGTCATCTGATGGCAACAAAAATGGTGTCGCATTGGGCACCGCTTTAGAGTCCGAAATTTTCCAACCTAAACCAGACTCTGCTATTCTCAATCTACCAATCAGCTTGGACTGATTTAAGTAAATCTTTTCAAAGTCCGTAGTAGCCATGGTATCTCCCTAGTTGTCTACTTTTTTTTATTTCCAATAGTTTTTTCAAACAGTTTGTTAAGGAAGAGGTCTCCATGTCTTCAAGAATTGAGAAGAACGCGTAAACTAAAATGTCGCATATCATGGTTTACCGACATTGTATTTATGTCGTTGGTTGCAAGTCGGGGGCAGTTCTTTATCAGATTGTCCACCGTTACCTTGATATAAAAGAGGCAGTATACTTTTCACTTGAAACATCTAGCATTAAGTAAAAGTTTAGGTAAGAGTTATTCTAGTTTGAAAAAGACATGTCTTGGCTTAATGATACTATAAATATTGATGTAACTATGAAGATAAAAATCATTTCTAGTATCAAAAGCCGGACCAGCAGATTGATAATGGTGTCATCATTTGTGATATAGACGACATCGGTATCCAAGTAGTTTTTAAAATCCTTGAAGATAAAATTAACACCGTATTCCCAAAGCTCCCTCGCTCTTCTCAGGCATTCGTTTGGCCCTTCCAAAGCAGCACATCAGCCGTTAACGGTATTTCACGTGACTATTATATGCTCAATTTATGAATCATACTGTGAAGATTCTTGGAAAATACAGCTTTCAACTACTCTTATTTTCCTATATAAAATAAAGATAAAGAAACATTTTAAAATGGGTTTGAAGAAAGCTGGAGTTTTAGGTGCTACTGGTTCTGTAGGTCAACGTTTCATTTTGTTGTTAGCAGACCACCCAGAATTTAAACTACATGCTTTGGGTGCATCTGCTCGTTCATCTGGAAAAAAGTATCAAGATGCAGTGAATTGGAAGCAAACTGACTTGATGCCCGAAAATGCCAAAGATATCATTGTGTGTGAATGTAAAGTTGAAGATTTCTCGGACTGTGACATTGTATTTTCTGGATTGGACTCAGACTACGCTGGTGAAATTGAAAAGAATTTTGCTGAAGCAGGATTGGCAGTGGTTTCAAACGCTAAAAACTATAGAAGAGAGCCAGATGTTCCATTGATTGTTCCAATTGTCAATATTGAGCATTTGCATGTTGTTGAGGAAAGAGTCGCTGCTGCTAAAGCTGCAGGTAAGAAGGAAGGATTTATCATCTGTATCTCCAACTGTTCCACAGCTGGATTGGTTGCACCTTTGAAGCCTTTAGTGGAGGCTTATGGTCCCATTGATGCATTAACTACCACAACTTTACAGGCTATTTCAGGTGCCGGTTTTTCACCTGGTGTCTCAGGTATTGATGTATTAGACAATATCGTCCCTTACATTGGTGGTGAAGAAGAAAAAATAGAATGGGAAACCAAGAAAATCTTGGGTGGAGTAAACAAGGATGGTAAAACATTCGAACCTTTGTCTGATGATGAAATTAAGGTCAGTGCTCAATGTAACAGAGTCGCGGTCAGTGACGGTCACACCGAGTGCATATCATTAAGATTTAAGCACAGACCTGCTCCATCAGTAGACCAGGTTAAGAAAACTTTAAGAGATTATGTTTGTGATGCATACAAATTGGGATGTCATTCTGCGCCAAAACAAACCATTCATGTATTAGAAGAACAAGATCGTCCACAGCCTCGATTGGATAGAAATAGAGATAGTGGTTACGGTGTTTCTGTAGGAAGAATCAGAGAGGACGCTGTCCTCGATTTGAAGATGGTCGTTTTGTCTCACAATACCGTTATAGGCGCTGCTGGTGCAGGTATCTTAATTGGTGAAATATTGAATGCCAAAAATGTTATCTAAGCTTTTTCATAAACTTATATATGTACTTAAAATTTTACAGAGTATGCGAAAATTGAAGAAAAACAAAGTATAACGAATCGTAGTAAGGATGAGGATTTGACGGGGTTTGAAGGGCTGTAGAATGAATGACTTAATTAATCTCTCTAGCTTCGAGGAAATAAACGAAGAAAATGTAATTGACCATATTTTTGATATCTTTACCAATAGGGGACCAAGAGAGCTGCAGAACTTGGGCTTTTTAGACAGATCCAGCGAGTTTATTGAGATCAACTTGCCAAGTTCTGGTATCGATCTAACAGTGCAACAGTCATTCTCTGGAGATTCTACGGGATTTTTATGCTGGAAGACTGCTGTATTCGTGGCTGATTGGATCTCAGCCGATCCTAAATGCCCATTTTACCCAGTACTTAAGCAAAGGGGTAGAAAACTTCAAGTACTTGAAATGGGAGCTGGAGTTAGCTCTGTTTGTGTGTCTACGCTTGCACATTCAGTAGCTCATTACATTGCTACAGATCAGCCAGAACTACTCAAGTTACTAAAGCGAAACTTCATAAATAACTCCGTCTTAAACAAATATTGCAGTGTTACTCTTCCAAAAGAAGTCCTGTCACCGAGGTCAGACCGCACAATTCCACGAGTAGACTTTGTTGAATACGATTGGATAGACTGCAAGCGAGGGCTACATCATTTGAACGAGATATTGGAAGTAAATGTCAAACCTGACTTGATAATAGCATGTGATACTGTTTATAATGATTATCTAGTACCAAAATTCATCAATGCTCTTAAAGCTCTAATGAATAAAGATACAGGCGCTTTGGTTGGAATTCAACTTAGAGATCAAGAAGTTACTCAGTCATTTCTAGAAACCTCTTTCGACTTTGGCTTGAGGGTATTTACTGTACCTATTCATTTACTCTCTTCTGAATTAAGTAGTGGCTTTGTTTTATACTATATTTATCTTAGCGACTGAGATGGAACATTTAATTCGGTCTACGGTCGATTAAAAAAATCTACAAGTTATTTAGTCTTAGGATCAAAACCCCTTTTTGTTAAGGCCAGAAGCTTGATCAGAGAGCTATAAAGGCGTTTCATTGTAAATAGAGTGAATTGCTTTTCACAGGCTGTTTGTTTAGGGAAGAATGTTAGGTTTTGGTAAACAAAACACTGGCACTTCCTTCACGAACGAGTCCACCAAAGGTAACAATCAAAGACAAGGAGGGGCAATGGATTCAAGGAAAACAGGAGGTGGAGGATATGGTGGGAGCAATGTGTCTAATAGACGGAAGAATTACAACAAATCAAATGGAACTCACACCAGTGGAGGATCCTCAGGTACCGGAAAACGTACTGGAGATAAAGGTGCTGGACATCATGAAAAAAGGAAATTTGGCGGCCCAAAAGGGAGTACATCCTCTACAAGAAATGGTAATTCACGAGATTTGGCTGTCTCCCAAGTTGAAACTTCTGGTAGGCGAGTGATTTCTCGTGCAGAAGGTAATTCTTTGAGGTTATACAGTGACAACGACGCTCATCTCACTGGAAACTTATTTCCAGATCCAAAGGCATTAGGATTCAATACCGTTCTGAATAAAGTGATTAACCCTAGACCAACTCCCAAATACCTTCTCAGTCAACCCCGAGTCTTAGAAACACCCCTTTTCAATCCAAATGACTGGGATATCCAAAATCAGCAGAAGATGCTCTCTATGGAGGAATCCTACAATGGCAAAGATTACCAAGGTTTATATGAGGATATGCAGAAAATGAGAGAAAATGAGAGGAAACAAATGGAAACTTTGGGTTTGGTTGATGCAGAAAATGTTAGCAAGGACCTTCATGATGCCATATCTTTTCAAGGGTCATGTTTGGATATGTGCCCAATTTTCGAACGTGTTCGAAGAGCTCTTGAAAACAACGTCAAATCGTTGGAGAAAGATCCTACAACAAATAGAATAGCGAGAGCGCGAGCTGTGAAGGCATTTTCTCGTCCCGCGGCGGGACAACCACCTCCATTACCCTCTGAAGTCAGACCACCGCATATTTTGTTAAAAACGTTGGATTATTTAGTTGACAATATGGTTGAACTACTACCTGAAGCTCATTCTTTTATATGGGATCGTACAAGGTCCATCAGACAAGATTTTATTTACCAGAACTCATATGGACCAGAAGCAATCGACTGTAACGAACGAATTGTACGTATCCATTTACTTTCTTTGCATGTAATGGCAGGTAGTAACGTCGAGTATTCCCAACAACAAGAATTAGAGCAATTTAACAAAGCTCTTCAGACCCTTATAGAAATTTACCAAGATGTGAGGAACCATGGTGGTAAAGCACCAAATGAAGCTGAATTTAGAGCATACTACCTTATAAGTCACTTTAGGGATCCTGAACTTGAAAAAGAAATTCAACAGCTCCCAAATGATATCTTACAGAATAACCTAGTTCAGCTCGCGTTGATGTTTAGAACCATGATAAGTCAGAACAATTTAGTTGAAAGGGGTTACGTTAACAAGATTGGAGCATTAAACTTTTTTGTCGAGTTTTTCAATATTGTTTATAGTGATAAAACTCCTTTTTTGATGGCGTGTCTTTTGGAAACACAATTCAATGAAATAAGGTTTTATGCATTGAAGTCTATGTCAAGATGCTACCACACAAAGGGAAAAGCTTATCCAGCTGCTTCTCTTCAGCATATGTTAGGATTTGACTCAATGGATAAGCTTCTTGAGTTTGTGACCTATTATGACATTGATTTAGTTCATGAAAATGGCGAAACCTTGGTTGATTTATTCAATAAAGATAAGCTTGAACGAAAATACAAACTCAATTCTATACACGATAAATCTAAGCTACTGCAAGTATATTCGCCTCAAATTAACTCCAAATTCTCAGGCACTAGTTTCAAAAATTTCATCAACAGTGGAATACCAAATGATAGTTTAGGCTTACAAGCATCTAGTCAACGCAATCGCATTCAATCTGCTCCTCCTATCAAAGCACCAAAAGGAGGTGGTTCATTCAAACCTCAAATTAATTCACAAAGTCTCAACTCCTCGGTAGTTTCAAGTCAAAAACCTGTGATCTCTGGTGGCTTTTCAAACAAGCCAGCTAGCACTTCAGTCAGTTCTAATTCACTTACTTTAGCTGACTTTTTGAAGTCTTCAAACAAAGTTTCAGAGCCTGCACCTACAATAGCTTCTGGTTTAACGGATAGTAAACCCCTTTTCTCGTCAGCCCCAAAGCTTGAGGGTCTACAATCGTCTGAGATAAAGAAAGAAGATTTACCAAAACCATCATTCTCGTTTAATATGGGACCATCCAAGAATTTAACAACGAATGGCCATAATAACACCAAAGAGAATATTGCTTTGCCAATGGCAAAAGAGACTTCTCTATTTCCAACTATGAATTCTGACTTACACCAATTTCAAAGAAATGGGAGCATAGTGTCTAAATCAATATTGCCGGTAACTAATCAACCAATTCAAGAACCCATTCAGACCCCAATTATGGAAGAGCCAAAGAAGTACCTCAAGAACCATCCTCTATTTCATCAGGCTGTCGAAGAAATTTATAAAGAGGCACTCAGCGAGACTATTTCTTCAGAGCTTTATGATATGCTTCTGAAGCTCATAAGACTTGAAAATGCCAACAGAGAGCGCCAATCAATCTTAACCCTATTTTCAAAAGAATTATACAATGCATTCCTCTCCGAGATATCATACAAAGTTACGTTAGAGGCTCGAGCAGATCACTTTAGGAATAAAAAGTTGAAATATCTTCTTGTCAAGAAAGTCCTGTCACTTGGTTCAAAAGCAAAGGTAAAGCAAGAACTGAGGAGAAGAAAATTAGAGGAATTAAACTCTATTTCCTTTAGTGTCCCCTTCAAACGGAAGCCGTCAGTATCAAGTTCACGTAGTGTTACTCCTGATAACTTCGCCAAAAGGAGACATACGACTTCGGAGACGCTGATACAAAGCCTATATGAGAGACAAAGAGAAGTAAAGGAACTCTGGGAGCCCATAAATCTTAAAAGATTTTTAAATGATTCTACTAAAGATTTGAAAGTTGCCATTGAGACAAAAGACATAGAACTAAAGCTTCTACTTGTGGTTGAGAACTGGAGCTATCCATGTTCCAAATGGTTGAATTCTAAACTTTCTTTGTCTGTGAATAAAGAGAAGAAGATATATGAAAATGTATTAAAAAATGATAAGGCTAGGCTTACAATTTCAAGTTTGCCTAATAGCTCATATTTAAATAAGGATTTTTTTGCAAACACCTCATTCATTGTGTTTGAATGTGGAATTGTAAAGAAATCTGATAAATTCAAGACAGCTGAATCAAAACTTGAATGGGATAAACGTATCTTAAAGAAAATCGTTGATATCACAAAAAAGTACAGTATTTATAAAGTTCAGATATTATTAGTATACTGGGATGATCTAAATTCCAATTTAAGTTCCACAAGGATATCTGAAATACTTGGAATTGAAGGACATATTAAGGATGACTGCATCCAGGACATCATTCTTTGTAACATGGGTATAAGTGAATCCAATGTTAACATCTTATTGACCGAGGCTTTTAATAGAATAAGTATGAACTTCACCGGAAGCCTATCCCTAAAAGGGCAAAAGAAAAGAGACAAAATCTTAAAGATGAGAGCTGCAAAGGGGCCAACCCTGACAACAGATGATAATCCAATATCAAATTCAACATTTGAGTCTCAGGAAGCCAGAATTATAGACAAAGCCAAGTCAGCTAGGAAGTATGATTATCTTTCAAAGCACTTGACTTCGAATAGTTCAAATATATCAAATCTATCTGCAAACAACTCCAGTGCTTTTGTGACGGCAAATAACCGTTCGGTTATAAATCAAACTTTGGGATTCTTGAATAATTCTACCTTTTTAAACACAAATACCAGCTTTGATACAACAGCAAACAGTTTTTCAAATTTAACTGGAATTGGAAATGGTGTAATTGAGGAAAGTACACCTTTTAATTCTCCTAAATCTAAGACGTTCACTAAACCGGGTATAAAGAACGTACCTAGGAGTTTGCAACAACTTAAAGATTTAACTGCGAACATCCGTGCAAAGTATAGGAAGTAATCTCGTTAGTTTACATCATGTATAATAGATCTAATGTACATATATAGCATAATTAATAGCACATTTCAGACACTTTATGTTCAATGTAAAACACGTAAATAAATGTCAAAAAATATAACAAAACTTTGTCATGTTGATTCAGGGGGTTGTCCGTCAACTTTTATATGCGATCTACATCAATAGAGGTCTCGAACGTGACCAAATGTTTCTATTAAAATTGGTTCAATGGGACAATTTCAACCGCACGCCAA
The DNA here is from genome assembly GCA_030570455.1 of Priceomyces medius. Taxonomy (NCBI): domain Eukaryota; kingdom Fungi; phylum Ascomycota; class Pichiomycetes; order Serinales; family Debaryomycetaceae; genus Priceomyces; species Priceomyces medius. The sequence goes on along the minus strand of JAJLVV010000003.1, from coordinate 612,407 downwards.
ATTGATTTCCATGGCATAATCATGATTAGCCTTAAAAATATCATAGGTAAGCTCAATATATCCTCACCTGCATATACTTCGTCAGCAAGGTCAATAATTAAACATACGGATTAAACATATAAATTTCACCCGAACGCCCCATAATACTGGAAGACAGATCGCCAATCAGGAAAACATGGATCTCTTAAAGGATGCAGCTAAGAACCTCAATCTATATGAGGTGAAAGCATATGTTCGGAAGGCTCAAAATGGTAAGTATAATAAAGGAATATATCCCGGTATATGATTGAGATCATTTAACTAACAAAGGTCTTATAGTCGCCATGAACTTGACTGAAATGGAAACTAAGGTTAGAGAGGCTACAAATAACGAACCATGGGGTGCACCTACAACAATGATGGCTCAGATTGCCTCTGGAACTTACAACTATAGAGAAAGGGAGGAAATTATCAGTTTCATTTTCAGACGTTTCACCGAAAAAGCCGCTAACGAGTGGAGACAAATATACAAGTCCCTACAGTTACTTGACTATTTAATCAAGAACGGATCTGAAAGATTGATTGATGACATCAGATCAAATGTCTCTTTGATTCAAATGTTGAAGTCTTTCCACTATATTGATTCAAAAGGAAGAGACCAAGGCATTAATGTTAGAAACAGAGCCAAAAACTTAATCGCATTGCTTAACGATGATGCTTTGATAAGATCGGAGAGAAAGAAGGCAAGATCCAACGCTAAAAAGTTTGGGGGTGTGTCATCAGCTGCTTTTGGTGGTGCTTCATCTATTGCTACTGGTCCATCTTACGATGATGATTTCACGAACAGAGTCTATGGTGACGGTGGCGTATATGGTGCTAGATTTGATGACATTGGATCATCATATTCGAATGGACAAAGTGGTAACTCAAACGATAACTTTGATGAGTACAACATAACCTCAACAAATGGATCTTCCAAGCCAACTACGAGTTCATCCAAGGTAAATGCAAAGGCTTCCAAGCCCTTAAAAAATCAACCTCAAGAAGAGCCGGACTTGTTGGGTGACTTTGTTTCAGGTGGAAGCTCATCGCAGCAGCAAGCTACAGGTGTTAATAATGAAGATGACGATGATGATTTTGACGACTTCCAGGCTGCAGAAACTCAACACGAAACCCAAAAGCCTAGTATTTCCAATAACTTAGCAAACTTGTATCAGAGTCAACCTCAGCAGCCAAGTTATCAGCAGAATGCCTTCTTAAGTTCGAACCAAGCCCCTATACAACAATCTCCTTATGTGAATTCGACTCCTAGCTTTGGTACTAATAATCAATCATTTTCTACCACAGCTTCTGGAACCCCTAAAGTGGCCCCCAAGAATGACGCCTTTTCCTCCCTCTTCTCTTCTGCAAAGACAAGAGTAGCTTCATCAGAGCATAAACCAACTGTTGGAGCTACGAACAGTCAAAATGGATCAAACGACGATACGTTTGGAGGATTTTCATCGAAGAGTGCCCAACCAGGTAATGGGTCACATGCCATTTCCAACATAAATACAAGCGGTAACAACAGTAACGGTAACAATGATGGAGAAATTGACTTATTAAGCTTTTAGGTCAGATGCTACTTTCTCTATCACATACTTCATATGTTTTTCCCCATTTTCCTCTTTTTTATTTTAATTTCGTATAACCCTTCGTTTCTATTTTATTGGTTATATCTTGAAAAATAGATTCTACATACAATTAGATTATAATTGTAGTTTCTTGCCTTATTAATTTGAAACAAAGTTACAGTCGATTAACTGTCGAGTATCTGTATAGAACAAGAAATAGTGAATTTTCTCAATTAAAATTTTATCCAGTACAGCAACTTTATATTATATACCACGATAATCAGACATGTTGAAGCCAGTTAATGTCATTAGAAATACCACCAGAGCTTTCTCGGGCTCCTCCAGAGTGTGGGGTACCAAAGTTTTTTTGACAACTTCTATCAATGGCGAAAAACAGCCACCAATTAAGTTCGAACTATTTGATGACGTTGTTCCTAAGACTGCTGAAAACTTTAGACAATTGTGCACCGGAGAGCCAGGTTTCGGATACAAAGGATCAATTTTCCATAGAGTTATCCCCAACTTTATGTTACAAGGAGGAGACTTTGAGACTGGAAAAGGTTTTGGTGGTAAATCGATTTATGGTCAAAAGTTTGAGGATGAGAACTTCAGTGTGAGGCATACTAAGCCTGGATTGTTGTCTATGGCTAATGCTGGTCCTAACACCAACGGATCTCAATTTTTTATCACCACCGTGCCAACTCCATGGTTAGATGGTGCTCATGTTGTCTTTGGTGAAGTTATCGAAGGTTTGGATGTTGTCAAAAAGATTGAAGGCCAAGGATCCAACAGTGGCGCTACAAGAGTTCCAATTGTCGTTGAAGACAGTGGAGAACTCAAAGAGTAAATAGTAAAAGAAAATCTACAATTTTGATTTGGAAGTAATCTTTTAATTTAAGAGTAATTGATCTAATTGATAACATATACTCGTATTGAATGCATTGTAAAATCTTGATGCGGTAATCTTAGGAAACCAATTGATGAAATTTGGAACTGATTCTATTATTGCCAAATTGACAAGTAATCTCCTTTCAAAGTTTGCACAAACGGATTAGATTTTAACATGAGGATCAGCTTCCTCTTTTGGAAGTAAATCTTTTGGTAATTTTTTCTTCAACAGGGCTAACTTATCGTAATCACCAGCCAAGATTCTAGCAACAACCAAGTCATCTCTTTCCTCTAGCTCCTTCTTGGATTTTCCTACGTTACTCAAGAATTCCTTAGCCTTTTCAGTGTCTCCGTGGAAATAATCTTCCATTGCTCTTAATCTCAACTCCTTTTCTGCCCATTCAGGACCTTCTAACTCTCTTCTCTTCATTTGAGCAGTGTATTTAGAGTAAGCTATGTAGACGAAAACTGGCAAAACCAAGTAAAAGAATGGAAATTCCCAACCTTCAGCTTTTTCAGTTTCACGAACTACTCTCCATTTTAATTGACCAGTAGCTTCATCTTTATAGGGTACCTTGTCAATTATCTTACCAGAGTCCTTGGTGACAAATTGGAAGTTTTTCAAGTCTTGAGAATTGTCTTTGTATAACTGTAATTGTTCTTTGGGGATACCTGGAAGCAAAAAGTTCCAGTCAGAGTGGTTTCTTTTATAATACAAGTTTTGTAACTCAGCCAATGTTTTGAATTCTTCATCACTTGGAACCCTTGGTGAGCCATCAGGGCTGGTATATATCTTAGTTACTGATGATAATGAGTCCAATTTTCCACGAATATCTTTCTCTAATTGGTAGTTGAATTTGCCAAACTGATGCTTTAATAACCCTCCAAATGGGCTCCTAAATGTGAACTTCATTATTGAACGTTAGAAGGAAATAATACAAAATTATAGATTTTGATGTTTGTCCTTCATTCAATTGTAACTAACTTTCGAATCGATTTTATTGGATAAAGCAGAATTTTCAAAAGGTAACCTGCAATTTCTTAATTCGCAATTTAACATTTACATGTTACAGACACTAAACAGGAGCGAATAAAAAGCGTACATGCACATCTGGTACGTTAATGTATTGTGAGGTATAAGTAGAGACTAAAATACATGTGCATATCATTTGTAACTTAAAGTTATACAATCTTATTTATTTATTTGTATTTTTTTCTATTTTTAAGACTTGTTGCAAACAGTAAAGTAACCTGTACTTCACCCCGACTAGTGCTACATTTAATTTTTGGCGTCTCAGTGGGAAAAATTCGAAATCAATAACATAGAAGTGCTTGCCCTTATATCTTTGAGCTCCCAAATTCAGAAATTCCTATCATAGCACGCATATCATCATTTGGAATGTCTTGTAATAAAGAGGGATTTAATTGCTTTAATTTACATCTTTTCTCTTTGCGTTTATCAGCCCTCTTCTTTTCAAATTGTTTTCTTCTTCTCACCCTATCCATCAAGCCAAGAGGCGTATTCACATCCAGTTGCTTCGAACGAATCAGCTCAGTCACAAGCAGCTCAATAGTCCTTATAACCTCTTCAAGCTTAGCGCATCGTATCCCATTTTCTAAAGTTCTAACTTCTCCAACATCATCCCCTGCAGCATCACTTATAGATTTCGCATTTGCTACATGCTGTGGAGAATTGAAATGATCTATCAATACCATGTTATCTCTGAAAGAGAGATCACATACCGAACATATGAAACCAAACTTCTTGTTTTTACCACTGGTGCCAAAATTCAAAGGATTTATTAGGTTCTCTTTCTTAACTTCAGATAACAGCTTCGTGAGTAGCTTATTTCGATGCTCTATGTACGCTAATGAAGTGCTGTCAGTAATTTGGGGATCCTTACTCTTTTGTTCGAACTCCTTTCTCCCTTTCCTACTCAGTTTTGCCTCTTTGGCATATTGTTCGACATTCCATGTCTTTCTACCATACTGATCGGTACTTGTTTTAAGATCATTATCATCCATCCTACGTTTTCAACCATCAAAGAGTGATAATAAATTTTTAATTCTACTTTAAGTAAATAAAGTGCGATATCAATATTTAAAATTTAATATGAGAAGATAGCTTCTTATGCTAGTGCAAGATGGCAAACCGAGATGTATTCTCTATGATGAAACGAGCTCAAAGCTCAGTAAATAAGGTTGCTAAATCACAAACCTCTAATGCACAATTATCTTTAAAAACTCCCTTAAAAGATAAAATAATACTGAAAGATTTAAAATCATTTACTGCAAGATGGACAATTGTGGGCACCCATTTGGTGAAAAATGTCCCATCCAAGCAAGACTATATATCTCACCTAAAGGATGATATTGGTAATGTGAAAATTGCAGGATTTGATTTGGATGGGACTATTATCACTACTAAATCTGGTTCTAAATTTGCCAGAGGATCTGATGATTGGTGCTACTGGAAGCAAAAGAAGGAAGACAACCCAAATGTTATGGAAATAATCAACAAATTGATCCAAAACAAATTTTTGATAGTTATATTTACTAATCAAGGTGGTGTTGTAGCTACAAAATCAAATAAATCGTTCATAAATTTTACGAAAAGAATGAATGCTGTGATCTCTGACTTGAAAGCTGGCTTTGACAACAAAGATGCTGAAATCCTTGTTTATGCATCTCCCAAGCGACCTTCGGGGAAAAACGCCCCACCCCATACTAGTTCTTTAGAATTGCACGATTACATGAGAAAGCCCGCTACAGGAATGTGGGAAGAATTACAGAGATATTTAATTCATACATATAATATAGGTATAGATATGGAAAAGAGTTTTTATGTTGGTGATGCAGCAGGAAGGCCTAATGACTTTCTGGATAGTGACAAGGTATTTGCCAAAAATATTAACCTAAAGTCTTTCAAAACACCAGAGCAAATGTTTGCTTATACGTTAGATATCATTTAGAGATATTTCTTGCAATTTGTCATCCATCTCATCATGTTCATATACAATTGACTTAACTTTGTTGACTGTTTCAAAATATCCGATGACATTTTCTACTCCTCTAACATCTCTGGGTGATTTTTCTTTCTTCAATTCATTTAAGGTGTCGTAACGTATATCAATGCATTTTTCAATATCGGAAACGTTATTTTCAAATTTTATTGCTTCTTCAGTGGATTGTGGATAATTCTTAATTATGATATTAGTATCATAGATTCCCTTGGTAGAGTTAATGAATTTATAGATTTCATCTTTTACCAATGCCGTAACGAGGCCAGTTGGTAATGACTTTCTCGAGGACAAATATTCTTGGATGAGATAGCTGTAGGGTCTGGACTCATCCTTTGATTCTTCTAAGATTAAAGTTTCAGGGTCAATTATCACAACTTCCCTAGACTTTAATTTTTCAGCTAATTTATCCACAGTAGAGTTCAAGTGAACGTATGGGATAACAAAGATTTTATACTTGTCGTTTTGGTCTCGACTTATGAGCTTCTTGCGTCTTCTCAAGCCTGATTCTTCCTCATATTTTTCAAACTCTTCTTCAGAGAAGGAAGTTTGGGGCCTCTTCTTGTCCACTTTACGACCTGCGAGGTAAAGTAAAGCTGAAGAGAAAAGGAACATGTAAAACAAATAGCGAACTTTTGGAGTCTCGTCTTGAGATGACCGTTTTGCAGCGTATGTCCTAAATAAATTTGGTTTTAATACCTGTCTGCCCTTCACCACCTGCATCATTCTAGGAGCATTTCTTCTAGTTAAATTCCTTAGACCTAACATTATTTGTTATTCTTTATCTCATTAAATAAAATGTATTTAGCTCAATGCATAAGAAACCAATAAGTGACTATATGATAGCCGTTGCTTCTCACGTGAGAAATGGCCAATTTTTTTTTTATTCTGACCGAACACTAAATATCTGAAAGTGATTCTTCAGCTGAAGGGAATATAAAAGTAAAATCGGTCAATAAATTGCAAGGATATGTCTTTGGTTCATTTGGCAAACTTTTGTTGCCATATAAAAAACTGTACCAATGTTAACATTGCTGTGACGTCAGTACCTTTCTCTAGATTGCATTTACAAATAGCATTAGGATTGTATAAGGAAGGGTTTATATCACAGATTCAAAAAGGGTCAACTTCAGGACCAGACTTAAAGCCAGTTGAAGCTACTCCAGATAACATATCTAGTCGAAGATTGTGGTTAGGTTTGAAATACCGTAATAATCAGCCGGTTATAAGAGATTTTTCATTGATCTCCAAGCCAGGAAGAAAAGTTAATTTAACATCTACCGAAGTTAAGGCTCTTGCCTCAGGTTTACCGGTTAGATTTATAAAACCATTACAACCAGCTGAATGTATATTTCTTCAGGCGAAAGATGAAATTATGGAGATTCAGGAAGCAGCCAAGAAAAACTTACAGGGAATGGTTCTTTGTCGTGTAAAATGAGGATTGAATTTCATTTCTGATGGCTATATAATCATGCGTAACTATTTGGACTCAAATAGAGTCTTTTCCTACTGTAAATATCATACATTTAATACATAAATCAAAAGATTATTTTCTTCGCATCTAGAGGGCTATATTTTGTGCCGTTGAACCTTTCCCCCATCTAGTCATGTCAATCTGCCACCCACGCCATACCATCAAGTTATCCTTGAAATCACTGGATGCCACAAGGTTTGTACTCTGTTGTGATTCAGGTGCATACTCATTAATATCGTAAGAAGGAACGACGGCTCTTACACTACCGCCATGCTTTGCAAAAGGAATCTGAGTGACATCGCCAATATTAACATCAAGTTTAGATACAGCTTCTTTGAGTTCATTAACCTTGTCCTCGAGGTCCATTTTGCTTAACTTAAGATCGGTGTTTTCGTCACGTAATCTCGATATAGTAGATTTCTGCAGCTCAACCAATGATTGTAACTTTTCGATCTCTAAATTCTTAGATGCATCTTCATTTGAAGGAAGGCTGGTTTCAAGTTTTGTTTGCTTGATGTCGACACTCGTCTCTGGTATATACAGCTTATGATCAAAATGTTGCTTAAAGCTCTGCTTCTCCCGTTTTCTTTTAATTGCGTTGAAAATTTTACGTGCAGCCTCTAGTTTAGCTTCTCTTGCCAATTCAGCCTTGTCAAAATCAATATGCCCTTCTTTTTCCTCTAATTTTGACATGATTAAGAAGTTTACTGTTCAGCTAGACAAGTGAATCACAGTGAAGACACATCTATACATACCTCTCAGTCACGTGGTTTACGGATGGCCTCTCTGGTCTCTTTTCGACTACTTTGCGGATTTCGAAATTAGCCACGCCTACTGGCTTATCTAACACCTTTCCACATTAGTACACCGTTACGCCAATCTTTCTTTACTACACTTTAAAGTTTAACGTATTGCATTAACTTTGATATCAAGATCGAACTCGGAGTTGCTGAATAAAGTTCAATCACGTTACACTTTTAAAAACGTCAACATTGTTTAATCTACCATACATCAGGCTCTACTAATCCCTTGTTCGTAGCGCTAATTATAATTACTCAATTATAGTGCCCGTTATACGCCAGGTACAGCTTTCCGGATCTGTTCACTCGTCACTAATTACGAGGGCTCTATTAGAACATTTTAATCTTAGCGAAAATGAATTTCCGGTCATTTTTTTACTGATGCCTCCCGATTCTAAGTAACCACCAAGGTAGAGATGAGAAAAGGAAGCCGAAATACAAAACTCCTACAAACATCTACACGTTAACTAGACTTTCTTTAATTTATTCGTTCTTCGGTAGGACTTTAAGGCTGATTATAGAACTTAGTGCCATCACTCTGAAGTGCACACTTTGCTGCTAAGCACCATATCTCGCTCTGCTATTAAATACCCGCAAGCTTTATGTTAAAACAATCATAGATTTAATCTCTACCAATATTACTCACCATATTCAGCAGGTCTTTTAAATATGAGTGACTCAATTACAATGGCCATTTTAAAACCTAGGGATTCATGTGTCGTAGAACATGCTGACACTAACCAAAATATTGGAGCCAGAGTATCTGCCATATTTGTTATTATGGTAACCTCTGCCATAGGATCCTACCTTCCAATTTTACTGTCGAAGTACTCATTCATGCGACTTCCCCCATGGTGCTTTTTCATAGCCAAATATTTTGGTTCGGGTGTTATAGTTGCTACTGCTTTTATCCACTTGCTACAGCCCGCTTCAGAAGCTTTAGGCAATGAGTGTTTGGGTAAATGGACTGATTATCCATGGGCATTTGGAATTGCATTATTTACACTCTTTTTATTATTTTTTTTTGAAATACTTGCATTCCACTACGTAGAGCTCAAGGTTCATGGCGAGAATGAAGGCTCGCATTCTCATTTTGGAAATACTGATCTCTATGTCAAGAAGGAGGAGGAGGAAGAAGAAGAAGAAGAAGAAGAAGAAGAAAAAACGAAAACTACTGGAATAAATGAGCTTAACCCGTACCCCACCCATTTTCAGCACGCTAAAGACCACCAAGACCCGGAGACAATGGGGACTCCACTTAACGTTAAGAACAAAGAACAATATTATGGACAGCTTGTTTCTGTATTTGTATTAGAATTTGGAATTATATTCCATTCAGTTTTCGTTGGACTCTCTTTGGCTGTTGCAGGAGACGAATTCAAGTCATTGTATATTGTCTTGGTATTTCATCAAATGTTTGAAGGTCTTGGTCTTGGTACTAGATTGGCCACTACTCCATGGCCTCAAGGAAAGAAGTATATGCCATGGGTGCTAGCAATATTCTTCGTTATATGTACTCCGGTCGCAATTGCTATTGGACTAGGTGTAAGAACATCATATGCACCAGGTTCCAAAACTGCGTTAATCACAAACGGTATTTTTGACTCCATTTCAGCAGGTATATTATTTTATACGGGTATTGTTGAGCTTATGGCTCACGAATTCTTATACTCAGGTGACTTCAAAGGAAAGGATGGTTTGAAAAAGTCACTTTGGGCATATTTTACTTTATGCTGGGGTGCAGGTTTAATGGCCTTATTAGGAAGATGGGCTTAAATTCTTGTTGGCATTTTATTCGAATAGAAGTTATCTCATTGCACCTAGAAAGGTCACATAATAGATTGTAGATAATTTTTTATAAACTATCATAAAAACCTTTAATGAAAAAAATTGTAAATTCTTGAAGTAGGAGTTGATGGAGAAATTAAAGTAAATTGACCTAGAATAACAAAGTAGGCTTTCATAACTAAAAATGAAGGTCAGTATATATATAAAGCATGTCTGCCAAATTTATATAACAATGTCGCATAATGTGTCGCTTATGCGACATTAACTCATGTCGAGCTGTAACAAATCCCAATAACTCTTCCATAAGGATTATATGTCTCTTACTTGGCATAGAACAGGTAGTTATTATTGAAAGTAGCAGGATTATTACATCCGCTGTTAACTTAAAATAATTTTCTAACGATGAATGAATCCATGGATGATGCGAGAGATACACCTGCAACTCCGAATGATTATATCTTAAGTTTATCATCTGAGCAGGTTGAACACGATCAGAGAATTGGGGTGAAAGCCATCCGACTTTTTTTGCAAAGTAAGACTTCATACGACGTTTTGCCTGTCAGTTATCGTTTGATTGTATTGGATACATCACTTTTGGTTAAAAAGTCTTTGAATATTTTATTACAGAACAGCATTGTTAGTGCACCATTGTGGAACAATAAAACATCTAGGTTTGCAGGTTTGTTGACTGCTAGTGATTTCATCAATGTAATTCAATATTATTTTCAGTTTCCAGAGAAATTTGATTTGGTTGAACAACTTACTTTGAATGGCTTAAGAGATATCGAAAAGGCTATAGGCGCGGATGAAATTGAGACTATTTCTATTCATCCATTTAAGTCCTTATATGAAGCATGTGTTATGATGATGGAATCTAGAGCTAGAAGAATTCCTTTGATTGATGAAGATGAGAAGACCAAAAGAGAAATTGTTGTTAGTGTTTTGACTCAATATAGAATTTTAAAGTTTGTTGCTTTAAATTGCAAAGAAACCAAGATGTTGTTGAAACCAATTAAAGACTTGCCCCACTTAGGAACAATCAAGGATATTTCAACATGCACCATGAGTACTCCTGTGATTGATGTCATACACTTACTTACCAAAAGAGCTGTTTCTTCTGTCCCAGTTATTGACGAGCTGGGCAAACTTATAAATGTATATGAGGCTTTTGATGTTCTTTCTTTAGTAAAAGGTGGTATGTACAATGACTTAGACTTAAGTGTTGGTGACGCTCTTTTGAGAAGACCGGATGACTTTGAAGGTGTACACACATGTACTCTTCATGATAGATTGAGTACTATTATGGATACCATCAGAAAATCAAGATTACACAGACTATTTGTTGTTGATGAAGAAGGGAAGCTCATCTCAGTTGTCACCTTAAGTGACATTTTGAACTATCTCTTGTTCAGTGAGGACTAGTTTTATTTCTAATCCATGATAATTTAATGCATAACGTCTTTAAAAACAAGTAAACATCATTTGTAACGATATTACTCAATATATTCATTTCTATACTAGATTCTTTCGTTAATAGTCAAATTACAAGTCTACATGCGAGTAATAATATGTATTTCTTCCATTTATTTCCGAAAGGTAGTAACCATAAATATTAATTTTTATCTCGGGCCATTTTTTGGGTGGCTTTTCGGTGTGAGATGTCGAAATTTCACTTACTAATACTATCAATTGATAAGGAAAAATTTGCCATTTCTCCTAATGGCACTAAATTATAAAAGTTGAAGCCTTTAGATTGTATACATAAGGAAATAGCAACATATATACACTGGTTTTAAGTTGAGTTTACACATTCTAAGGGATCAGTGGTTATTGCATATAGTGAATATTCCCTAGTATTGCAGTCATATGTCAAGAGGACCGTTCTCGAACGTTACCGGACGTTCAGAGTCCCAAGTAACTATTGAGTCACTGGAAGTATCGGACAATAATTATGAATTACATGAAGACTTCAATGACAAGATTTACTTGCCTCAAGTGACGTTCAGAGCTACTGTTGCAGGGTTGCTTATCGGCTCAGTTGTTTTGATCTCAAATTTTCAGTTTGGACTTCAGACAGGATGGGTCTCCATGATGTCTTTACCATCGGCTTTACTAGGTTATGCTATATTTAAATATAGTATTTGGGGTCAGCGATTTACAGATGTGGAAAATGTGTACGTACAAAGTATTTCTGTTGCAGTAGGTACTGGACCACTTGCATATGGTTTAATAGGTATAGTTCCTGCAATTGAGAAGTTTTTAACTGAGGATGAAAGTGGCCTTCATAGAAAGTTGACACTCAGCTTGAGTGACTTGATGATATGGTCTTTGGGCTTAGCTTTTTTTGGTGTGTTCTTTGCAGTTCCATTAAGACTGCAAGTCATTGTCAAGGAAAAGCTACCCTTTCCATCAGGAAGTGCAACAGCTACATTGATTTCAGTTTTATACGACACTGAGCTCAGGAAAGAAGATGAAAATGATTCAAATAGCCTAATACGTAAAAGGATAAAATTAACAGATCATGAATCCGATGCATTCACCGAATCAGTTGATGAAGGAGTCGAAGAAAGGAGACAAAGGAACCAAAAAAGCGTCACTTCCAATCTCAGAACAATGAAGATTACATTTTTTGTATCTGCAGCTTACACTGTGTTGTCATATTTTGTTCCAATTCTAAAAAGCTTACCAATTTTTGGTAGAACTTTGTCTACTGTATATAAATGGAATTTTCAACCATCACCAGCATACATTGGACAGGGAATTATAATGGGCTTGCCCATTGTAAGCTATATGCTCTTTGGAGCTATTTTAGGATGGGCCGTTTTGGCCCCTTTGGCAAAATACA